>CM061048.1:65978379-66502659 GCA_030762985.1 Adelphocoris suturalis | reverse complement strand
TTGGAGCCATTGCAATAGCTTTATTTTCTAAGAAAATTCGCTAAAAGGTTTCATTTGACTGAAAAATGCTATATACCCAGGTTTTCCTCATTCATGAGCGCTCCACCCGCGCCAGCCGTGCCGGTTTTCCCCATTTACGGGCGCGCCGTGCCCGCTCCAAATGGCGCGGCATGGTGGATTTCTGGCTGGTTGACTATTCGACTGGACCGACAGTGCTGCGCCGCTCCATTTGGGTTTCCCCATTCAGGATCGGTTTTTGGATCGATAGCCACATTTTGGCGGGTTGGAGCGGTCGTGAACAGGGTTGCCAGATTAAATGGATAAAAACCGGAAAATTTTAGTAAAAAAGGCAGGTTAAAAAAAAAGTACCTACCTAACTATACAACTCGTAAACGAGTTCCACTATCTGCTTTACAAGCAGATACCATGTTACATGGATATGTCTTTGATTGGGGATTTCATAACGGTTGTCCTCGAGAGTTGTAAACAAATCCTTTAACTTTAAACAAATCCCTGGGCCGCATCCCGACTAATTCCAACAAAACAACGGTTTACTTATAGAAATGTTGAACATAACTGTGGAGAGAAGCCACTACAATGAGTTGTTGTTAACAGTCGACTGTTGTCAAGAGGATGAAAATGTTTCCTATGGAGTGGAGTAAATGATTCTATTGCTTTACGTTAAGAATATTGTAACCGGCTTATTAAAATTGTTTATAGTCCAATCAACTTAGTTTAGGAATGTTACCTGGCTCGTAAGGAGGGGGAAATTGGTAGCTTGAGATGTGAATATTTATCACATAAATCAAGCGCTTTCCAACGAGTGGCGAACGATTTCTGTGCGATGAAAACTGCAGAAGTTCCATTCCCCTAGCAACGGCTGGGTTGTACGTGAAAAACACTGAAATTTGGACACAAATTTTGCGTCACGGAAATTTTTGGTTGACCCCCCAGAGCAAAGACATGTCCAAAAAAAAAAAAAAATAAATAAATAAATAAAAAATTAAATTAGAACCATACAGTAAAAATTTTCACGAATGCCGCCCAATATTAATATGCATTTCCTATATGAATTTTCTATCTGATAAGCATTTTTTATATGTTCCAATAAATAGTAATTACACAATAATTTACGTAATTTTTGTTAAAATTTGATGTGTTGTTTTAAATACGTGTTTTGTGTACGGATAATTTCAACCAGTACTTACCTGTTTATTCATCTTCCTTATTACCTACTATAATATCAGGGTGTCGACTAGATCTATAAAATAAAAATCGGAGACTTTTTCGGGACTTTTGGGGTTCTAAATTTTAAAAATCGGTGACCTTTTACAGGCTTTAATTTCTTTAGGAATAGCGTACCGAAATACTTACCAGTAGACCAACTGTAATCATGAGTAGCCTATACAAAATTAGAACTTCATAACTTTTTAATTGCTTCAAGCCTACTTACAAAGTACAGAAGTCTAAGACTACTTACAAAATATTAGATTCAAAAATCTCAATTGATTCTTCCGTATGTTTTGTGAATCCCGGTACTGGCATTATATTATGATTATTTGGTTACCGACGCCATGAAAATCGGTGACTTCTATATTAAAATCCGAGGCTTTCGGAAATATCCGTACTCTACTAATAAATCCGTGACTTTTTCGGGACTTTCCGGGAATCCGTGACCTGTAGACACCCTGTGTGATGCAGTGACCCCAATTGCGAAGCGCGAAGACCCGAATTTCGATAACAAATATACTATAAACGGAGTTTAATAAGTACGGACCAGTGTTCTGCAAAGTAGGGCTATCTATGCTAAACCTTTGTGTGATAATTTGCAGTGTTTTCTCATCGAAGAGATACTACAGAACCTACTACAGAAGGAGTACCGCTCAACAACGTATGCCTGGACCATTATTTGAGTGCTTGAATAAATAATGATTCGGTATATACACGAATTAGTTTTATCGAGTGACTTGTAATGAAAATCACTGATAAGTGCGTATCATATTCGGGTAGAATAGCAAGCGAGCCATTATTGCTTGCTCGCAATAATCTCGGATTCCATCAACCCCCAGTTCACGGTAGTAGTCCCGTCAAAGTGTTTCCCAGTGAAATCGCAGACGAAACTTAATTAGCATTATCAGCAGCTTGAGCAAAGAGATTGATGGGATTCGAAACTCCATCTGACACGCAAACGGGAAATGAAACCGCGGGAAAACCTCCCCTGCAGGCGCTCTTTGTGGATGCATGGAGGAGATAATGTGATTAGAGGAAGTGCATCGAGGGGTGAATTGGAATACGATGACTGACAAACAGGATCGCTTTAACCAGCGTGTAGTGTCAACGCAGAGACTGGTGATACGAGACAGTGCGATACATTCCATTTGAATCTTTCAACTTCAAACTGTCTTTTGACATTGAATTTCTGGGGCATTATTCACATCCAGATCCATGGACTCAATGTTGATATACAATGATTGATACACATTGATATACATGATCAATACTGCTGATATATACACGGTGTCCCGAATTAAGTTCATCAAACTCTCAATTTTAAAAAGCTCACTTCTGATCTAATGTTACTCTTAGAGAGTATGTTTAGTTTTCTAGTAATTTAATTTTAAGCTTTTTTCGTGTTTTGTGCCTTATGAAATTAACCCGTAGCTCCCCTTAGAGTCAATTTAAATCAAAACTAAGGACGTTGTTGGACAGAACGTTAAATTTCCTATCAACCTGATACCAAACCAATATTGTTTGAGTCGTGTTTATACGTTGAAAAGAAGCTGAAATGCAAATTTTGAAAACCTCAGAATTTAAAGAATCAATCAAAAAATAATCAAAATTATAATTCGAACACAATGAAATTCAGGAAATTTAAATTTGACAGGATGCTTCTCTCGAATAACAAAAGTCGAATGAAATGACAGACTCCATCCCGAGCAGCTCGTACATTCCAACCTTTTTCTCCGAGATCCCAAAAATGTTGGATCCCCCCCCAAAAAGAGGCTCCGCGTACAAAAAATGCTATGCCACAAAATGCACGATTTGGGCCAAGCCAATAATAATAGCATACTTAGTAATGGTGAACACCGATGTTGCCAGTATCTGCTGCTGAAGTCGCTAATGATGATGTTGAACCATGAGTTGTAGAGCAATCCTTTTGAAGAGCATAGTTTGAGAAGGAAACGGTCTGATAGTTCTTGATATCAATGATACAAGACGTTGCACGACTCGGTAAGTAAAACATGCACTAGTGTTGATGGTAAACAACCCAGGCATAATCTCAGGGATTTAGATTGAACTAATTTAAACGTTTCAGTAGGGTACTACACGCTGCCCCATAGCAGATTGCACCAAAGTCTAAGATAGCTCTGATGGTAGCTTTAAACAGTGTAAGGGCTATTATTGGGTCCGCTCCCCATCCCTTACAGCAAACAGCCCTAAGGATATTTAGGTATTTCGCTACCAAATAATCAATATGCGTTTGCCAGCGTTGTTTCCTGTCGATCCACAGCCCCAAGAATTAAACGGATGGTTGTCCGTCAGACAACGACCATGGTTCCACCATGAAGGAGTCTACCCACGGAACATGGTTCTGACGATGACCCTTCTTCGAAGCGGCCATGGCTTTGCAAGAAGTACCTATATGAAAAAAGAATGAGCCAAGAATCTTCCCTTTGCGAAGTGCAGCGATCTGGGGAAAGACGTTGATCTACAATCTTTGTTAATTTCCATTGTTTTCAAAATTAAATTCATTTAAATTTTCAGTGAAAGTTTGACTAAATTAATCTCAATAGTATGTTGAATTATTGTATATAAACGAAGTAGCTCTTCTAGAATTACAATGATGGTTCTTCTATAATGCTTCTAGAATGGAATGATGGTTACATCAGATGGAAATGGATAGAACATCGATCCGGTTGATGGCCCGTCTCCGTTCGAATCATGGATTGTGTCCATCATATTTGAATCGAATAGGACAGCGAGAATCACCAATATGCACAAAATGTGGCTCCCAGGATGAAACGCTGGAACACATACTTATGATATGCCTAACCTACACCTCAGCTAGAGGTAAAATGTTAGGCTCAATCACTCAACATATGGAGATCCCCGTACATTACCACGAAATTATTCATTCAAAATCGCAATCAATCTACAGAACTCTGTGCGCGTATATCAATTACATTAAAGTGAAAATTTAATACTGCTTAATGTAATAATTCGTGTCATGACCAAGTAATGTTTATGGAATAAAGGTCTTCAGGGCTGTTGCCCCTGGCTAATGTCAACCGGAAAAAAAAAAAAAAAAAAAAAAAAAAAAACTGAAGAATTACATAACACTAAGATGTATCTATTTGCTGATTACACTGCCGTGTTATTTGAAGGTGACACATGGGAAAATGTATTTGCCAGTGCGAACCTAGTGATCAACGAGATAGGAAACTGGTTCTATGAAAACTATCTTACTTTGAACGCAAAAAAGTCCAGATTGATTATTTATGGAGCACACAAAACAAATGTTGATGAGAAAGATTTATGCATCACATTACACACATGCAAACCAAATATCATCTGTTCATGTGGCGCAATAGAGCGCGTAGCACGACTAAGTATCTTGGCATAGTCTTGGACGAAGAGCTAAACTGGAAACCCCATATTGACAATACTCACGATAAGATTAAGAAATTTATGTTAAAGTCATTTCTTACAACATTAGACATATTCTTCCGAGAGAAATGATAAAACTTATTTATGTATTTACGTATGCTACAGTCTGTGCTTCAACATGGAATAATAGCATGGGGGGGGGGGGGGGGGGGACACTCCATGAAAATAATGTTGTCATTACCGCTTAGGACGCCATCTATAAATGTATATAATATTGCAAAGCAGTTTACTATAAGCCAACTATGGCCCATATTCTCGTGACGTCACGCCTGGAGTAGGTTCGCGATTCAGCCAAAGTCGGCCATGATACCGCCCTACTTCAATGAATCGCTTCTCAACCAACCTATTTCTCACAAGAAGTTTGCCGTCTCACGTCAACATAATTCGTGGTTATAAGGCCATTTTTCAACAGTTTTGTTTTGAAAAAGTATAATATTGTAGCAATACAAAGTTTCAATTCGACTAAATGTTATAATAATCATGCCTGCCAGCGCAATAATTGATTGTAGATTGCTGTCAACAATACCAATCTAACGTGAACGAGTTTTTATTTGGACTAGGAGCCTACTAACTATAGTAGTTAATCAGTGTCAGAAAACTAAAGAACTTCATTCGTTTAGGCTTTGAGAATAATTAACCTGAAAAATAGTATAGAAAAGATGATTGAAAATTCCTCAGGTGTCTGTATTGCTATGTAGGTAGCTAGCCATTACTCAGGTAGCTTCATCAGCATTTTATTATAAGTTCGTAGTACTATGCTTAACTGAGGAAGCTTTACTTGTTAGATTGAATGAATAAAAGGAGAGCTTTGATAGTTTGTCAAAATAAACAAGGCAGGTTGTTGCTACACCAAGAAACGAAACTACTTAGGTAGTTACGTACGTCCTACCAGATTTGCTGTTGGTTTAAAGTGCCTATACAAAGCAGGTGGTTCGTTGCTTTGCCGATGAATACAACCGCTGATTAGCAAGTTTGTCAAATATCGAACCAGGGAATATGCAACATGAATTAAAAACCAGCTGCAAGGAGAAAACCTTGAAATGCATTCCTCTGAAGGTAAGATTTCATAAAGACGGCATTGGCAGTGCAGTTATTGCGCGAGTTTTGCAGTTACGCAAATTTTATGGACAAAAAAGGTAATTAGGTACCTACTTTCGTTTTGATCAATGAAGTACCTACATGAACAAGTAATAATATACGGAAAGTAAGTAGGTATACCTTACCTCTAGGTACTTACCTTTCTACATGTGATACAACTTACTATTCCCGCCTAACAGAGCTCTCATAACACATCCTTTCACAAGACCACTAAAAGATTTTTAGTTTCAATTGATTTAAAGAACAGTTCTAAAACTAGATAGGTAATCCACAACATTTTTGCGGCTGATGTCTGTTTGACTTGTATGTCAATTCCCCAACACACATTTCATATGGATCTCTAGCCCACAGATTAAATCTTGCATTCGTAGCGTTTGAGGTCAACACCTGATAATAACTTGATGTAATTTGCGTACAATTTATCACCTTGCATATTACAAATAATGAAAATATTGACTCGGAACTAGGTGAGACTATGTTATGCTGTTGTCCAGCTGTGACTACAAATGGGGCATTTTCGCATATGTTTACTCGTCACCATGACAACAAAGTGTAATAACTTCGATTTTGCTTGCCTCGATGTAAGGATGCGCTAGTGTCCAAGTCTCGAGAATATCACCCATATGTTAAAAATTTACTTTTAGAATTCCATAAGTATCCACAAATAATAAATTCACAGCGTAATCCAGCATATACCACAATATATGTAGTCGCAGGGAATGAATTGCACCAAGACCAAGATTAACGCTGTCAATGCACAGTCCAAAATTTATTTTGTACATCATTCACAGAGCGTCATATGAAAAGAGCTCAAAATTATACTAGACCAAACTACAAAAAGCAAATTTTACGTGGCTCGTGAAAAATAGGGCAAGGGATTGCGAAACTATACTAAACAGCATTTATATACACTATTATAAAACAATAATTTTACTATAGAAAGTTGTTCTACTTATAAGAAGATAGAGACATCAAATACCATTGTATTTATATTATTTAAGCTATGTGTAGATTAAGTAGACCCATATGCGATGTTACGTCAACGTGCTATGTTTGAAATTATGGGCAAATCGCCTAGACCTTAACCAACAGCACGGGCCAAGCCCACCATTGGAAAAGTGAGCTAGGCGAGTGGCCTAGTTCTACTTTTGTACTATCATCATATTATGTATGTGTCTTTATTGAAATCTATCTATCTAAGTATGGTATGGATCCACTTAGTATTGATAGAGGAGGTGCGAGGAATCCACCACCTGCTGTTCTCACTATTTTCGGCTCAGCTGTGGGAAACCTTTGATGTCCCGCCGAAGTTGGAATTGAGTGACTCCGAGCGGAATAAACCGCTTTCCACGTGCCGCGATCTATCCTGTCCCAGAGCGGATCGGACCTTCGAAGTTAAAGCCATCCCGTCTGTTTCATTTGGCGTTTCTCCCCTCAAAGCACTCCCTTTCTTCCGATCACATTAAGTTTGCTCGCACTGAACCTACATCTGACTGTTGTGAAGGTGTACAGTAGGGGAACCGGCGATTCCTTCCCGTCAAAGTGAAAGTTGGACTTTGTGACCCGTGGGAGATGGCGATTCCTACCGGTGAGAGGCCAGCCAGTGAGCCGAGGTTCCGCCAGGAGAAGTCGCAAAACAACAATTTGCAAGTTTAGTTTAGTTATAACTTATAATAGATGATCGATGATGGATCCTGGCGCTGCCGACACTGTTTTTGTCACGGAAGGTAGCGAGAAAAATCGCACCATTATTTTTAGATATAGTCATTAATCCCCACTATAGTTTCGGAGATGGTTTAATAGCTTTTCAAACCGAAATCAACATTAAGACCTATGTCAGCGACCAACATACTCCCAAGAGTCAGATTGGAAAAAAAAAAGGATCCGGCAACTTTTCGCTTGATAAACTCCCGATGATGACCCTTACCCTTACGATTTGCTAAAACGGTCAGTGTTAAATTTGGGGGATTTTTTGAGCAATGAAAGTGAGACGTGGACTTTACGACGGATTTTTTATTTTGTGATTACTTAAGTAATACTTAATTGTGCAATTAAGGGTTAAGTCCTATAAAGAGTTAATTTTTGCTTCAAAACTAACCAACACCTCGGCGGGAAGCAATTGAGTAACGGGAAGGAATCGACGATTGCACGGCGGACGGGATTGAGTAACCGGAAGGAATCGCCAACATTTTAAGGGGAAGGAATCGCCATGCTTTTTGGAGGTCGGGAAGGAATAGCCGGTCCCCGGTACAGTACACATGCCACTCAGTTCAACAGCTGTTCTGCCCGAAGTTATCTTGCTGGTTATCAAATTGCTGAGAAAAAGGAGTTATTCCCAATTCAGTAAATCGAGTAATATCGTGAGGAGAAGCTTTGGTACTTCAAACAAAGGTTTTTGAACTCTGAAACCTTCACACTGCACAGGGAGCTCGATCTTAATGTCAAGGTTGCAAGTTTTGCAAGAGAAACTGAAGTACCTACCCTTATATGGTGCACGATGGATATTCAGATTGCGGACTGAAATGATGTCTGAATGGGAATCCATATGGGATGAACGCATGTGAAGAATGTTCGCAATGCAACTATCGAGCTCGCGAGAACGTCTTCCATTTTTTATGTATTTGTCCAGTTCTTCGGAAATTTAGAGTTTTGGCTTTTAATAGGGGTAAATTGTCGCGAGACAATCGACATTTTATATCCTGAAAGGTGGACTGGGTTGGACAAAATTAATTCTGTACTACAAATTGACATGGCGGTATAGATCTTTTCTCGTAAGCCAATTTAATTTTTAGGCCCCTATTAGAGGATTGAATTTATTTGCTTTTTATTGGAATCCACTATTGATTTATTGATTATTTTTGAAATTGGCCTTTGATTTGCTCGAACTTTCGGCAGATAATTGCATGCAACCAATTAAGAATGCAAGCAGTACTGTTTATTAAGTTTCAGTGCTAGTGTTACATATTGTCTATGAATATCAATAAACATATTTCTTCTTCTTCCAATTCAATAAATCAGCAGAACTACATTCTACGCTAAACATTTTTGTGGATTCTTCAGGAAAAACCTCGAAAATCTATAATTATTCTATCAATAACTATTTTATCATTTTTTCAACTTATTCCGTTGGTGACAGTAGTTACGTTTCGCTTCCTCACTAGCGAAGGTAGGGAAGCTTTGTGTTCGTAATTAAAGTCAAAAAATTTTTGTCCTCCAAAATCGAAATTTCCAGCTTTTGCGTTTTAAAGCTTGCTGCTCAGTTTTGGTTCCGTGTCTGTCTATCTGTCTGTCCGTCTGGGGTAAATCTTTATCACTAATGTTGAAAATTGTTGTTTGATTCAAGGAACGTCATGTGAGAGCGATAAGTTAAGTTTAATAAATAATTGGAACTCATCTAATTTTTCTATTTACTACATTATACTACGTGATGTCTACAAATCACTATTCCACATACTCGGTTGGAAAATATAATATACTAGCCGCTCCGGCTCGCTACGCTCGCCTCCACGTCCAGCCGGGGGGCAAGCCCCCCGGAGCCCCCATTAAATTGCTCGTGGCATGAAGGGAATACCGCTCGCCATGTAGGGAATGTTGCTCGCTTCGCTCGCAAAGTGTGGCATGTAGGGAATGTTGCTCGCTTCGCTCGCAAAGTGTGGCTGTATACATGCGATGTATTACAATTGAAACGTGTAGGGGATGTTGCTCGCTTCGCTCGCAAACGGTAGATCTCTAAGGGTAGTTTTAACTTCTGTAGGGGATGTTGCTCGCTCCGCTCGCTTGAGGAAGTTATACTGCCCACCCAACTTGGCAGACGTTTTTTTCTGTTGGGAATTCTTACAAACAAATTAAATCTTATAAAACTACGTGGAACCACGAAAAGTTTATTAGGGGATGTTGCTCGCTTCGCTCGCAAGGTATACCTGTATATCCTTGAGGAAGTTATACTGCCCACCCAACTTGGCAGACGTTTTTTTCAGTTGGGAATTCTCACAAACAAATTAAATCTTATAAAACTACGTGGAACCACGAAAAGTTTATTCGGGGATGTTGCTCGCTTCGCTCGCAAGGTATACCTGTATATGTGTAGGACAAAGTCCGTATTTATTCTGTTGAAATGGCTCTCGCTTCGCTCTCAAGGTAGGTACCTATGTATACCTGCTCGCCTCGCAACATTGTGACATCGAACCCCTTGACGTCTTCGTAGAGCCTTCCCGCGTCCGGGGCACATATAATTTCTCATATTAAACGCTTCCCTCGCTCCCGCTCGCAATTTGACCAACTTCCGTTCACTTTTTTCGATATCCGATTTCGGATTCAGATTCGGCGGGATCAAAGCTGTATTTCGCCCGCGAAAACCGTTCCGAAAAACGTACCTTTATGGGGTATATTTTAATCGGAAAAAACGTAGTTTTTCGTCGGACTTTTCGAGAAAACACGGTCCGTACTCTCGCATTTTTTTTGACGCATTTCCCGATACTTTTTTCGCGATCCGATCGCGCCGTCGTCTTCCTCGTTCAAAAACCTACGAAACCGGTATTTTTCCGGAATTGTCGACGGCCGTTTAGAGGGGTAGAGGATGCGGGGAAGTCCAAAAAGCGCACATTAATTCTTACTTCGACCCCCCTCCCGCCCTACGGCCCATGGTTCGGCTGGGATTAGAAAATTTTAAATTCGCTCGCTCCCCCTTTCGGAAAATCCCAAGAAGATCCCCCCACTCGTAGACTCCCCCCACTCAGCCGTTTGGCCGTGCATAGACACGACAAACAGACAGACAGAAGGAGTTTCATTCTTATTAATAGTATAGATTGTGTAATTCAATCCGTAATTACATCAAAACTCTTTCTGCACCTAAACAAAGAGACCCAAATTCAGACCAGGTAACTACAGAGTTCCCAACTAAACAACTTTGTAACTTTACAGTAGACGTAATGAATAATATTTTTCATTTAGTATGTCCTTTATTGCAGCATAAGAAAGAGAAAGCCCAACGACTCGACGCCTTTTTGCTACTCAAGATTAAATCGAAAACTTTATAAGAACAACGATTCTGTTCAAATTGTTCTCTAATATAGACTAAGGAACGAATTACACCTTGGGTGAAAAGTATCCTGAAGTGACTGCGCGGAAGCTTTTTGTCCGCTAACTGCTAATTCCTGCTTGGGGAGATAATGACTTCTAAGAACTTTTCCAAGGAACAACTTCGATGATAAATCATCGCTAAGAACAATAAACTTTACGGTTGCCACAAGTTAACAAAACGGATTGGTTTGGATTCTCAATCACCGTTGCAGCTGTAGTTGTCGGAGTTGTAGAAAATACTTTTTCTTCCTTTTGTTATTTATCCGGAAGAGCGAGGGCCATTTCATGGATCAAATGATCACCTTGAACTAATGGAGATCTTCAACATCAGATCTGTTCGCAGAGCAGATTCCGAGCTGTTCGAGGTAGTTCCGGATTTGTAATTCCTCTAAACTTGTACAAGGAGCACTTTCAAAACTGAAGAAAAAAGTTCCAGTCATGCAGCATGATCGTATGTGCGAATTCTCGTAAATAACCGTATATTATGTTACATTGTGTTGAAATTTAAGCACTTTGAGTGTAAAGAAATTGCTAATGACCAATTTTATGAAATATATAAATAAATAAATAAAAACATAAATAAAAACATTTTAAATAATATTTTTCAATTCAAAAAACATCTTGGATTGTTAGCTTTTTTGTCAGTTTTTATTGATTTTTCAGCAAATTTTGATGAAATTCAAGTACATTGTTCATCATAGTTTTGTGTATACAATGTTTAATGATCTAGTTAATCGTTGATTATTTGGTTTTGAAAATCGTAGTGGTTTTAGAACACAGTTTTTGAAATGTGACCTGTACAATGTGCGCAAAAAGCGCTGGCCAAGAACTTGTCAATTCGTTTGGAAAGCTTGATATTTTGGCGCAAGAACAAAATTTTCATCTCAATCCTAGGGAGAGTTATTGTCTGGATCAATCGATTTCGACATGGATATGTCTTTTGGCTGGGGGTCAAGGAATTTTTCGCGACACTTTTTTTTCCCGACCGACCATCATTCACACTTTTTTTCCCGACCGACACTTTTTTTCCCGACCGGCACATTTTCTATTGATTTTCACGTACAACCAAGGCGTTACTAGGGAAGAGTAACTCCCATAGTTTTCATAGTAGGAAAATCGTTCGCCACTTTTTGGAATGCTCTCAATTTACCATGACATTTCATGACCTCTAAGCCATTGTAGTGTCAAGGAATGCTGATTTATTACTCTAAGTTAAAAACTAATATTGTTTTGTAACCATAATGGAATAATCTTGTGAAATGAAGGCACTACATGGTTGATATACAATTGAGTAGTAGGTACCAACTGGTAAGCAGTAGGTACTAGACATATCCATGATCTTTTTTATCAACTGATTGGTCTTGTGCAGGAATGAATTTTTTTAGTTTGAATTACATCATCCTGACTATATTTGCCTCAGTATTTAATCCGAAAAACATCCTACTCGAACAGAGAATGCCCATTTCCTTTTTCAGCTTGTTACTGAGCTGATAGTTGGCAAAACAAGTAATATTATTCTTTATCAGAAGAGCTTGTGACAGTTACCGTCAGATCCAAGAAAATGCGGCTCTCGCACCGGGTTGAACGCGTCATCCTCGAGTTCTTGGAATGATGTGTTTGGCAATAGTGAGGATCCGATAACCGGAAAATCATCTTCTCCGAACACAGCACATTATGCTATTAGTACGAGTTGTATCTCTTATGGTACTGTCACACTCCCCTTTCTCATTGTAGTGCGGGTTTAGGCCCCATTGCACCTCTGGGGGCAACCTAAGTTCATTAGAAGCTGCTGGAGATATACAACTTGCTGACCGTGAAAGAGAGTTGCGGCCTGATCCCCTTCGAGACGTATGAGTTACGGCCCGATCCCCTTCGAGACTTATGAATTGCGGCCCTCGTTCCTGAAGCGGGTGGTATGAGTTGCGGCCTAACACTTGATGATCTGTGTCAGCCCATTTGCGTTACCCAGAAGACACCACGAGGAGGTTGGCTGACAAGTCTCCCAAAAATTTGTCCTCATGATCAGGTCGGATCCAAAAAATTTTTGCTCATGTTCATATCGTCACTGTCAGTCGTCAATAATCAAATTCGCCTCATCGTCTTTTATAACTGGACTGAACTCTACTTATTCTTGTCTGTGTTTTTTTCATTCATTCTTGGTAGAAATTTGCTACTCACCCGTTGCACGAACTTGAATGTAGTTATTTCATCATAGGAATTTCATCAATTGATGGTCTTGTGCAGGTGTGAAGTTTTTTAATTTGAATTACATAATTCTGACTATATTTGCCTCAGTATTCAATTCGAAAAACATCCCACTCGAACAGAGAATGTCTTAGACAACTACAACACTGAATTCGAGGTACATTACTGTAAGATAGGTACCCATTTCAATTTTCAGCTTGTTACTGAGCTGATAGTTGGCAAAACAAGTAATATCCTTCTTTGTCAGATGAGCTGCTGGAGCTGTACTTGCTGAACGTGAAAGAGAGTAGCGGCCCGATCCCCTTCGAGACGTTTGAGTTGCGGCCCTCGTTCCTGAAGGGGGTGGTATGAGTTGCGGCCCAACAGTTAATGATCTGTGTCAGCCCATTTGCGGTACCCAGGAGACACCACGAGCAGGTTGGCTCCCAAAAATTCTCCCAAAAATTTGTCCTCATGATCAGGTCGGATCCAAAAATTGGTGCTCATGATCATGTTGTCAGTGTCAGTCGTCTATAATCAAATTCGCCTCATCGTCATTGATAACTGGATTGAACTCCACTTATCCTCGTCTGTGGTTTTTTTCATTCACACTTGGTAGAAATTCGCTACTCTCCCGTGGCACGAACTCAAATGTGGTTATTGCTTTCCTTTGTAAGCACATTTGGTCGCGTCTAAACCCCTATTTTTCACAAATTTTGTGACTTACTAGCTGATAGAAATGGCAACCCAAAAATGTTTCTCAAAAACGGAACTTGAAAACTTGTTCACGATCAGGGGATTTGATTTCTCTCTCGTAATGAACCGCATTTTTTCGGAAGACGCACGGTTATGACAAGAGCACAAACCCGATCGGCAACTGGCGAAATGACGGTAGAGCAGCAATTCGGGATCCTTCATCACATAAACATTACATTTGATAATGCGTGGTTCGAAGGCCGCAATTCGTACGTGTTTACCAGAGTTGGGTGTAATCTTAATCATAATTACGAAAACCATCATAGGGTTTTAGAGTTGTGATTACGATTATAATCACAGACCCTGAAGATATGATTACGATTACAATCATAAGGTTTTTAGAGTTGTGATTACGATTAAGGTTACAATCACAGACCCTGAAGATATGATTACGATTGTCATTACACTTATGATTATATTCGTAATCACAGATTTTAGCATGAATATGCTTTAGCCGTGACCTAACTACCGAAAAATGTCCCACGAGAGTGCAACGAAAGTAGCGCCAATAATTGTGATGATTTCCGCTTACAACCGAGTCGTTGCTAGGGATATGATACTTCGTCGTTTTTCATCCGACAAAATTCGTTGACCATTCGTTCGAAAGCTCTCGATTTATCCAACCATAATATATTAACTACTGCGAAGTGCGTGGCCAACAAGCTGAGTTATGAGCATGGTTATATGAATAATTGTTTACACACAGGTGATCATTCTCAATTATTGATATTGTGAACATGATTGCAACCGCTTGTTAATTTCTGATCATTTCATTGAGCTGGTGTTTCGATTATGTGATTCATAGCAGGTGATCCGAATATTGCGAGAACGGTTAGATTTGTGAAGCGGTGGTTAAATTATTTTAATAGGTAATTTCTATACTTTACACTATAGGAAGCTGTAATTTCGTATGTAGCCTCTTTAGCCTCTTTCTATAATAAAGTGAATGTTTACTCGCGAGTTTCTATTAGGAGATCATCATCTCACAAGAGCTCAATCGTCGTGATCATTTCTATAATAAAGTGAATGTTTACTCGCGAGTTTCTATTAGGAGATCATCATCTCACAAGAGCTCAATGGTCGTGATCATTTCTATAATAAAGTGAGAGCGAGGAGCTAAAACATTTTTTTGTTTTGAATGATAAACAGAGTTCAGAGGCCGATGGGGGGTCGGGTTCAGAGAATCGACGAGGAGTGAGTCGTGTACGGCTAAAGTATATTCATGTTTTTTAATTTTAGCCGTCAGGCTCAATTTTTGTAACTACATTTGTGATCACAAATTGCTTTGCAATTACGATTGTAATCACAAGTTTTTTAATGTGATTTTGGCCTAACAACCTACTGATGTTAGCCTCTGCTCATGCACAACACGGATAACATTCACAATTCACGTGTAAGCAGAGGCTTATATCAGTAGGACTGTGTTTGGACCATCTAAAGCACTGAGGAGTGAGTTGCCAGGTGTTAGTACGGCCCAAAATCACATCTGAGGTTGTAATTATGAGTGTAATCACAGAACAAAATAAGATTACAATTGTAATCACGGGAAAACTAAGATTACAGCAGTTATAAGAAAAAATAAGATTATGGCTGTAATCACAGGAAAATTTTTGATTATGAGTGTAATTACAAGGAAAAATCTGCGGTAAAGGGCTAATTTATTGGAAACATCGGTTTTTAAGCCAAAATCACATAAAAAACTTGTGATTACAATCGAAATCGCAAAACAATTTGAGATTTCAAATGTGATTACAGAAAAATCTGTGATTACGAATGTAATCATAATCGTAATGGTAATCATTTTCATATATTCAGGATCTGTGATTATAATCGCTATCACAACTCTGAAACCCTATGCTGCCGAACTAAAATAGATCCTGTTTCTGCATTTTTGGCCATATTGAATTAATTGCCCCCTCCCCGGCTTACAATTATCGCATTAACAACGTTTTGGTTCAATTTGCTAATGCAAATCCCGTAACTAGCCTTTTCTAGAACAAAAAACAAAAATCATAAGAAACTCCTACTTTTACCCCCCCCTCCTCTAGCAATCTTGTCTTCCTCTGTGTTTCGAGAGGAGCTTTCTTTCAGGTATCCATGTAAGGTTGACATGGATTTTTTGCTAGTCTTGAAGTCGGATCTCAACGAGAAATGCTTCCAAAACGGCTTACAATTATCGCATTCAACAACGTTTTGTCTACCAGCCAAATCATAATAATCATTCAAATTTGCTAATGCAAATCCCGTAACTAGCCTTTTCTAGAACGAAAACCCGCATCTGGGAGCAGATACGATTATTTTTGTAGTATTCAGGTACATACGAATAGTGACACTCTTGAAAGTCCAGATAAGAATTTATTTTTAAGTATTTTAGGACTTGTGGCGTCTGATACGATTTCGGAATCAGTGGCAGATACGATTTTTCTTCCCAGTATTTTGATCATACGAATGTATTTTCTCTTGTCAGACCAGATACGGTTGTCGGAGGTTGGCCACCATGAATATTTCTCCTAGTATCCTGTACATACGGGAAAATAATTTTTTTTTTTTTTTTTTCTACGTCGAGCAGTAGGTACCAATTTTGTATTAGAAAAAATGATTCAGTCTTATTGCAAAACGAAAACTCGTATGTGCACCAGATACGAGGAAATCGCCTAGTAGGTACATATGCTCTACGCCTTTTTTGCAATTTTCTGTCGAGAATAATGTTTTTGAGCCACACCACGCGATTCAGCGAGAAACGTCCTTTGGAACGAGTGCTTTTGGAGCTCGAGACAACGTAAAGTAGAGCTAATCTCAGGAAATTTCTACTCAAAACCTAGAGACGCATTTTCTCAAAAGTGGCTTTTGGTCAGATACGAGATCTGTTGTTGTACGGCGGCAGCATGATTGTGAACGTAATCGTAATCATGACTACGATTACGCCCAACTCCAATTGGTGTATACCGATGACATGGGTTGCAACTCACTTATCGTCACCTTTCTCTTCCATTGTTCCGGCCGCAACACGTACCCCGTTTGAAAGGGACTTTAAAGCCGAGATTATCATGTCATATCCGAAATTTCCTCAACTTTCTGGGTGCTCCTAATTTTGGACGGCGTTAGCTTATTTTTTCTTCACCTTTCATAATGAGGAAACTAAATCAATAGCTGAGGAAAGCACTGGAAGCGCGTGCTTAGTCCTCTTTTCAGAGTGAGTCGAGAGGGCCCCACTTGGAAGTTTTCGAGAGGGAGTTTAGGGCCCTTCACTTTATATCTTTTCAGGTTCCGGTCTCATTTCTCGCACATCTCGTTTATTACGCTCAAGCTTTTGGAAACCTGAAATTTAAGGTACGAACTAAATCACTCGCGACGAAGTTGTGGAAACCCATTTCAAAACGGAAGTTAGTGAAAAACGTCGAAAGTTGATTTTGTTTCTAAATAAAATATTGAGTTTTTTTTAGCCAATTTGAAGGAGGAGCACCAATATAAGACACCACCGGTCTCATCGGCACTCCTTCCTTATGAATTTTAGAGAGACAAAATAACCTAGGCGCATGAGGGTTCATTTCTACAAAACTGGGAATGTACATATTTTTTAGTAAACTATCTTCTGATTGGTTAACTACTTTTCTAATTAATCTTTGAAATTTTGAAGTTGGGTCAGATGAAAGATTTGAACAATAATTGTTCAATATTATTATTATTATTATTATGTTCAATATTATAATAATAGGGTTCTTTTCCGTTAATTCACTACCATTATTGTTTTGGTCTGGGATTCCGTTAATTCACTACCAATCATGTTTGTACTTAAAGTAGGTATGGTTTTGGTTTTCATTAGGTAATTGTGTTATTAAATATGTAGTAAATACCTGAAATAAAATGATTGAGGTGGATAGTACAAAAACATGCAACATACACTCATACGTTGTATTCATAATAACACAAATGGAAAACAATGTACAATAAACCACTATTGTTCATTGTTGAAAATTATACTGATCACTGTGGTCGCATGAAGATGGAACTGTGGTTTGGTATCGCACTCACTAGCAATTCGCAACATGTTCATGGCTACTGCTACCGCAACAATGACTGTCTGGACTGGCCGCCCGCCGCGCCGCGCTGCTCCTATCGCTAAGAGATAAGATAACAATTGCAGGAATCCTACACGGCTATGAAAACACAGAACACGTATTCTGATGTTTATGGAATAGTTTTGTATCGAATAGCTTATATTTCAATGGCAGTGAATTAACGGAAACCAAGAAGAATGTTTGGTAGTGAATTAACGGAAAAGAACCAATTATAGTTATTATCTTCTAGAAATTTCAGTTTTCGAAACATAATCTTGCTTATTCACGATGACAGTTGTAATCCCTTTATCTGCTTTGAGGGCAACAATATTTCTCTGGAAAAACTTCTTCTTCAGATCAGCTGCAACAGTTTTCTCCTTCCTGGGTGGTGGTCCCAGTAATCTTGGTCCCAAGTCGCAGGAGTTCCAAGGGAGAAAGATGGGTTAAGCTTCAATCCTTTCTCGAGAAGGGATACTTCTGCCGGAGAAAATGTGACATCGGACAGGTTCTCCACTTTTGACATTTCATGTCTTTGCTATGGCACACAACCAAATTTTCGTTACGTCACGTTACGTTACGTAACGAAATATGCTCAATTTCTGATGATTTCCGCTTACAACCGAGACGTTGCTAGGGAAACGGTACTTCGTCGTTTTTCATCCCACAAAATTCGTTCACCATTCGTTCGAAAGCTCTCGATTTATCCAATCATATTATTTTAACTACTGCGAAGTGCGTGGCCAACAATCACAGTTATGAGCATGGTTATTTGAATTATTGTTTACACACAGGTGATCATTCTCAATAATTGATATTGTGAACATGATTGCAACCGCTTGTTAATTTCTGATTGCATACGAGTCTGCTACACATACCTACGCGTCTGCAACTGAAGACATGAAATGTTCCAATGTGTTGCAGACTCGTATGCAAGCGTTTCGTCTTTTTTGAAGAATGGGTGAGACCTTGTTGGTGGAGCTGGAGTCATAGGGACTGGCTTTTTGGTCTTCAAAAGTTGTTGTTATTTACCTTGCAGAGTCTTCTTTTTCGCCAATCCTTTTTTCCATGCGGTTTCGACTGCATGCTGCTCATAAGTTCCCATTCACAGGAGGTGTAGCGGGCGGTGAGTTCTTGAAACATAAATAGTAGAGTTTTTCCCAGGCAATATCACAAACACTATACCAACGATAGAGTTCACTTTTCACAAGCTTGATTTTAGCCTCATTAATAATTTGGACTGCTGCCTTACATTGGATTTGCACAAAATTTGGACTGACCTTGTTAAAAATACACTGTTGATTGAACCAAATGTTCCTTTCTGATACAACTATATGTCTTTCAAGTTTGATAAACCAACTCGCGATTTCTGCTCGACTTGCAGAACTGATACGAACTAAATCACTCGCGACGAAGTTGTGGAAACTCATTTTAAAACGGAAGTTAGTGAAATAACGTTGCCTATTTCCACAAAAAATAAATAGTTACACCGTTACAAATTAACAACGTTTTTTCACTAACTTCCGTTCTGAAATTTAAGGCCCTTACTAATTTTTAGGACGACCGTCTGAAGCTATGACATATAGACTAGGCTTCGATAGCAAGAGGTTCGCCTATTGGAATTGATCCAGGAGGGTGAGGGACAACCCATGCATAAAAAGGGAAAAAAACGAAAATTCGGCCCTTCGGGCCTCGCAAGGGGCTCCGCCCCCTGGACCCCACGATTGCTTTCCGCTTTGAGCCTATGGCTAAAATGCTAGAACATGGAACATTTTTTCTTCCCGCTAATTCGTAAATGTAAATAAATTTAAAACTACGACATAAATGTTTTACCTACTAATCGAAATTAGAACAGACTACTTGGCTTGGTAATTTTCTGTTATGATGCTCGTCTATTACTACTATAACCAAGATTAACTTCTAAACCAACTGACAACAGAACAAGAAGCATTGTTTACGTTATCCATTTATAACATGAATAAATATAAAACTGCGACATGAATAGAAGAACAAGTACGAAAGAAATGCGTGATAAATCGAGAGCTTTCCGAAGAGAGGAGAACGATTTTTGTCCGGTGAAAACTAAAGAAGTTTCCTTTCCCCAGCAACGGCTTGGTAGTACGTGAAAATCAAAAGAAAACAATTTCGAGACACATCCGTTTAACGTTTTTTGCGAGTTAGTCTCCAAGGCTAAAGCAGGCTTTGTGACACATTCGCGTAACGTTTTTCGATAGTTAGTCCAAGTCTAAAACATGTTCCATGCTAAAATTTCGTGACACATCCACGTAACGTTTTTCGCTAGTTAGTCCAACGCTAAAACAAGTTCCATGCTATACAAAAAAAAAAAAAAAAAAAAAAAAAAACATTTCAGCATTTCAAGACCGAATCCGTGAAAAACCCACATGTGTGTGCGCTTGTGTGTGTGACAAGTTTTGTCGACGCGGCCCAGGCCACGTTTCTCAAGCGATTTTCGACATTGTTCATTTGCTCGATCCCAATTTTAGTCTAGTTGTGGAACAAACCCCGGAAATCTTGAATTCTGTAATGGAAGAGGGGAAATGAAGGGGCTGAAGCCGAAAAAACGTGTTGTTTTCGACAAAGTTTGTCTACGCCACCTAGGCTACAATTCTCAACCGATTTTTGGGATTCTTATTTGGTTCGATGCAAATTTCAGTCTAGTTGTGCAACAAACCAAGCATGAATGCATTAATGGCCCCAACAATCTCTTCGCGGGTGGTCTGGTGTTGTGTGCAAATCCTCAACACCCTAGCGAAACACAACCGTGTTTGCCTGGAGTGGGTGCCAGAGCATAAAGGTATTACTGGTAATGAAAAGGCGGATGAGCTCGCGAAAAGGGGCTCCCAAAACCCTTTTGTAGGGCCTGAGACTTCAGTAAGCCTACAAAAAACTACCTTCAGAAGGATCATCAACATGTGGGTTGACCAACAGACCACAAGAAGATGGCCCAATATTGTGGGATATGTCCACAGCAAGCTCATGGTGGCCGAACCCAACAAAAAACTTACTGAGGGGCTTCTCAGGAAAAACCGTAGAGAACTTGAAACTATAGTCGGCCTTATAACCGGCTTTGCACCCCTACGTTTCCACCTTCACCGCATAGGGGTCACACAAAACTCAACCCTATGCAGACTATGCGAGGAGGCAGACTAAATAGTATTCCACATAATCTTCGAGTGCCCTGCACTCACCTATCGCAGATTTGAACTCTTTGGGGCACAAACCCCATTGATGTCTATTCGAAGTGAAAATTAATCAAAGGACTTACATCCCTCATCAGAGGGATGAATCTCTTTGATTAAACGCAAAACTCTCAGAAAAGTACAATAAGCCACCAGGCTTCCGTGATTGGGGCCCAACATAACCTCACTCTGAAAGTTTTTCTACACATCTACATCTAAAAACCTTGGGAATTTCGGATTTGATGTCAAGGTGAGCGGTGAAGAGGATAATTACCGATTTTTATCAAGCGCTGCCCAAGCAACAAATCTCGATCGATTTTCGTGATTCATATTTTGCTCCATTACGAATTTGATATAGTCTTGGAACGCATGTCAGGGGTTTCAAATTTCAACATATGTGAATGGAGGGGGCAATACTGATAAATAATGATGTTTTAACAATTCTCGACCGATTTTCGTGATACTTTTTTTTGCTCAACTGAATTTGGTATAGTTTTGGATCATATATCAGGAGTTTCAAATTCCATTTTGGAAGGGCGTGAGTGGAAGGAACAATAGTAATAAATTATGATGTTTTAACTTATTTAGTCAGATTTTCGAGATTCTTTTTTTTTTGTTCATCCATGAATTCGGTCTAGTTTTGAAAAGTGTGTCAGGAGTTTCAAATTTCATTATGGAAGGGGGTAAATGAAGGGGGTAATAGTAGATCATGATGTTTTAACTATTCTCATCAGATTTTCCTGATAATTATTCTGTTCAATTAAGAATTTTCTATAGTTTTGGAAAATATGTCAGGAGTTCCAAATTTCATGCAGGAAGTTTTATGATGGAAATTTTCAGTTGATGGAGGGGGCTAAGGGTGGGGGGGGAGGTCAGGGACAAGTCATGATATTTTTGTTTTTGGTTTATTATTTCCAATAATAAGCCTATGTGATCGTATAGCAAAAAATTTTTATAACCCCCCTCAAACTTTGTCACTTTACGTTTCAAGGTGCGTAGAATCCAAATTTGAAATGTCGTCCGCCGTCCGGGCCATTAAAGGCCTAAGAATTGACTTTAAAAACCCGTTCTTTGGCACATAGACTCCATTTGGGTTCTAGTTGGTCCTAACGTTTAACCATCCCGATCGCTTTACTCGCATAGATGCTATGGGCCAAAAACGGGCGAAAAAGTGTCTTTTTCGAGGGTTTGAGTGTTAGACTTGTGCACGCACGCACGCCTGGCACTCTTGGCTGGGGGTCACGGTGGGTGGTGAGGGGGTGGAGTGAGAGGAGGCGCCGCGGCCATCTAAAATCCTTCGTTCTTCTTCGTCCCAAAATCTTCTTAGATAGTTCGAAGCAAATCGTTTTTAAATTAAAATTGCATTACATGGGTAGGTTGGAGTCTAAACCCTCTGGATGAATAGCTGTTTACTTATATTTCTGCCATAGGTAAGTGGGGTGTCGTCACCCAAGTAATTTCGGACGCAGAATCGACTGGGATAGGTCCCAGATGCTTTTGGAATCCAATGTACAAACGGTTTTAGTTTCATTCCTATAGAAATTAGCTCGGTGGATTGAATGAGACCACACGGGTGGCTGTACGATCATCCATTTGCTCCCCATCGGGAGCGCAGCCTGTAACGCGAGAACAGAAGTGGATACTAAAAAAGAGACTGGCGAAAGCCCCTGAGTATGCTGGTTACTATAGCTGGCTATCTGATTCAGAAATAATAAACCATTATGTAATAATTTGCAGCGTTTCTCTTATTTTAACTCTGACTAAAAATATACAATCCATTCAACGGACGTCCCTGTAATGTATCCATTAGGGTGCCCGCTATTTTGAGAAAGGTGGAATTTTTATAACCTCCACCCGAAATTTGGTTTAAAATGACAAAAAAATTATCCCTGATTTTTTGTCAGATTTTTTTGCATAACAAAAACCAGAAGCTTGATTTTGGTTTTGAAGTTATACTTCTTTGCGCCCGTTAGACACTTTGGGATGGATGTTGGTCGAGAAACCGCGTCACGCTGAATTTTAAGAACTATCGGATTTAAGAACAAATTTTTAAGAACTATCGATTAATCGAGGAGGAGGAGGAGGGAGGAGGAGGAGGGAGGAGGAGGAGGAGGAGGAGGAGGAGGAGGAGGAGGAGGGAGGAGGAGGAGGAGGGGGGCGGAGGAGGAGGAGTGAGGGAGGAGGAGGAGGAGGAGGAGGAGTTAGACCCTTTGGGATGGGATGTTGGTCGAGAAACCGCGTCACGCTGAAAAGTAAGAAAAGTAAGAAAAGTAAGAACAAATTTTTAAGAACTATCGATTAATCGAGGAGGAGGAGGAGGAGGAGGAGGGAGGAGGAGGAGGAGGGAGGAGGGAGGAGGAGGAGGAGGAGGAGGAGGAGGAGGAGGAGGGAGGAGGAGGAGGGAGGCGGAGGAGGAGGAGTGAGGGAGGAGGAGGAGGAGGAGGAGGAGGAGTTAGACCCTTTGGGATGGGATGTTGGTCGAGAAACCGCGTCACGCTGAAAAGTAAGAAAAGTAAGAAAAGTAAGAACAAATTTTTAAGAACTATCGATTCATAATATATAAATTATAATTAATAAATTATAATAAATTTATAGATTATTATTATAAATTTATAAATATTATAATTATAAATTTATTATAAATTATTATAAATTTATAAATTTATAATTATTATAAATTATAAATTTATAATTTTTAAGAACAAATTTTTAAGAACAAATTTTTAAGAACAAATTTTTAAGAACTATCGATTCATAATATATAAATTATAATTAATAAATTATAATAAATTTATAGATTATTATTATAAATTTATAAATATTATAATTATAAATTTATTATAAATTATTATAAATTTATAAATTTATAATTATTATAAATTATAAATTTATAATTTAATAAATTATATTCATAATTTATTTATTAATTATAAATTATGGCCACAGAAGTATAACTTCCACCGTGTGGTCCGACGCACACGCGATTTTTTTAAATACGCTTTTTTGCCAATATCAGACTTTTGAATATAACTTTCACAAACTTCTTTGTAAAATTGTGAAACTTCGTATACTTACGTTTTTGAGATCGCTGAACTCGAATATGCAGTCAAAACAAGTCGACAGTAACAACTTTTGATAGTTTGGAATCCCAAAACTGTCAAAATCATGTCAAAAAATGACAATTTTTCTAAATTTATTGTAAAATTATGGAAATTCGTATTCTTATGTGTTTTGAGTCGCTGAACTCGAATTTGTTGTAAAAAAATCAAAATTCCAACAAAAATCGTAAAAATACGAATTTCCATAATTTTACAATGAATTTAGAAAAACTGTCATTTTTTGACATGATTTTGAGACTCCAAACTATCAAAAGTTGTTGCTGTAGACTTGCTTTGACTGCATATTCGAGTTCAGCGATCTCAAAAACGTAAGTATACGAAGTTATACAAGTTTACAAAGAAGTTTGTGAAAGTTATATTCAAAAGTCTAATATTGGCAAAAAAAGCGTATTTCAAAAACCAAAATCGAGCTACCGGCGAAGGTTTTTGTTATGCAAAAAATCTGAAAGAATTCAGGGGTCATTTTTTTGACATTTTAAGCCAAATTTTGGGTTGAGGTAACCAAAATTCCACCTTTCTCAAAATAGCGGCCACCCTAGTATGCTTACCAATATGTCTAGAGCTAGTTCCACAACGAAACCAACTACTTACTGATTTAGCCAATTTTGAGCTGTTTTGTAAGGTGAAACATCTTGTTCTAAGATTTCTAGGGAAGCAAAAGTTAAACTTGAACGTAATTTTTTAGTTTTTTTTTAAATTTCAGTACCAAATTGATGGATAGTTTATCAATAACAACTATGTAAACAATAAAAATTAAGTGAGAGTTAACTAACCGCTCCACAAAAAAGAAAACATAATAGCGAAAGTCCATATAATATAGGTTGAACATATTGTTTAATAGGCAGTGGCGGCCGGTGGTCTGCAAAAATAGTGGGGCACAAAAATATTTACCTATTTGACAGTCAAGAAGAGCATTGAGGTTTTTCTTCCATTAGTTTTGTTTTCAGTGTGAATTAACTTTGACCTAAACACATGATACATAAATCCCACTTGGGTCATGTCATGCCTTGGGCAACTGTTATGAAAGTATATGGCTACTAAATAATAATCAATCATTATCATTAAATATTATTGATAAACTAAATATAAAATAATTAGATAAATATATTAAATTAAAAATACTATCTTATAGGTACCTACTTACCAAGTATCTAAAAATTTTAGAATGGACTATATTATTATTAAAAGTACTAAAAATTATCAAGGCTTCAATTCGAATCATCAACTCAACAACTTCCTAGAGTGTAAAACATAGAGCCACTCATCTAATCCGAACCCTGGGCATCGTCAAGTAAATGTCCTAAAGAGGCTATATAAGAAATCACAGCTTCCTAGAGTGTAAAGCATAGAAATTAACTATTAAAATGATTTAACCACCGCTTCACAAATCAAACCGTTCTCGCAATATTTGGATCACCTGCTATGAATCAAATCATCGAAACACCAGCTCAATGAAATCATCAGAAATTAACAAGCGGTGGCAATCATGTTCACAATATCAATTATTGAGTGTACACAATTATTCAAAAACCTTGCTCATAACTCAGCTTGTTGGCCACGCACTTTGCAGTAGTTAACATAATATGGTTGGATAAATCGAGAGCTTTCGAACGAATGGTCGACGAATTTTGTGGGTTGAAAAACGACGAAGTACCATTTCCCTAGCAACGACTCGGTTGTAAGCGGAAATCATCAAAATATTTTTGTGAGCAATTTTCCGTGACTTTTTTTAGTTTATGTGCCATAGCAAAGACATAAAGAAACTAGTTGATTGTTCTCTACCCAATACAGTGAGTCTATTTTATTTATTGGTATCGCGTGAGCAAGTTTTCGTGACGATTTTTCAGTTAATGTGCCAAAGCAAAGACATGAAAATGTCAAAATCAGTACCTGACTAAACTTCAACTTACGTAAATCCGTCGATGAAAGTCGTCCTAAGGTGTGAATTCTATTCAAAGTGATTGTTGATTTTTCTTCATTCCCCACAAGGGATGCCAAAATTTATTTTTGTAACTATCATTCGTAACTACCGACGGAGCTACGGTTACGTAGCTCTACACATAGAACAACGCACTCCAACTCGACCGACAATACAAAGAACTTTATTACAAAAGATGTATTCAACAACTTAGGACTGAATAAAAATAGGCACTTAACACAACACTATAATACGGACTTTACTTTAGAGTAAATTCTTGGGAACAACCGGACGAACTTAAAGAAACATCACATATTACTTGTAGAGACAACAAAACATTACCACGAACATACCCAACAGGGAACTCAGCATGGAGTGACGAGAAGGAATCAGTGTGGCTAATGGAATAAACCGAAACTCCTCTAGTGGAAGCCACTCATAACGTAAATTTCATTCTACGGTCTTTAGAAAAGTTGGAAACCCTGTCTGGGGCAGAGCCCCCCAAAATCATGAGAAATATCCCGTTATGACCTCTTTTTCCCGTTCCTTGCCCCGTAATTCCCGTTTCTTGCCCTTTATTTCCTTTTTTTTTCCCCTTCACAGTCTAACCTGAATCGACGAAATTTCTCTCTTGATAGAGTGATATCGTCGCAATCTACGTACTTTTTCGCTGGTAGATGGATCTTAAACCTTCTTGGATGGAGCGTAAACCTACTACTTCTAGCATCCACCTTGGAGCCACAGCATGGAGCTGTTTGTAAAGTCTTCATTCCAGTTTGTTACTTTTTTCCCAAATGTACTGGGGCAATGTCCCGATGCCCCCCCCCCCCCCCCCCCACGAGCCGCCCCTGTTAATAGGTGATAATCATTTGCTCAAAGAGAAGACATTAAACATGGCAGTGATACGTACATTAACGATAAGACAAATTTGAAGGTAAAATCGTCATGTCTCATAGTCGTCGTCAGGTTTTATGTGAAGAATGGGGAAGAAAAACTGAATCTTCTGTGCTTTTGAAGAAACTTAGTTTGGTTGCGTATTGGAATGTGTCTATGGGTAGGGGAATTGTAAGTTCACCCCGTTGTAAGTCTCCTATACAATTCCGGGAGAAGCTCACAGAAAAGCTCAAACCCGACACGGTCGATTCGCCAATGTAATCCCGATTTGATTGCACAGGGATAGAAAGCAGCAGAACGGGGACACGGGTTTGTGATTGGTCTAAAACCCTTAACCCCCCTCTCCCCTCTCCCATTCCTCCTGTGGTTGAAAATAAACAGCGCTTAAAATGCCACAGCAAGAATAGGGTGACAAATCAAAAAGATGAGGGACTCGGGTACATCAATATATTTTTGAAAATACCAGATTGAGTAAATTGAGTGAATTCTCACGAGAATAGTTTATAGCGAATTTTTGTAGAAAATGGATCATTGTGATGGCTCGGAAAATATTAAAATAAAAATTTTTGAAAACTTTCTCCATTGAAATCCGTTTTTAGGCATTCTAAAACGAATCCTAGAGTACAAATTGTACGTTTTTTCGTGAGTGAGATGTGAGGAAGTTATTATCCTAATCCACCAATGGAGTGAAATTTTAAACAGAGCTTCTCAGGGGTTTCAGCTGGATGAGGTCTGAAACCGATTTCCCTTCTATTCGCCCGAAGGTGCTGAAACTCTAAAAGAGCAATGTGAGAAATACAAGTTATGAAAGTTTTCTCTCTCTGTATTCCCTCTGTAAGAAGGTAGAGAGAAAAATGATTGAACTTGCGTTCTTTGGGACAATCGTATCTGTGGCCGAACAGGGAGTTTTTGAAACGCTGAGTCGTAGTTGAGTGGGAGGAACTACGAATAGAAATTGAGTCGCCCATGCGCAGAAAAAGCTGACGGTTAGCAGTCCATTCGTTGTAGGAATAGAAAAATTCTATTTGGAGTTCAAGGGAAGCCGAATGCAGCTCGAATACACATGTACCGACGCACGCATGTGCTATAACGATAACCTATTATGCTATAATTTTTTTTTTGTTCCTATTTCAAGGTGGCGTAACATGCGCATTCGAGTATTCGTGATTTTCAAAAAAGATGGTTGGTTTGTAGGATTCATCCTCACTTAAATCATGCTAATACCTTATAACGGATTCTAAAGCTTCACGATCAACCATCAGTCCGATTTTGTTCGAGGGTATTTGGGTACAAGCCTCAAGATGGCATCCTACTAATTTTGTTGAAATAGGTAACCATTACACACGTCAAACCTGAAATTGGTTGTAACAGACGAAGCTCCGATACTGATTGATCGATTTTGAGGAAATGGGTAGGGATTGTGCCACTTTACAGAGAAGATAGACACAGACAGAAACTGCTGTCTTCGCCCTTTGTTGCGTATTAGCAGGTAGGTCAAAATCCGTTATGTGCCCACAATCTTAAATTTTTTTCAAATCACTACTACTTGATGTGGAATACTTGATATAGAATTTGACCGTGTATAGATTGGTGGTCTGGATGCTCGCAAGCTCGCATCTCAAAAATACATAACATCAAGTAGTCAATCCCTTAGTAAAAATGCAGATTAGTTGGGCCTATAAATAGTGTTTGATGATAGTCTAGTAGTGATTTGAAAAAAATTTAAGATTGTGGGCACATAACGGATTTTGACCAGCAGGTATCCACATCTTCAATAATAGCTCATTATTTTAATAAGGAAACGTAATTGCCCAAGGGAAAAATGTGTAAAATATGTAGGTAATAGGTACAGGTTGGCACATATTTATAATATAGGTAGATACTGATCGTTGCATGTTGAAGTTCCCGAATAAAATTCTTCTAACCCAAGGCGAATTTCGATGGTGTCTTAACAACTCCCCTTCCTTCTTCTACCATGTCTATTTCTAGTGAAAAAATAACCACATAAGTAGATAAAGTTGTTGCTAATTCAATACTTCTGCCATTATGAAAGAATACATTACATAATAAATCTATAAATCGGGCTTAGGGTAGTGTAGTCACGTTAGTGTGAATTATGAATCGTTTCATTCAATCGTACAACGGTTCCCTATTCGTACAGTACGGCTCAGTGGTTAGCTTCTGGTTTGCATGCACTAGAAAACCTCTTTTGTACGACTCAGCTGAACGACTTAGACGGAAAACCCGGAATCAATGGGCGCTGCGGCCTGTTCTCGATCATTTTCGAAGCTGGGTTTGGCGTTGGATGGAATTCCAGGTGACTGGAAAATCAACCTTCCCCGAACATGGCTCATTAAAAGCTATTAGTAGGGGTGGTATCTCTCTGACGGGATGCTGTTACCCTCCTCTACCTGATTTATGAGGATTTAGGCCCCCATTGCACCTCTGGGGTGGGGGGGGGGGGCACTTAAATTCCTTATAAAGTTGAGGCCAGGGGCCTATTTCATAAAGCAGCAAGTGACAAGTTACAAGCCGATTTTATGTACAAGTTGTAAGAAATGAGTGTGGAAGCGTTTCATAAAGGTACAAGTGTAGACTTGTAATGCACAGTGAGAATTAACAAGTGTACAGGCAAGTTTGGACAAGTTACAAGTGTTTCCCTATCATTTTGTACAAGTCATTGTTTTACAGTTGTAAAAAATGATCGATTCCTAACCTACGTACATTCACCTGTAAACTTGTTATTTTTCAGCATTGTGAGTTGACCATTTTTCGGTGATTAATATGTGGGAATCATCTTCTGCTGAAGAATACAGACAACATGGAAGCATTCAGCGTAGAAGACGCCAACGATTTTTTCGGTCATGAATAAACGCTTTTTTCGTGGGTATTTTCGAGTTTAACGAGAGATTTAGGATGTATAGCATTTACAAGTCAAATTAACCTTTTTACAAATCAAATTAACCTTTTTACAAATCAAATTAACCTTTTTACAAGTCAAATTAACCTTTTTACAAGTCAATTTAACCTTTTTACAAATCAAAATAACCCTTTAACAAATCAAAATAACCCTTTTAAAAATCAAAATAACCCTCCTTGAGCAATGAGCGAAAATCGTTGAAGGGCAAAGATATAGGGGTACGGGTTTAACTGGCATTCCTTTTTCATGAATTTCTACACCAGTATCCCTTCTCAGTGTGATCTTCATGAATACCTACCCCAGTATTCCTTCTCACTGTGATCTTCAAGTAATTTTCATATCCTCACTCATAGGACTTATATTGCTCAACCTACTTTCGGAACTCTATATATTGATTGACCTCATTGCCTTCCTACCTCATTTTTTTTGTTGGAAAATTTTGATGAATTTTTGGTTCGAAATTTGATATTTTTGTTGATTGAGTTTTTGATGGAACATTTTGATATATTTTTTGTTGGAAAATTGATATTTTTTAATTATTTATTATTACACCTACTTTGTCGTATTCAATGTATTCAGTTTCTTTTCTTTGCCCTTCAACGATTTATGCTCATTGCTCAAGGAGGGTTATTTTGATTTGTAAAAAGGTTATTTTGAATTGTAAAAGGGTTATTTTGATTTGTAAAAGGGTTATTTTGATTTGTAAAAGGGTTATTTTGATTTGTAAAAAGGTTAATTTGACTTGTAAAAAGGTTAAATTGACTTGTAAAAAGGTTAATTTGACTTGAAAATGCTATATTCCAAGACCCTTGAATGATTCAAATGTTGCGTGACCCCGTGCAATTTTTCCTGATCGGGTATTGAGGGTCTCCTTATCATTGAAGAACGAAGTAAAGATAATTTCGAAGTTACACATGTCATTCCTAACCCAGCAGCGTTAAGACTTGATGAATTGATTAATCATTTCCGCTGAATGAAGAGGAAAAATCCGATTATGCCAGCCATCAGAATAAGTTGAAATCATATACACACTTTTTCCGCTTTTCAGTTTATAATTTGTCTCTCATCCAATCATTACACAGTCATGTACTATAAACATCCTATCGTGTTCTTACAACCGTTTTTACATTATGATTCGCTGACAAAACTTCAATTTCGGCATCCCGCTTGACGTTGTTCATTACGTTAGTTCCCTCACGCCATTTTTCTTCTTTGCTACACTTTTGTAAACTTAGCTTCTTCAAGTGTAACTTTTCTACACTTGTACTCTTTGTTTTGGTGAAACACTTGTTCTAGTTTACCGTGTATTAAAGTACCTGTACTTGTTAACTTGCACACTTGTAACTTGTTGTTTTATGAAATGGGCCCCAGGTGGCCGAATAGCTCCGAGGATCTAGCAGTCCTAAAAAAGCTACCGGATACGGCCAATTACAGAATGCTGTAGCAGTCACAAATAACGCATAGCTTTGGTGTTCATAAACGACATTCTCTCGTCTTTTGTGGTGTTTTTTCTTGACAGTAACGATACAGCACCCATATATGAGAGGTTATAACGTTATGACATTTACCGTGTGAACCAGAAAATTGTTGAAGCCCGTAGGAATTTCATCCTTTGGAAACACGGAGAGGCGAACCGTCACCCGAAATACATTCGGTTTGCGTTTTTCAATAACAATATATATGCGAGAAAAAGAAATGTTTTCTTTTTTTGGTGAAATGTTTGCTGAAAAGGGTTTCGAGTGCGTTGATATACGACGCCTGGCGTTCGCGTCACCGAGAGGGAAATATGATGGAGAGAAATCGGAGAGGAATCATTTTATATTTCCACGAGGGGGAACTTAAGGACGGGGCGCGGGAATGTGTTATGAGATTTTGCGTTCCTGAATATTTCTATAAATATTTCCAGTTGCTGATCCTGCGAGTGTGACGTATTTTAGCCTCGTAAAATCTGCACCTCTTCCGAACCAAATCAATCTACTTCGGCACCTTTGGCTTGAAAAATTGATTTTGCAGTTAGAAAAATACGTCTGCCAAGTTGGGTGGGCACTATAGTTTCCTCACGTATTGTAATGTGGACGTATAGAATTAGTTGAAGTACAGAAGTACGTAGTTTTACCGCTGTTTATTCGACGGCTTCAAAAATTATAGGGAATCGTCAAGGAGCTAACCCGCATACATCCTGAAAAGTTCATCGGAATCGGACTGAAACTTAATATAGTCAAGAATTTACCACAGACAGACTGAGAGACAACATACAGACAGGCAGTATTCTTCTTATGGTGACTTTTAATAAAATTTCATCACGAACATATTCAAAATGTTGGCCCAATTAAGAATGAGTAATAAAACACAGTTATCTCTATTCTTAAGCAAAGAACTTTCTATAAAAGTAGAAAAAAATGTCCTTTGTATTTTATGCAACATGGGAGCGCAGGTTACTGTATGCCATGTGGTATGTAACTGTCATCAAATAGTGGTGTATAGAGTAAAATATCTAGGAAATAGAAGGCTATCAGAAGAGCATTAGCTTAATGTAGTTTTAAAAGTAGGAAGTAAAGAAGAACTCCTCATGGTTTTCCAGTATATTAGAGCATATATTAGAATTAGAAAGTTTATTCACCAATTACTGACAGATGTTGATTTAGTGTAAAATAATATTAATGTTGTGCATCTTGTAAATTTACCCTGTATGGGGCTAGGTTTCTGAAACAATAGAGATTAATTTGATTTGAACTAGATGTTTTTAGGACGTCCTTCTGAAGATATGCCTTATAAGCAAGGCTTCGAATATAAGAGGGACGCCTATTGGAATTGATCCAGGGGGTAGCGGACAACCCATGCATGAAAAAAAAAAAAAAAATAAATAAATAAATAAAAATAAATAAATAAATAAATAAAAAATAAATAAATAAATAAATAAATAAATAAATAAAAAAAAATAAAAAATAAAATAAAAAAAAAAAAAAAAAAATAAAAAAAAAAAAAAAAAAAATAATTAAAAAAAAAAAAATAAATGAATAAATAACCTCATACTTCATCTGTTTCAGACCATTCTAAGACCGAATTCGTGAAAAAACCTTAGGTGTTTGTGTGTGTGGTGCGTGCGTGCGTGTGTTTGTGTGTGTGTGACAAATTTCGCCGACGCTGCTCAGGCCACGATTCTCAACCGATTTTTGAAATTCTTTCGCTGTTCGATCCCAACTTTAGTCTAGTTGTGCAAAAAACACCGGAAATTTTCAATTCCATGATGGAAGAGGGGAATGGAGGGGGTAAAGCCGAAAAAAACGTGGTTTTTCGACAAATTTCCTTCGACGCCACTCAGGCTATAATTCTCAACAGATTTTTTAAAATTCTTATTTGGTTCGGTTCCAATCTTAGTGTGCAATAAACATTGAAAATTTTGGCTCTGCTGTCGATGTGGGGGTTGAAGGGGATGACCGATTCATTCAAGCGCTTCTCAAGCTACAAATCTCGACCGATTTTCGTGATTTTCATTATGTTCCATTACGTTTTGAAAGGTATTTTAGAAGTTTCAAATTCCATCGTGGGAGAGGGAGAATGGGGAAGGGGAAATGCTGATAAATCATGGTGTTTTAACCATTTTCGTTCAAATTTCGTGATTCTTTCTTTGTTCAACTATGAATTCGGTCTAGTTTTGGAAAGTATATCTGGAGTTTCAAATTTCATGAAGGGGGTGAATTGAGGGAGTAGGGGAGAGTCGGGTAAGAGTGCGCACTTAAGTTTAGATTTTTTATAAGTCAGTGTATTTTGGTTATAGAAAAACAAGAAATACATCATAAGACTCCTTAACTAATTGTTGACCACTAGAAAATATTTAAAACTCAAAAGTTGACTTAGAGTTACATATATTTTAATTAAAAAAAAAAAAAGTTACACATGCGCAGTCTTAGCCGCCCTGGAGGGTAAGAGTGCGCATTAGGTCGGCCAAGAGTGCGCATTTAGTAGAACAGAGATAAAATAGACTCACTGTGTTGCGTAGAGAACAATCAACTGTTTTCTTTATGTCTTTGCTATGGCACATAAACTAAAAAAAGTCACGGAAAATTGCTCACGAAAATATTTTGATGATTTCCACTTACAACCGAGTCGTTGCTAGGGAAATGGTACTTCGTCGTTTTTCATCCCACGATTTATCCAACCATAATACGTTAACTAATGCGAAGTGGGTGGCCAACAAGCTGAGTTATGAGCATGGTTATATAAATAATTATTGTTTACACACAGGTGATCATTCTCAATAATTGATATTGTGCACATGATTGCAACCGCTTGTTAATTTCTGATGATTTTCATTGAGCTGGTGTTTCGATGATTTGATTCATAGCAGGTGATCCGAATATTGCGAGAACGGTTAGATTTGTGAAGCTGTGGCTAAATCATTTTAATAGGTAATTTCTATGCTTTACACTCTAGGAAGCTGTAATTTCGTATGTAGCCTCTTTAGGACATTTACTTGACGATGCCCAGGGTCCGGATCAGATGAGTGGCTCTTAAAGCTAATTTCTATGTTTTACACTCTAGGAAGCTGTAATTTCGTATGTAGTCTCTTTAGCACATTTACGTGACGATGCCCAGGGTCCGGATCAGCTGAGTGGCTCTTAGAGCTTGCATACGAGTCTGCAGGGGGGTAGGTGATGTAGCCTGGCTCGAATTCAATAAAGTACCCACGGGTGTCAGAACAATGAGTCAACACGATCGCGAATTCAATTAAGTACCCACGGGTGGGCGGTTTCTCTTATGGCCCATTTAATTGATCTGTACGACCCGCCGTGCAATGTACGGGTGAGATCTACCTAGTAATAAATACAATAAGCAAACACACATGAAAATGTCCCAATGTGTGTCAGTTTTTCGCGTGTATTTCCCCATAGTTCAATCTGAAATATAGACAGATAGACCTTAGATCAGAAGTAAAAGATAGGCAGATGATACCCTAATACAATAATTCAATGGTGCAAAGAAAACCAAGAGATCCTAATGAAGGCGGGTAAGACTGCGCACGAAAAATGTTGCGCACTCTTGGCCTCCCTCACTATGCGCAATCTTACCCTCCATTACTTACAAAAACATAACCCCACAATATTTTGACCCTACATTGTCCATTCACAGCCTACGCCGTGTCGGCGCGTTTGTAATAAAATACTCTTCTCAGTGATATAAAGTTCAACACTTTTGACTAATAACTATAAACAGTATCAACAAAGTATTACAGTGAAAATATTATTGTAGAAGCAGACCAAACACATTCTTACCTGTAAAACAGCAATGAGTTGTCGGACTAAGACGAAAACTGGAGGGAAACGTGCACTCTCAAGACCAAACTAAAACATCACTTCTGCCAGCGAATCATTGCTGCCAACATCGAAAAAAAGCTGTGCGCAGTCTTAGTCGCCCGCGCACTCTTACCCGACTATCCCCTAATAGTAATGAATCACGATGTTTCAACTATTCTCGTCAGACTTTTGTGATTTTATTTTTCAATTATGAATTTGGTTTCCGTCAGGGACGTCCCTGCAATTCATGCATTACTTACCAATATGTTTTTATATTGCATAGTCACGGAGTTCTATTGAGTTTTGAAGTAGAACGGACTGCAACTGTACCGACACAAATAGAAGTAGAGGAGGTAACTCAAAAACACAGACAGGAGGTTAAAAACGAAGAAGAATTCTAGTGGGTGAGCGATTTCCCTTCCTTATCTTATTTTCTTCGCTTCCCTACTGCTCCAAGAGCTCGAGTCTTATTCCGGGCCTCTCCACGTTTTTATAGCGGAGTGCACGAGCTGAAAGCGCCCCTAACCTCAGACTTTCCCGTCTCATCCAACTCCAGCGCTGAACCGGCGAAAAAGAAAGTTAGGTTACAACTGAGTCCATCTTTTACCCCTGCAACAGACGGATGCTTTAACCGAAAATATTACTTTCTTCCTACTTTTTGGTAATCGCGCAGCGTTTCAACCATCCAATCTTCGAGTCTCACATAAATATTGTAGCTTCTTCGTATTTTACGGTAACTAGGAGGCTCGGAACCAACGTGATGTAATCTCGGATTGACTAAAAGGACGAACAAAATTTACTCAAAGAGGTTGTTTGTAATCATTGAAAACCAACTTGAAAGATTTCGAATAAATGAAAATTCCTGCCAAGAAGAATGTGGCACATTGCTTCCTCGTATCCGTTACATGAATGTGTAGATCATTGAAATTTATTCAATCTTAAGACACGAACCATTCAATTCCAGAAATTATGAATGAATGAACGTTGTAATATAACCTTCACAGACCCGAACGTGCATTAACAACATTTACCAATTTTTTTCTCGTTTTTCTGGGGTGTTGGGGGTTTAAGTAAGAAGGAAATGTGAACATTTCGAATAAAATATATATCTGATGAAAATTAATAAATGAACATCGAGACTCTATCCCCCCTGCCGAACTGCAGTCATATCACAATCATTCTGCATCTAAGTTCACAGAGTGAAAGGTTTTTCTTCTCCCTTCTTCCCTGGGATTTGAGGGCTGTTTTCCTTTTACGAATTTTGGCTTCGTTCTTAAATACAGTTATTGGTAGATGGTACGTTCGGTACTTCATTCTCATCAGCCTCACAGTCTGGGTCACCTGCTTCTTGTTCTTCATCACAGGGTCATGGCCAGTTCCTGTTCGGCGTCATAGGGTTGTTCTTCAAAGTTGTTGTAGTAATTTTGATATGTCTGGAGTTCACCAGTCATAATCTCTAGTTATGTCCTCTCCAACAGACTTCCACCAGTAGGCACCACTTTCTGTATTTCTAGACCATCAAAATTGAGATCCTCATCAACATCTCCACCCCCAAAGCTCTACTCTAAAGCATCATTAAACAACGTGGCTTCAACGATGTCTTCTTCCAGCGAAATTTGGCTGTTGTCAGCAAACAACAAACTCTGAAAAATAAAAATCGGTGAAATTAAATTAGATTATCGATGAAAAGGATAATTTTGACTAATTGAAATTAGGATGAGTATAATTGGTTCCTGATTGAGTCCCAAGAAATGGACGACCCAGGATGGCCACAAAAAGTCCTGATGCACAATTAAATGGACATCTGTGGATGGGTATAGAGTCCGACTGTCCATCTAAATGGACACTAAAAAAACTGAGTTGCTGAATAATTTTCACACATATTTTCAAATCCTTATAGAGTATTGTCACCGGGAGGCTCTAGGCAACAAAATCCAATGAAAATTGATCCAAAATTAGATGATTCAACTACCAAAACTTACCGAGAAATGATCGCTTCGTTTTCTTCTCCATTTACAGGCTTGACGCACTGTTAAGAGATAACAGTGAAATGAATATTAGTGTTGCCACAGTTCTATGACAACAGGATGAACTCATAAAAAAGATTGAATTCAAAAGCATGGTCTTTGGGGAAAGGAGAGCAACTCAAAGTTGTGTCCATTTAAATGGACGCCCGGTCATTAGAGGTTTATTAGAGGTTAGAAAAGTGTAACTAAAACCAAATTTGAAGGGGGGGGGGGCTGAAAACGAATAATGTGGTACAGTGTATAATAAATTGTAGAAAACGGAATGAGATATATAATTACTGAATTTGTATATGGCTATGCCAACGGGCGATCATGTGTTCATATTCCTATAATGCCATAATGTAAACGGCTTTCCTACAAAACTAGAAAATTTGACTCAACTTCAAGTCGAATTGAGCTTGTGTCAGTAGGATTTGAAAGAATAGTCGTGAATGAAGAGGTTGAAACATAGATCGCTTTAATGTGCCGATACAAGACGATTGAGGTCCATGTGAAAAATTCAGAATACCTAAAAAGTCAAATTCCCAGGATTCTGTTTTTGAGAGAGTTACAGTATTATATTTACCTATCTACCTAGTTTCAAAAACGCATTAATGAAATTAGCTGTTGTTAAAAACTTTTGTTGTTCTTAAAAGGTGCTGTTGTTGAAATGTACCTACTATATAAAAAAGGTTCCAGTAATGCAGCTTGCAGCATAATCGTATGAGCGAATTTTCTTAAATTACGACCTTCGGGACTCGCAAGGGCCTTCGCCTCTTGACCCCGCCAGGGGGGCTTCGCTCCCCTTGACCCCCCCCCCGGCTACTTTCCGCTTTGAGCCTTCTGTTAAAATGCTAAAACATGGAACATGCTTTCTTCCCGCTAATTCGTAAATGTAAATAAATTTAAAACTACGAAATTAGAACAGAGTACCTAGGAAGGTAATTTTCTGTTATGGTGCTAGTACAATAAATTACTATAACCAAGATTAACTTCTCAACCAAGTGACAACAAAAACCGGCATTGTTTACTGCATCCATTTATTCAAAAGGCCTCACAACGGGTTTCAATGAAGAAATTTTTCAGAAATTTTTATTTGAAAAATTTCCGAGCCATTGCAATAGCTTCATTTTTTTTTAATAAAAATTCTCTAAAATCATGATTTTTGGTAAATTAATTGCGAAATATGTACATAGGTACCGTACTATACACAGTCTGATTTTATTTTTCACTTCTAACCACCTAATGGAAAATAAGTGAAATTGTGTACTTACCTAACACCGTAATGAAATTTTACGTCTCGCGATGGGCTACACGAAGCTCTCTTGGAGAAGGCTTCCCTCACAAACTGCATTATGGAAGATACGCCTTGAAAAGAAATGAGTATCTTGGGCGAGAGACTTTAATTTACGAACTTAGTGCTAATCGGCTTATATACAAAATTTGTTTGCGCTGAGGTCGACGAAGATTTTTTTCCTTTCATAAATGAATAGAGAAAAGGCCCCCGCGCCCTGGCAACTTTTTCGAAACAACTGTTTATTTGCTTTGATGAAATAAAAATGAAACACAAGATAATGAATGTGGCCTCGCGCACACTCAACCTTTTTAATCACGGCAACTGAATATCTGCGCCGCGACCTATTCCGAGGGTGGCCATTCACGATCGCGGATTTTAGCCATCATGTCTTCAAGTGACCGGGATTTTGAAAATCAAAATGCTAACGGTTAGCGGTCCAATCTTTGTATGAATAGATTTCGTAATTCAACGGAAGCCGAATACAGCTCTAAATGCTCATGTAACATTCCATGACGATTACCTATAATCAGTTTTTAGCGAATTTTCTTAGAAAATAAAGCTATTGCAATGGCTCCAAAAATTTTAAAATAAACATTTTCAAAAATTTTCTTCATCGAAATCTGTTTTGAGGCATTCTGAAATGATTCCTGGATTTTAACGCTTTTTTATATGTATATATATATATATATATATATATATATATATATATATATATATATATATATATATATATATATATATATATATGTATATATAAGTATATATAAGTATATATAAGTATATATATGTATGTGTCATTCCAGACGATAACTCTCGATAGAATCGAGATAAAAACTTCGTTCTTTCGCCAAAAAATCAAGCATTTCAAAAGAAAGGATGAGTTTGTTGGACAACACTTTTTGAGTACATTAAATTGGTCAAATTTCAAAAAATGTGCTAAAAAAATCACTAAAAATGACTGAAAACGTCTAAAAACTGTTGAATTTATATTTTTATCAGAATCGTAGTCGAAAGAAGTTATTGACGATGAACTAAAACATTCAAAAATTTATTCACAAAATTATGGTGAAAAATGTTCTTGAATTTCTTTAATATTTGCTGAAAAATCGATTGAAAAACTGAAAAATTGCTAAACATCCAAAATCTGTTTTTATTTGTAGAATATGATTTGAAACGAGTTTTTGTCATAAAATTGGTGGTTAACAATTTCTTTGTACTCAGTAATAATACAGTAATATAATATAATGTTACGATAATCTACGAAAATTCGCTCATACGATCATGCTGCATGACTGGAACTTTTTTATATGTATATATATATATGTGTGTCATTCCAGACGATTACTCTCGATAGAATTGAGATATACTTAAACTTCGTTCTTTCGCCAAAAAATCAAGCATTTCAAAAGAAAGGATGAGTTCGTTGGACAACACTTTTTGAGCACATTAAATTGGTCAAATTTCAAAAAATGTACTTGAAAAATCACTAAAAAAAAGGCAAAAAAACTGCTAAAAATTAACAAATTTTTATTTTTTAGCAGAATGCTACTCGAAAAAAATTAATCGAACATGAACTAGGACATTTAAAAATTTAAGCACAAAATTGTACTGAAAAATGTACTTGAATTTCATTAAAATAAGCTAAAACTCGATAGGAACACTTGAAAAAATCGTAAAAATCCACAAAATCGTTTGTTCATTGGAATATTACTGACAAAAACTTAATTTGCTATAAAATGAAATTTTTATTTGTCCCCAAAGTGCTCAAATTTCAACAGAATTTCACATAAATGTAATACGACCGTTTATGAAAATTCGCTCATACGATCATGCTGCATGACTGGCACTTTTTTCTCCTATTTCGAGGTGGCATGACAAGCACATTGTAATATTCGTGATTTTCTAATAAGTTTATTCGTTTGCATGATTCATCCTCACTCAAATTGTTCTGATTGGATTCTATAATTCTAAAGAAGTTAGATAAGTTTAAAAAGAAGTTATAGAAGCTAGATAGTTCTAGCTTTTGATCATTACTAAAATTGACTGCAATTAATCAATATCAATCCAAAAAAGAGCATAAACAATATCATTGTACAAACGTGTAAAGACAAAATTTAGCCCATACAAAGCTGATTTAATTTATATTAAAAATTATATTTTACCATCGAAACACGATTTAGTTTTTTTAGCTTTTTATGTTACAAGGAATTCCAGACCTCCCTAAACTGATCAAGAGATCTGTTGTTTGGAATCAGCCTTAGTCTATCTTAAAGAATTCAGCTAAGGAGCTTGCTCAGCTGATCAGGATTCATTCTCATCACGTTTGAATTTTTAGCTTTTGTAAGTTAAGAGGGAAGCCTCTAACCAAATGTAACTCATTACGATAGTTTTTTCTTCGGATTTATATTGAATGAATTCTATATAAAGTTGAAAGAAGCAATAGAAATACGAAATTAATTGACAATCGTCAGCTTAAAGGTGAATATCTATTGTGACCTGTGTGATATTAATCTGTATAAAGTTAAGTGAATTACTGGGATTCCACGTTTGCTCATTTTCGGGACTGATGATTGCGAATCATGGAATCCCTAACTAACAACCAAAATATGAATGAAATTAGATCAATAAATACGAAAATCTTAGAGGCTACCATGCTACCAAGCCTGTGGTTCAAATTATACTTATTTGTTCATTGCACTGAGGAGTTCAAATATTTATCAGGTGATCATGAACACATGTTCTATTCTTTGCTGAGAAACTTGATATAATAGAGGAGTGGTCTCATAGAAAAAAAAAGTCCAGTCATGCAGCATGACCCCATGAGCGAATTTTTGAAGGAATCTTCGACATTTCGACTAGTACGTACATAAATAGAACATCTTCATAATTTCATGGCTGATATTTTCTAAGCCACAGTCAGTATTAAAGCTACATCAAGTCCTAAAACAGTTGAGCGTAAAGCATTAAAGAGAGCGACCGAGGGAATCGGAGGACGGAATATTTCACAGAGTAAACTCATCAGTTGTGATTACATTTTTTTTTTTTTTTTTTTTTTTTTTTTTTTTTTTTTTTTTTTTTTTAACAAGCACCTACTACCTACATTTCAAACAGCATGGTTCTAGGATTGGTTATACAGGGATACTTCCATAAGAGTAGTTCAATCTGAATTTGGACAATGTTTCATGCAAATATTACCGATTTTTACAACTAGCGAACGGCATTATTTCGATTTTTGACTGATTTTTCAACTTTGACATTTTTGAAAACTTGATACATATTCTTATAGGAGATTTTACGCTGATTCCGAATATACCACATGTTAGTATGCTGAAAAAATTATTTCGCACAACAAATCGCAAAAACAGGATATTTTGAAATTGTTGACTACATTTTTGAAAATTTCAACCGAAGATGTATTTCGATCATGCTGGCCAACGAACTTGAACTTTCGTTTTGTGTCCTTAACATTTAAAATTTTGTTTGAAGTTTCTAGCACAATTCTACGGACAGTTATCGTCTGGAATGACACATACATACATACATACATATATACATACATACATATATACATACATACATACATAAAAAAATGTGTTAAACTTCAGGATATGATTCAGAATAGCCTGAAACGGATTTCTGCATAAAACTTTTTCAAAAATTCACATTCTACAAATTTTGAGGCGAGAGCAATAGCTTAATTTTCTTCAAAAATTCGCTAATAAAACGAAGAGACGCTCTTACCCCGTAAAACGCACTTGCCCCGCCTGAAATAGTAGCTACATATCACAGGTAGAAATCGATATCGATCGAGGCACCCACGAATTGAAATCAATGAGATAAAGTAAGGCACCTAACTAGGACTCACTGATCATCTACAGGTGAAAAAAGTCCAGTCATGCAGCATGACCCCATGAGCGAATTTTTGAAGAACTCTTCGACATTTCAGTCGCTATTGATCGTGTAGAGAAATTTTAGTTTATGATTTTGATAGACAAACATGGAATGAAATTTTAAACAAGCACCTACTACCTACGTTTCAAACAGCATGGTTCTAGGATTGGTTATACAGGGATACTTCCATAAGAGTAGTTCAATCTGAATTTGGACAATGTTTCATGCAAATATTACCGATTTTTACAACTAGCGAACGGCATTATTTCAATTTTTGACTGATTTTTCAACTTTGAAATTTTTGAAAACTTGATACATATTCGTATAGGAAATTTTACGCTGATTCCGAATATACCACATGTTAGTATGCTGAAAAAATTATTTCGCACAACAAATCGCAAAAAACAGGCTATTTTGAAATTGTTGACTACATTTTTGAAAATTTCAACCCGAAGATGTAATTCGATCATGCTAAAAGTTACGATGAACTCAATAATAAAAATAAGAAATAAAATAATCATAAAATTGAACTAAAGACATAGTTACTAACAAGTTTTTTATTAAATTTTTCTGATAAACTCAATTTTTTGGAGCGAGAATTCCACTGGGTTTAATGCCCTTTCTGTCCTTAAATTGGTTTTTTATTAATCTCCAACTGTAAAGTCAGCCCCCGACCTCTATGAAGGAATATCAAGTATTTTACAAGAAAATTAAAGGCAGATGTTTGAACTTTAACGAAACGAATGTATTCAAAAATCGATTTTGTTAATAAATCCTATTCCTAGTACCAGGACCTCACATGGATTCATATTAACTAACTTTATTTCTTGGACGATTACAAAGGTTCATTATTCAAAACAATATATACCATCATGGTAGAACAACAATAAGGAATCGACCTTAAAAGTACAATTTGATTCGCTAAAGTTGAAAAATAAAAAATAGATGAAAATTAAGATATTAATAACATCAACATGAACTGATTTAGCGAATTTTCGTAGAATATGAAACAAATTGCAATTACTCCAAAATTATAAAATCAAAATTTTCAAAAAATGTCTTCATTGAAATCCGTTTTGAGGCATTTTGAAACAAACCTCAGAGTTTAACACTTTTTCATGCATAGGAACAAACCTCAACAAACTTCTGAAATCTCCGAATTCAATTCGCTATAGGTAGTATACATGTGTCATTCCAGATGATAACTCTCCTTAGGATTAAGATCAAAATTCCGTTCTTCCACAAAAAATCAAGCTTTCCAAACAAAAAGTTAAGTTCGTTTGCCAACACTTTTTGAGCACATTAACTTGATCAAATTTCAAAAAATGTACAAACAAACACTAAAAATGGCTAAACACGGTTAAAAATCGTTTATTTCAAAATTTTCAGCAAAGCCGTAGCCTAAAAAAGTTTATCAATAACGTACCACGACATTTTAAAATTTAGGCACATAATTATGCAGAAAAATGTACTAAAATGTCATTAATATTTACTAAAAATCTGTAAAAATCTCCTGAAAAAGCTGAAATTTCCAAATCATCTTTGAATTGAAGAATGTCATTTATTTATTATTAAATATTTATTGTTTTTTTGCCATATAATTTGTAGTTAACAATTTCGAAGATGGAATTCGTTGATAAAATCATCCTGCATGAGTGGAGCTTTTACAATATGATTTTGCAGAATTTATAGAAAAATTGTGTCAACTTAATTAAAATCCAGCAATCAGAGTGGGGTATTTCATTTCAGTTTGAACTAATGTGTAAAATGTCAAAGAGTTTTGTGTCATCGACGAGAGAGACGACGTCCATCATTTTCACGCTAACAGGCGGGAAAACACAAAGGGGTCGGAAAAGTTCGGAGTCGGTCGGAACCCCTTCGAAATTGAATGTGCTTATGATAGGACCTAAATCAAGTTAATATTAGCTCGGTGCTTCACGTCGGGAGATAACAAGGGGGCGCCCCAACTTCGGCGGTCACCTGTCCGAAGCCTAACAAGCTCTCAGGCTGCTCCTGCACCTAATTGAAAGGGGGATTTCCTCTCGACCCGTTTTCGGAGGTCCCACGAGGTTATTAATGGGACAATTAATTACTGGAATTCGCGGAGCGCGTGGGTTGGGACGGAGGAAATGAGTGGTAACGAATAGTAAGTGCTTCCAGAGTGCTGTTCGCGGGCGTCAGCTGGCACCTCATTTAATACAAGCTGTAACTGCTAGTCACCTCGTCCTTCATTATACATGTCTATAATGAATATGCAACAGTTCAATACAAAACATCTAATATGAGGCTTCACACTACTTTCCTTACTTGTATTCATTTTACTTTGATGCCATCATGATAGATCACATCTTAGAAGGTAGGATGAATACCGATGCAGTATTTTTCTGCACATATATGTGAAATGGGTATAATTTTCATCTATAGAAGAATCTCTTGAGCCATTTCGGCGGAAACTACGTTTTCTCCTATTTCGGGAGAAAATAGGATATTACTGCTTTTTTTATTCTAAGAAAGTGCTAAAAAATATGTTTTTACATTTATTATTTAGCTAATCACTGTCGATTGGGCATCTTCCTTGCCATGACGGGTCTCTTATATCATTTGTATCCATAAGAAATGTAACTCCAGTGAATTTCATCAATATTCTTTGAACCATATTTAAAGAAAGACCAAAATGTACTGAAAAACTACGTTTTTCAACCTATTTTAAGACCTATTTTGCTAATTACCTCCCTTAGAGTATTTTTCCAAGCATGAAGAGTATCTAATATCATTTGTACCCACAAGTAGAGTAACTCTGTGCATTTCATCAAAATCCCAAATGCCATTCTGGAAAAAAGGACGATAAACTTAGCATCAGGAACCTCAAAAACACTCCGTTACACTTCGATGTCTCAAAAATTGTGGGAAAAAGTTGGGGAGGGGGCGGGGTTACATTTGGGACACCTGTATCACTCAACTAACTATATCACATGTTATATAGTTCGTTGTTATCACTATGCCTATTATAGATCGTATCAGCTGTTGAGTTGTACAGTCTTATTATAATTTGAACTGTCCAAATAAGGAAACGTTGCTAATTCAATTTGATCCGTGAACTTTGTATGAATGTAGCGAACGCTGTATTTAGGTTGATTCTAGAGTTTGATTCATGATATGAATAAAGAATGTGGAGATACAAAACTTGTCCTCGTACGTGTGAATCGAACAGAAAACCAAGAGGGTTTGAATGTGGATGAGCGAGAGTATAAAATAGAAGGTATCAATGGTGGAAGATAAACCGCCGCACGTTCAAACTCATCCTGACGAGGGGGAGGCCACACCGTGAGATCCGACGTGAGATGGCCCAAAAGTTGAGAGTAGTTGATTTCGCTACCTCACTACCGAATGTAGGGAAGCGTCGTGCTCGTGCACGAAGCCCCACGGAATTTTTGAAGTGTAAACTTTTATAGGCGCACCGCGTCGAAAAATTTAGCGGGGTGTGAATACGATTTTACCGTCATGTTTTTTTTTTCCGTCACGCTGTTTTTTGACATTTTATGTCTTTGATATGGTACATAAACTAAAAAAAGTCATGGAAAATTGCTCACGAAAATATTCTGATGATTTCCGAGTCGTTGCTTGGGAAATGGTACTTCATCGTTTTTCATCCAACAAAATTCGTTGACCTTTCGTTCGAAAGCTCTCGATTTATCCAACCATATTATGTTAACTACTGCGAAGTGCGTGGCCAACAAGCTGAGTTATGAGCATGGTTATTTGAATAATTGCATTGTGTACACTCATGTGATCATTCTCAATAATTGATATTGTGAACATGATTGCAACCGCTTGTTAATTTCTGATGATTTCATTGAGCTGGTGTTTCGATGATTTGATTCATAGCAGGTGATCCGAATGAGAACGGTTTGATTTTTGAAGCGGTGGTTAAATCATTTTAATAAGTAATTTCTATGCTTTTCACTCAAGGAAGCTGTAATTTACGTAAGTAGCCTCTTTAGGACATTTACTTGACGATGCCCGGTCCGGATCAGCTGAGTGGCTCTTACAGCTTGCATACGAGTCTGCAACACATACGAGTCTTCAGCTAAAGACATGAAATGTCCCAATGTGTTGCAGACTCGTATGCAAGCGTTTCGTTTCAGTCAATCCTTTCCATACTAGATATAACTTTATGTTTTTGCTATGGCACATAAACTAAAAAAACGGCACGGAAAATTGCTCATTGAATAAAAGTATGTAGACAAATTTCTTTTGATTTTCACGTTCAACCAAGCCGTTGCTGGGAAAATGAAACTTCTTTATTTTTCAGCGGACAAAAATCGTTCTCCACTCGTTGGAAAGCTCTCGATTTATCACGCATTTCTTTCGTACTTGTTCTTCTATTCATGTCGTAGTTTTATATTTATTTATGTTATAAATAGATATAGTAAACAATGCCGCTTGTTTTGTTGTCACTTGGTTGAGAAGTTAGTCTTGCTTATAGTAATTGTAGACGCGCATCATAACAGAAAATTACCTACTTAGGTACGACATTTATGTCGTAGTTTTAAATTTATTTACATTTACGAATTAGCGGGAAGAAAGCATGTTCCATGTTTTAGCATTTTAGCCGAAGGCTCAAGGCGGAAAGTTACCGAAGGTCCAGGGGCGGAGCCTGTCCACTTTTACTTTCCCAACATCCCAATAGTCTTTACAAGATTTTTTCGGCAACCAAAATCATTTCCATAATATATTATATAGATATTATATCTAGCAGAATATCGTCATAGAAGTTGACACTTCTCCCGTGTGGTCTTTAGCACACCGGGTTTAAATTTCTTCTCTTCAAAATCAAATTTTCAACTTGCTTTTTGCGTCTCAGAGCTTTCCGATCAATTTTAGACCAGTAGCCAAGGCCGAGAATAGACAGTAATTCAAGAAAGTTTGAGATTAGAATTGAAAATTTAGCCCATTCCTACTGAATAAATCGTTGTCTGCCACCTAGAAAGTGGTGGAATACAAAACGGCGACCTCATAAAGATGGCTTATTTTGGCCATCATATGGCCGGTTTCACCAACAATTCCTAACCATGGTTAAAGTAGATCATTGTTTTACGGAACCAGAGTTTTGAACGTTGATTTCAAACAAACGGGTTTCACCAACGTAATCAATAGTTACACTGTTATCAGTAAACATCGATTTACAGCGTTTCCGTGAAACGTCGATTGAAAGTTTAAACGTTGAGTTAGACGATATTAAGGAAGCATTTGCCCGCAAAATGAGGGTGATAACGAGATAATAGTGAGGGAACAGCTGTAACCAACCTGAAATCTTCAATGCTTCTATCTTTTTTAACTCCGCGTGAACGGATCACTCTCACCTGTAATTATACAGCATCAGTATAATTTAAATATGGACGAATCATGCAAACCAATCATCTTATTTGAAAATCACGAATATTACAATGTGCATGTCATGTCACCTCAAAATAGAGATAAAAAAGTTCCACTAATAAAGCATGATAGAATGAGCGAATTTCCGTAAATTATCGTACTATATTGAAGATAGGTACTTTGTTTTGAAAATTTTGAGATTTTCAATTACCAATTTTATGGCAAAAATTTGTTCTTAACATTAATCTGCTATTCAAAAAAAGATTTTCGATTTCTAACGTTTTTTGCGGTTGGAGTGCAACAAGTAATAACTTTGGATAGTGAAAATCTCAAAATGCTCACTCATAGAATGTGTAGAGGTGACTGAAATCATTCTTAAAAATAAAGATGTTGATGCGGTATTTTCTGGCTCCTATAATGATTACCTACTATTGGCTTGTGATAGCGCAGGATGGATTTAACGATTATTTGAATTACCATAATGTCCCTTTTCAATTTAAAAAGTTATTTGAACAAATAAGATTGGCAAGTAAACACCATTATACAATTAAAATTAGGAATTATAATTACAAAATTTCTCCAATACTGTATGTACAGCCCGAGACACGGGTCTTCTTGAAAACTTATTTCATGTTCTAGTTGAGTGGGCTTATAACTGGATCAGGAAAAGATTTATCTCGGACATGGTGGGGGGTACGGGAAACTTGATAAATTTTGTATCAGTACTAAGTGAATTCGACAGAAAAAGGCTATATTTCTTCTTAAGTGAAGTTTGCAAACTGAGAAATTTGTGTTTGTTTGACTGAAGGGTTAACTCACTTATACATATATACCTACCTTGTACTGCCCATGTTAACTGCTTGAATGTTTTTGAAATTATTTATGAAGTTCAATAGGTGTTTTATTTTGATTGTTGTTTCCAATATTTATAAGGTAAAGAGAATAAGCTGAATTGATAATGAATGTTATATTAATACCTATGTAATTTATAAAATATTTGAATTTTCTACTAACGCTGTAATACCGAATAGATTATCATTAATTGTGAGTAAATCATGTAACTGGACACGACGATCAATTTTTAAACTGTGTACTCTTATAGTTGATTCAACTGGGTATTGAAAACACTACGTTAATGATGATTACACTACAACTGTTTCAATAAAGTATTTTTTGTAAAGCATACTCGCATGTACAAATACATGAAATTAATACATATTACCGACACTGATCGAACGTATTGATTTTGTTTCAGGCAATCGGCGTTGGTCGCCTGGCGATTGTGGGTGGAGTTTTGGTGCTCATTCTTCTCGTCCTCCTCATCATTCTCAGGAGAAGGTCGAGAAATACGACGGATCAGGTGAGCTGCTTCAATAATTCAATTAAGAACAAATAGGGCATTTAAGAATAGTTTCCAACTTTTTCAAGCTTAAACTTTAAACAAGGCTAGAGCACATTCAGAAGATCAGAGCACCTGTGTCTTAGATCTTCAGGTTTAAACCAGACTAGTTTTTGCAGGTACATTGCATTTTCATTCTAATCGTGTATGTAAGTAAAACAGGTTCCAATCTTACCAAGGACCTCAAGAAAATTCATCGATTTGATCGTTGAAAGTTTTGGACATGTGGGGAAAGGTTTTAGAACTAAAAATAGTCTTAAAGCATTACTAGGATCCGTTAAGGACAAAATCGACAGTCACACTTGAAGCCCACCTAAATTACTTGATTAAGATTGCCCACCAAATTTGGTTTGCCGAATGACTTTCCCTCGTTGAATGCAGCACTTATGAAGACTCAGGCAGGGAACCTGTTGGAAATGCTTAGGGAACATAAAAAAGCCCTGTTTTGGCAAAGAGCTATGGCTTCCGAGAGATTCACTCTCTATAGAGAGCTCGATCCTCATGTTAAGATTAATGTGCCCTTAATTTCCAGTAACGTGGTGAAAGATTCCGATTTGGACCTTTATTCCAGTAGTTGGCTCTTCAAGCTCAGAGGTGAGATGCTTCATTTGAATGCAAAACCTTACATTACCGAACGATGTGAAGAGTGTTCGCTCTGCAATTCTCACGAAAAAGAAGACCTCTTCCACTTTTTATGCTCCTGTCTATTAGGTCGTGTTTTGATTGAATTCAGAGTTCATGCATTTGGCCAGTTACCAAGCAGTTCTGTCAAGGGATGATGCGGTCAGACTTCTGAATGGTGGAGTTGCCGCCGCAATTGGTGTCTTACTGTAAAGTAGCATGGCGCTATCGATCATCATTAGTGCGGGAGTTCAACTACTGATCGTAATTTTGTTCATTTCTCATGCCAAATATTGAAACCTTTGAATGGCCTAATATTCAACGCTTGGTCTGTTTTTAGTTTTAATCTTTTTCGCATCCTCGAAAGAAATACTTTTTTCCATTAAATATTCCGTTTTCTATGATTTTGGCACACATTATAGTTTGCCCATATTATTGTACCTACCTACTCGCATTACCATTTTCATTTGCCGTCACTTCCGACAGACGGTTTAATTAACCCTGTCGTATTGTTAAGGACAAAATCAATGTTCAGGATAAAAGTGGGGTTTATAAACTAAAATGTTCTTGTGGCTACGAATATTGTGGTCAAACTGGTAGGAAATTCAGGGAAAGAATGGACGAGCATCAGGAGGATTTCAAGGAAAATGAGGATAAGTCTGCATTTGCGAAACATCTTAAGGAATCCAATCATAGTTACAATTTTGATTTGACAGTTAGACAGTTTGTAGAATTTCTTCATTTTCGTCCGAAGGGAGGTATGTTGAATGTACTTGAAAAATTCAAAATTATCAAATGTGACAGATCTGGTAAATGTTTAAATGAGGATATACCTCAAATATTTCACCACTAATAGGTCCATTTTTATAAAGCTTGGAATTATCCCTTCACAATGTTAAAACCATAATTAGTTATTTCCCCCTTTCACTTCATCTAACTAGCTATAATCCCCCGTCACCTTGTTTGCACTTAATTGGTTGTACCTCCTGCCCCCTTTCCTTTCTCTTGACCAATGGGATTTAGGTAATCTCCCTTCACCTGTTACTATAAAAGCTGTGTCCTTTCTAATGTATCTTCAGTTATTGTTTGTTACTGATGATGGCCTAACCGTCGAAATCGATTTAACAGTGTAACTCTTTATTTTTCGTGGAAATATACAACGTTTTTTACTAACTTCCGTTTTGAAATGGGTTTCCACAACTTCGTCGCGAGTGATTTAGTTCGTGTTAGCGGCGTCCGAAATCCGTTCAACCAGAATCCCTGCAGCTAGCTGCATTTGACCCATCTCCTATCCAATTATTTTCTCTAATCAGAGAGCACGTATCCGGTTTATGGAAAGCGTACCACCTATCGTCGTTCTTCATTTCACCTCTGGTTGAAAACCAGATGCGATTCCCTCACAGCTCCGTGGTTGAATTCCGTTGCTGTACCGGTTTGACGTGTTCCCTCTTATTCTTTGAGGTAATCAACTGTTGAGATTTTCTGATTTGTCAACGTTAGTCATGTCTGAATGTGACGTGCAGTTCCAAATTCATATTGACTTATTGGATCATTGGTTTTATGCATCTTTCCTTCAGCAGATAGTTCTCTAATTTTATGAACTTCTTCTCGATAGGATGTCGCAGAGTTTCTGCCATCATGTTTCTGGTTAGAACAAGAGCGATGAAGGTGGGGTGCAGATGCCCTTTCCCCACAAGTCCTAAACTTTCAACGATGAATTTTCTTGAGGTCCTTGGTAAGGTTGGAAACTGTTTCACTTACACGATTAGGGTGAAAATGCAATGTACCTGCAAAAACTAGTCTGGTTTAAACCTGAAGATCTAACTTTAATGCTTGGCTGACCGAAGTTGCTGACTCTTTTAAAACTTCATCACGAATATATGCCTCAACCCTTTGTGAAACTGTTGAACGGAAAGGGCATTAATGGCCTCTTCTGCAGCTCCTGGTAGAGCACGACGTGCCAAAATCTCAACATCGACCACAAACTAATGCAAGATCTTCCTGTGGTCCTTGATACCAACTCTGCAGTCTGCTCATGACTAGATTATCTTGCCCGTGATAGCGGAACCACTATAGCAAAAATGCTGACATACCTTCGAAGGTTCTCAATATACTAGACTCATCAGACTTAATGCTGGAAATCTCAGAAATGCCACGAGATAACCCATATTCTCGTTTTCTTTCCACTTATTGGCACTAAATAGCCAATAAAACTGGAAATGGCATTCCTGTTATGAACAGGAGCCTTTCCATCAAATGATTGTCATCCACCTGTGACAAATGTCTTTCCTATCCTTGTTTCCATTAGAGTCAGAGACTGCTCCACGATAACCACACTACTTGCGAAATCCCACAACTGACGCCAGTGTCAGAAAGCTGTTGTTAAAATACTTGCACTGGGATTAATCGAAACAAACACTGTTCTAATATCAAAATTGTATTTGGTGCACTTTCATGTTCAATAAGCTCCGATGATGCTCCGTTCACCATGAAAACATTTCAGATGTAACAATTACAGCTTAATAACAACTGAAGATCTGCTAAACATCATTCTTAAGTTTTTGACATCTGTAGAATTTGGTGAAAATCGGTGAACAAAACACGATTTGGAAAAAATTGTACTCAGGGGTTCTTCAGCCGATCAGAGTGCTTCCTTTTCCTGCAAATATTATCTGTTACAAGAAGGGTCTATTTGAAGTTTCAGCACCATAGGTCGAATATATCAAATCTTATATAATAAGCGTGGTAATATGTTTTGTAAATTTATTTAGTCTTCTTCTTATTCTTTGGCCCTCTACCGCAAATGTAGGGGAGCGGCACACAGTCTTCCTTCCAGAACAATCCGCAGCAGCAGAATGAGCAGCACTTCATGACAAATCACGCTTCCTCGTTATCTATCTAATATTTTTATCTCTCATTGATCTACCTTCTTCATCTGAGACGACGGCCCTCCGGCATGGGTTCGAAAGCCTGCTTAGGGTAGCGTGATTCGTCCAATCGTAAGACGTGTCCAAACCATTGGAGCTGTGAAATTTGGATCCAGTCCATTAATGGATCTATGTTGAGGGAAGTGCGGATTATTTGATTCCGGATGCGAACTCGTTTGATTTTTCCCACAACTCTTCGCAGATAGGTATCTCATTTCTTGCGCTTGGAGTCAGCTTTCGTGCTTGGTGGTTGTGGCCCATGATTCGCTGCCATATGTTAGGATAGGAATATGAATGGATTTGTATGAGGACATTTTCGTGAATATTTTTATTAATAATTATACGAGTATGGTAAAATTTCTAGTAGTTACTAGCGTTCCCCCCGCGCGCGTTGCTGCGCCCAAATTAAATTTGTTTATTGATCGTAATTTTAAACTGTTATTAAGTCAATCGTGGGATCATTAGGGAAAAAACTGGATTCTAGATCCACTCAGCTGATCTGGGATCGGTCAGTTGTGTTCAGAAGTCCCTCAAGGGCCCACATACCAAATCTCAGAATCGTAGGATCATTAGGGAAAAAACTGGATTCTAGAGCCACTCAGCTGATCTGGGATCGGTCAGTTGTGTTCAGAAGTCCCTCAAGGGCCCACATACCAAATCTCAGAATCGTGGGATCATTATGGAAAAAACTGGATTCTAGAGCCACAGCCGATCTGGGATCGGTCAGTTGTGTTCAGAAGTCCCTCACGGGCCCACATACCAAATCTCAGAATCGTGGGATCATTAGGGAAAAAACTTAATTCTAGAGCCACTCAGCTGATCTGGGATCGGTCAGTTGTGTTCAGAAGTCCCTAAAGGGCCCACATAAAAAATCTCAGAATCGTGGAATCATTAGGGAAAAAACTGGATTCTAGAGCCACTCAGCTGATCTGGGATCGGTCAGTTGTGTTCAGAAGTCCCTCAAGGGGCTACATACCAAATCTCAGAATCGTGGGATCATTAGGGAATCTCCGCGTAACGCTCACCGCGTGACGCTCCCCGCGTGACGCTCCCCGCGTGACGCTCCCCGCGTGTCGCTCCCCGCGTGACGCTCCCCGCGTGACGCTTTTTCATTTATGTGCCATAGTAAAGACATAAAATGTCAAAAAAAATGTAGTAGGCCGTCAAGAAGGTACCAGTACTTTCTGTTCAACTATTTCTACAACCACTAAAATTTCTAAAACCTGACACTGCACCCTTTTATGCCCTCTGGGTCAGAGCCCTTTGAACGGATTTGCACCAAACTTTACAGGAACAATCCTTGAATCATGCCTAATAATACCTGAAAGTTTCATTACAATCTGTGCGGTTTCTGAGCGGTTTCGGAGTCTATAGGCAATATACATATATACATACATACATACATCCTCTTTTATAGATATAGATACAGTTAGAGTAGAATCCGTTTATTTGCTCAAAGTAGCATTTGATGTGGTCCATACAGACCAGTTGTTTGATTAATAGAAGTGCTATCTGAAAAGGGGATCTCTCGTCTGTAGCTGCGGGGCTGCTCCATCGTCCGTGGCAGATGTCACTGATCAGGCTCCATCCTGATCAGCTGAGTGAGCTATAAAAGTTATGTCGTCTGTCTGATTACATTGAACTTTGATAGGGAGCCTCTTTAGAAAATCAAGGGACAAATGAAATGACCCTCCACCCAGAGTTCAAACTGGCCGATTCGAAGTTGGTTCTGTTTACGAAAACTGCGTGAGTTTTTTCCTTCCCATGCTTGAGTTGTCCCCCACCCCCCTGCATCAATTCCAATAGGTTCTCCCTCTATTGAAAAAGCCATACTTCAGAGGGACGACCTGAAAATTATACACAGGGGTTTCTCAACCGATCGAAGTGCTTCCTTTTCCTGCAAATATTTTCTGTTTCAAGGGATCCATTTAAAATTTCAAATCGTAAGTCGAATAGATCAGATCTTATATAATAAGCGTAATATATCAGCATGAATATGCTTTAGCTGGGACCTAACTGCCGAAAAACGTTACATGAGATTGGAACGAAAGTAGCGCGATACCATTAAACATCCATTGCTAGGGAATGATGTCCGCTAGCGACCTAGTATATAATACATAGTCATAATAATAAGAAAAGAAAATTCAATAATGCAAATATTATGAACATTTATAAATAATGCCGGATGATTGAGAGCGAATAGGAAGTTAACGAAGAAAGTTACGAAATTATGAATTTACTTGATGTGACTTTATGAATTGATGTGACGGGGACGGAACATCGTCTTTAGATGCTGGTTCCCTCTTAGGCCCAATTCACACAGGACGGGCATGTGGCGAAGACGTGGCACTGACCAGGCACGGACGTGGCGGTGACGTGACCCATGCAATGCACACAGAAGGGGCGGGACAGTGGCGAAAAAGGACGTGAAGTACAAGGTTTCGTGAAGTACAACGTGGATTTTTCATCAAGCAGTGACGAAGATGATCGAGATGTGCTGGATTTGGTGTACTTGGCTGATCTGAACCAAAAAAGAGGAGATATTGGGTTCATCCATTGTGGCTGAAGAAGGGGAAAATCGGTGGAACATTTGATGTTATGCGTGAGCTGAATATGTACCCAGAACGGTTATTCAGGCGCAATTTTCTACCAGGTCTGGTCTTGGGCGTTCCTGTTGCCTTAAAAGACTGTAGTGATATCCTCCGTGAGGGGTATGACGTAGTTATGCGTTTGCACAGCATAAATCTCATATTCGTGTCCATCATATTACCACGCTGGGTAAGTTTGAATCCGGTAAACTGGACAATAATGGCTGTGCAAGTAAGTGCCTTTCAGGAGATTTTTCCAGTTTCCATCCTGCACTTCATCTAATACCCCAACTGCTTCCATCAAGTCAATATCAATTTTTGAGGCATGATGCATGGATGTGAATATGCTAACTCCGAATACACCTGGATTGGTGAGTCCATTATTTGTTAATTTGGTATCACTAAATAGCTTTTGCTTGAACCGTTTAATTGACTCTGATATACCATTCATGCTAAATCGGCGAGCAGCAGCGGCAAATTCGTTTGGAGGAGTAGCTTCGTTTATGCGTATGATTACTCGCTCGATAAATTGTTGCATAAGTACCTTCCTCATCGATGGTTCAACGTCACCAATCGATAATTAACGTTCCTGGATCGATGGTTGATCGATACTTGATGTTCTAGACTAAAGCATATTAATGTTTTGTAATTTTGGCCGAAGGATCTAAGTAGAAATCACGTGGGGCGCGACGCGCCGAGTTTAGTAAAATGATTAAGGGCCACTTTCACCAACAACATAAACGAGTTTAAGTTAGAAAAGATTAACAAATAATCGAGATTCCAGCTAATCGTCTTTCACCAAACCACTTTACGAGTTTAAACTCCTAACGAGGTGGCTTGAGGTTAATCTCCCAATCTCGGCCAGTTAACTCTTGCCAATCTCAGATTAGTGATAAAAATGATATCGAGCAAAATGGCCGCGCACCAACAGCTGATTCCTCATACCTCTACAGTTTGGTTCACAGTTTATTATTATAGTTTATAGGTATATAGTTTATTGTTATTCAAGTTTTTGATGATGAATTCACGCGATTTATCGCTCGGATTAATTTGATTCCTCGGATGAGAACGATGTCCTGCAAAGACGCCCAAGGACGATCCGACGGCGCATTCCACATTTTGACGGGTTGGACGACGTCGAATTTCGGCGGAGATTCCGGCTCCCAAAACCGACAGTTTTGAAAGTCCTCGAGCTTTTCGACACTCACCTGGAGTTCTCTTCGAACAGCTATAAGTTGGAAAAAGGCTTTTATACCATCAAATCGATGAATTATAATACGAAATTGATGTAGGATGGTAGGAAAATAAAGTATAATTGATGATGATTGCACGTTATAATACGATGTTGAATTGCTATCCCTTGTACAGTATGTACCTACCCACCTATACCACATAAAATAACTTATGTACATTTAAATAAGGTGATCAACCGTCCTGCTTCCGTCAAATGATGTGTCACACTTTCTTTGTTGGAAGTCAACGAAAAGTTGCGAGTAAATAGTAACTAGGTAACTAGATAAAAACGGCGCGGGTAATAATCGGTCGTGGTTGTGATTCACTGCTTTATTGTCTTGATATGTCGGACACATGGCGGGTTTTCAAACTGTCGTTTCAAATTGTCCAATTTTTCATTGGACAGTTTCCGGAATCTCCGTTAGGGAAACTCGATTATTCCAATCTTGGTTTAAACGAATTTTGGGTTGGTGAAAGACGCCAAGGTTTGATCCTCGAGATTATATTTAATCGAGTTTGGCCAATCTCCGCTTTATAAGTTGTTGGTGAAAGTGGCCCTAAGTAATAATTATAATAATTATACATTGAAATTTATAGTAGTTATACAGTTAGAGGAGAATCCGTTTATTTGCTCAAAGTAGCGTTTGATGTGGTCCACATAGACCAGCTGTTTGATTAATAGAGGTTCTATCTGAACAGGGGATCTCTCGTCTGTAGCTGCGGGGCTGCTCCTACGTCCGCGGCAGATATCACTGTGGGCACCGCGGCCGTGTGGCAGCTTAGCCGAACCTGTTCCCGGAGCTAATCCGATCAATACCGCCCCATTAAACAATTATCTACTAGTCCGGGGTTTCCGGTAATCTCCACGCATTGTCGTTGCGTGGCGATAGGGGCTTTATGTTGTCTATAGGCACTATTAATATGATGGCCCTTTCAGACGCATTGATAACGTTATCGGCGGATATTACGTAGCGGTAGTTAATCGGTTCCTGCCCACGACGTGTAACCTGTCGCGGTTCTGGCACGACATGCTTTCTTGGTAAACAGCGAGGAAATAACAAGCAACCAATCTATCTTGTGCACAAAACATTATATTTGTGACCGTGTAAGGGAAAAGGGAGCTTTGCTTACCAAATCATGAAGTTTCAGTCAAATCTGAGTTTTTATTTGTCTCCACTCTGCGCTGAACAAAAATGCTTCTTCATTATTTTTTTCTATTATTTTCCAGTCAAAATTTATGATTTTTCAAAGTTTGAAACAAAGCGGGCACGAAAAAAGCAAATTTTCAGAAGGTTTCAGCAGATTTTCAGCAGACTGAGGTGGAAAGGAATAACTCCAAGTGTCTCTTTAGCTGGTTTATTTCAGAATGAATAATATTACTTAGATAGGTACTATTTATACCAGGTCTAAGGACCATTAAAGCCAATAGGAAGCCTCGTTATTGTGACCAATAGAAAAACAGCCCTTGGAGGGCTAAACTACTGCTACATATTCACAAAAACTAATAAACTTGCACAGACTAGCAGTGGCTCTCTCAACACTATGTAAGTACTATACTGGTTACGGACTCTCGAAGGGCCAGTTTCACCGTTTGAGTTGATCAAGAATTTATTAGCGTTAACGCGGCATGTTTGAGCTTAATCAGACGTTAGAGCGATTTTTCTTTCACCAACACCAGCCGTTGGTTAACTCGTCCGTCAAAACTTGACGATCTGATTACCAAAGCTGATTAACTAATTACCCGACCCTCGAGGGATTAAGAGGTTGACTTAAATTAACTTTAAATTGTGAGTGTACGGAGCCTTCAATTTCCACTTTTTAGTTACCAAAAATATAATAATATTTAATGATTTCAAACATTCAAGTTCAACATTGTTTAAAACACGGCCACAAGTCACTCGGGAAAAAGAATGTTCACTCACATAACCTCCGCCGTCCACCCCCATTGACGAGTTTGCAGGTGATGGGATCGTTTTCAATAAAACGCAACATTTCAAAATTACTGTACACAAGCTCGTTTCGCTCGTGTGCTGTCTTTGGCTGCGGCCAGTCTCGAACTGCTTCCAGTTTCTTGGGGTCCGGTTTGATTCCCTCTGGCGTGATGAGGTGGCCCAGATAAGTGCAGATAAGATAAGCAGTTCTTTGGAGAAACTTGCACTTCTGCCCATTGAGTTTCAGTCCTGCTTGGCGAAGCAGCCCACAAACCTCCTTGAGTACTTCCAGGTGTTCCTTGAATGTCTCAGTATGGACCAGCACGTCGTCAAGGTATACCTCGACTACCCCTCTCTTCATCAAGTCCCTCAAGAGCTGTCTCATTATGCGCTGAAATGTGGCAGGTGCATTCGTGAGGCCAAATGGCATGACTTTAAACTGCCAGAGCCCATCCCGGGTGCAGAATGCTGTCATTGCTCGGGCCTTTGGTGCCATTTGAATTTGCCAATAATCACTCTGAAGGTCTAATGTGGTGAACCAGCAGCTTCCCTTGAGGAGCACGAGGGTGTCATCAATCCTTGTCAGGGGGTGGGAGTCCTTCCTGGTGATGTCATTCAGCCGCCAATAGTCCACACAATCTCCAGTCACCAGACTTCTTCTTGACAAGCACCACTGGGCTGGCCCAAGGACTGTTCGACTCTTCGATTGCTCCTGCTGCCAGCATCTTCTGCACCTGCTCGCGGCTGCTGCTTGATAGGTGGTCCTGTCACTTCGATGTCATGTTCTCCCAAAGTGCAAACTCCAAGCTCATTGGGATCGGCTGCGAACTTGTCCTGGTTGGCTGTGAGCATTTGGTCAAACGTCACCAATTGAGTAGGTGTGACATGGGCAGCAACTGCCTCCCGTAATGGTATCAGCTGAGGGGGCAAAGCTTCAGTTGCCTGAACGCTTGCGACTCTGTTTTCCTGAGCTGGTGGCCCCAACGGGAGAATCCCTGATCCTGCGTCGATTACACACCGATGGGCACTCAAAAAGTCCATCCCGAGGATACAAGGTTCTCCAATCTCAGCTAGTACGCAATCATGTTCCCTCTCGTCAGAACTGTCAAACCGGAGGCGCAGTTTCATCTTCCCTTGAATTGGAATTGTTGCCCCTGATAACAAGCGCAGGTGCCCCTGGCTGGTCGAGCCCTAATGACTGTGACGCCCGCTAACGGGGGGTTGACAATCGTGATTGTTGCACCTGTGTCAACAACAAGGGGGCAGGCGTGCCCATTGAGGGATCCAGGGATGACAATGGCTGGTGTATTCAGCTGGTACACACCCTGAAAGCTTTCAGCATCTGACAGGGCAGACAATGTCACCAGCACCTGGCCCTGGGAGCTGGTGCCTACTCGTTTCCCCGGCAACTCCTTCTGATGTGCCCTGCTTTCCCACATTTCCAACAAACTACTTGGCTTTGGTGCGTGTCTCTGGCAGCAAGCTCCTCACGAAGTATGCGGCGCACTAACTCTTCGGCTCCTCCCATAGTGTCTTCACTGACAGCTCGTGTAGAAACCCCTAATCCCAGTTCTGCTTCCAGTGTTAGCGCCTTAGTAGTTGCATCTCTCAGGGTAGCTGGGTCAGCACTGATGACAAGCTCCCTCACTCGAGGGTCGCGGAGCCCATTGATGAACTGCTCTACAACAATCACTTCCCTGGCATCCTTTCCTATTACTGCTCGTCGGGCCAGTCCTTCCACGTCTCCTGCAAAGGTTGAGACATCCTCTCCCTGGCGTTGAACTCGTTGGCGCAGGCGTGCGAGGTACAATCGGGCCTGCCCCTGGGCTCCAAATCGCCGTCCCAACGCGTCTTCCATAGCGGACAAGGTCTGCAGGCCTTCAGGTACATTGCACACAGCAGACAGGGCAGGTCCTCGCAAGGCTCCCATTAATCGGGCGGCTGCCACTCCTGGGCCCCACCCATTGGCCCATGAAATGGTGCGAAACTGGGTTTCATATTCGTCCCATGGTGTTGATCCATCATAAGGGGCGCAACGGATTGCTTCTCTGTGCTCACAGTTGCTGTGGGCAGTCCCTGTCGCTTGCTCCCACTGATGATGGTCTAGTTGCATCCGTCCAACAGCCTCAGTGAGTGCGGGGAGCTGGTGGACAAGAGCATCAAAATTAGGCGCTGTGGGGTCCGTGATACCTCCTCCCATGTCGTCGTTCTCTCTGCCGTCGTTCTCTGCATCAAAGAAGTGATCGGATACCTGTTCTGGGGTGGGGGTGGAATCACACGACCATTACGAAGCCTTCGTCCGCCGACCCTGTTGTCTCCCACACCACGTCGATTCTCCTCCCCATCCATCCGCGAACACTTCTGACACCACTGTTAGATGAAATACGACAGAATATGCAATGAAAAATGAGATTGTATTTTTCTAACGAAATGCACAGAATCACGACGTAAACTAGACAACAACATTTTCGTCGGTTTCCGCGTTCCTTTCGACGAGCACACATGTTTCCAGCACAACAATATGATACCCTCCAGTACCGGAAGATCTACTGGTTAGGCCACCTAAAGAGTAGAAAGATATATATGTTTTATTTCACTTCACTTCACAGGTTCCTCATTTAAAAAGTCCAGTCATGCAGCATGACCCCATGGGCGAATTTTTGAAGAAATCTTTGACATTTCAGTCGCTATTGATCGTGTAGAGAAATTTTAGTTTATGATTTTGATAGACAAACATGGAATCAAATTATTAAAAATAATTAGGAGGTACTCATACTTTATTATTATTAAACTAATTTTGTAGATTTAAAGACAAATAATGTAGGTAAAATATTCATAGATTTCGATGTCCAATGTGGTCAGTATTGAAGGCAATTTCAACTCTGAAATTTTTAAAAACTTGATACATATTCTTATAGGAAATTGTACGCTGATTCCGAATATACCACATGTTAGTATGCTGAAAAAATTATTTCGCACAACAAATCGCAAAAAACAGGCTATTTTGACATTTTTGAATACATTTTTGAAAATTTCAACCCGAAGATGTAATCCGATCATGCTGGCCAACGAACTTGAACTTTCATTTTGTGTCCTTAACATTTTAAAATTTGTTTGAAGTTTCTAGCACAATGACACATACATACATATATACATACATACATACATATATACATACATACATACATAAAAAAAATGCGTTAAACTTCAGAATATGATTCAGAATAGCCTGAAACGGATTTCTGCATAAAACTTTTTCAAAAATTCACATTCTACAAATTTTGAGGCGAGAGCAATAGCTTAATTTTCTTCAAAAATTCGCTAAACGATTCTCGAGCACAGGTACCTAGTGGTTTTTACTCTCTCTCATTTAAATGTTTATTCAAAATTAATGTAAATCAAATTTCACTGTTTCAACTAAGAAAAAATCAACTCCTAATCGCGATTGGAAACAGCTGATGAAGTTATGATTTCAAGCTCCGGGCAGCCACTTTTCTGTCCATCACGGACAAATGTTCCATGATTGATGGACAAAATGAAACTTTTCGTCGTTAACTAAGCAAACCATAATCAGCCACGGGTGTGATTACTTTGACGTCTGAATTCGTGTGCTGAAAGATAATTCCTTAACGCCGCTCTTAATCGCCCGTCTCCCGTTACCGTTTGGTTAATTTGACGGGACCATTGCTCAGATTGGTGAAACTGGCCCTAAGACTTGGTGGACCCTGACCTGGTACGGGAGTGAGCTATGGGCAAGTAAAGTCTTCGTTTGTTGAGGGGTCGGTGTGTCCGTAGTGATAGGCGGCGCTAACAAGTTCGTCAGATTTTCCTGAGGTGGTAGCGGCATCTATAAAATGTCCCTCCGAGTCCTTACCAGCGAACGGTGAATTGCATGGTAAGTATTGGTCTCCAAATTGACAACTTTTACAAGAGAAGGCGAACACTGCTCTAATATGTTTGCCTTCGCCCATTTAGCTGGTTATTGATGAGGATATAAAAGTAACCATACCGAACTTCCTATTGTAATGGCTCCAAAAATTTTAAAATCAAAATTTTCGAAAATTTTCTTCATTGAAATCTGTTTTGAGATATTCTGAAAGGAATCCTAGAGTTTAACGCTTATATATATATATATATATATATATATATATATATATATATATATATATTATACATGTGTGTGTGTGTGTGTCTTTCCACATGATAACTCTCCTTAGGCTTGGGTTAGAAATCCCGTTCTTGCACCAAAAAATCAAGGTTTCCAGACGAAAGGACGAGTTCGTCGGCAAGCGTTTTTTGACTACATTAAATTTTTAAATTTCAAAAAAGTACTGAAAAATCACTAAGAATACCGAGAACTTTCCAAACAATGGTTAAATTTCTATTTTTTAGCAGAATATTGCTCAAATAAAGTTTATTAACTACAAAATAGAACATTAAAAAATTAATGTACAAATTTATGCTGGAAATGAACTAAAATTTCATTAAAATGTGCTAAAAGATCGATAAAAACTTGAAAAAGTTGAAAATCCAAAATCTTTTTCTGAATAGCAGTTTATTATCTAGAACGATTTATTTGCCATAAAATTGGTAGTTAGTAATTTATTTTGACTTGAAGTCCTCAATTTTCAAAACAATGTAACATAATTTGGTACTATAATTTACGAAAATTCGCTCATACGATCATGCTGCAAGTCTTGAACTTTTTTCTCATGCTTGGGTTGTCCCCATCCCCCCTGGATCAATTCCAATAGGCGTCCTTCTTGTTAAGGAAGCGTTGTCAATAAGACATGGCCTCAGAGAGACGTTCTAGAAATTGTTAATAAACGATGAAAACGCGTCTTAGGGGATCACCTGCTGTAATACGAGAAGTGTTAATTAAAATTAGAAATCGAAGCTCACAAATTCATACAAGGGGCTTTATATTTGTTTAGTAATTACGCTTTCAATATAAAATATTCCAAATGAATATCGCTTCCATATCCCACTTCTGTTGAAGTAGGTAAGTTTCATGAAGTTCTCAACAGTGATTGTATTTTTGTATTAAGGTAGCGGTTATGTCTACCAGAGTTGGCGTTAGTGGGGTTGTCCTGAGGAGGGTGAAACTTAATTCAGTGGTGACCCGAGCTCATAACTCCCCCGATCCTCCATCGGCTCAGGGGTCTGAAAGATTAATTAGTTGGAAGCTGGGATGATACAGATGAAATCCAAGTACAGTTAACTAGTAGGTATCCAATAGATGGACAGCTGTATAATTATCACAACATCGTGTGATCGGATTTATAATTAATTTCTCAATACCGTACATTTCATCTATTTAATAACAATAATGAAGGTAAATAAAAAGAAATGGTATAATTAGTATAAATGTGGTTGTTCTAACCCCTGGTGATTCGAATTATCTACCTACTTAATATTTATGCTCATCACATATTCAATGTGCTACTCGAGGCTATGCGACATTTTGATTTTGCTTCCGAGTCTACCTCTAGGTAGCGGAAGCATTGTTTTCACTTTCGGGAGAAAACACATTTTTGGTCTCAAAAATCAAAATTTCCACTCGCATTTTACGTTTTAGACGATTCTGAATAACTTAGGGTGGAATTCATAGACAAAGCCTGAGTGTGTGTGTTCACTCGCACTCACCTAAATGGAGGGTCACCCTCAACTCACCAGTTCGAATTCATAGTTGAGTGGAGTGGTTCACTCAACAGTTAGGGGCACACTCAGATTACAGGAGCTCAACAGTGCACTCAGGGGTCACTCAACACTTTTTCAACATAAGTTGGCAGCCCTGACAGTATGTTGTAGGGGAAGTTTCCCTGGTTTGAGGGAAAAAAGGACGGGGAAATTCCCTCTCACATTTCGCACTGATCAATAACATTTCTCAAAGGTTACTCATTTCTTTGTGTTTTTGCTTTTTATGATATTATGCTTTTATACCTTGTTCCTTGGGGAGGCAGGACATAGGCCTTATCAAACAATGACGAAAGTCATTACCTTCCCGCCTGGATCGGGGCAACCACAGTTGAATTGAATCCTTGTTACTTGTTTGCTGAAGTTCTGATAATTTGTGTTTATTATCTATTGATTTGTAGTATTGAATTATATATTTATGTATAGTGTTGTGACGAAAAAGAAGTGAGAAAATGAGAAAACAATGATTCGCCAGTTAGTTTTGAAGAACAGAAATATGTAGTTGAAAATAAGAAGAGTTATGGTATAATGAGACTGTTGGACAAAATGAAAACGTGAGGTTTTGGAAGAGCTTCAAGCAATCACATTTTCTTGGAATTCTCATTGACTGTACATCCTGATGAATGGACCTACCGACAACTCATTCCACAAACCAAGATGAATCTGAAAACTATGCACTACAAACTTGGTATGTAGAGATCGCATAAAATCAAAGAGCGACCAGCACTTTTAGCTGTGGTACCTAGTTATAAATCCTTTCCATTTATTTTAGGCTCGTAAGGGTTCGTAGTTGTTCATGACTGTATCTTTCCCGAATCGGAATAGTTTGCGAAATATTTCGTTGTTGATTGTGTAACATTCGAATGGGATCTGTCACATCAAACATGTACCTAACTACCGTTTAGGAACAGCCTAACTACTCTTATGTGTGCGTACTCATGAAGTTTTTGAATAAACTCCAAACTAAATAAACGATGTATGTTCTACTATATTACCTATTCCTATACCTACGAGAAAATAATAATAAAAGGTATCAGTTGACGCACTTAAGTGACCTCCTGCCGTCACTCAGGATTTTACACCATTGAGCTGAGGGTGATACTCACCTCAACGCCATTTTTTGTTTATGAATCCCGTTGAGTGTGCACTTGGGTTGCACACTCAGTGCACCCTCAGGGTCGCCCTCAAATCACGTCTATGAATCGCACAGAGTGCATGAATTCCCTTATCGATACACTTAGGGGCCCACTCAGACTCAATTCCCTTCTATGAATTCCCCCCTTAGGTTCCGTATTTGTCTCTCTCTCTTTCTGTGGGTTTGTGTGTGTGTGTGTGTGTGTGTGTTTTTTTGTTTTTTTAAATTAATTTTCCTCACGCTAGTAAACCATAGCATGAGGGAGTTTATTCAAGCCTGCTCCCATAACGATTACAGGCGTTGTAATGCATGATTATGTACAATTCAAATATGTAAATTATAGTAGCTTATAAACAAAATTATAGTACACAATGTGAGTTCCTTCACAAATTGGATATCAGCGTTTGATAATGTCACATTAAGTTATCGTAATCTATTGAATTTAAAAACACCATCAAATCATCCTGAAACTGTTCCACCAAAACACTGAATGGGGTGGGCCACGGAGCACCTTGCAGAACGCATCTTCGCTCCAGTCGAGCTCTTGCTTGTTCGAGTAATGGGCATCGATAAAGCAAGTGGTTCCAGTCCTGAATGTCATCAGAACACAAACACATCGGGCTCCGCCCAAGATTAAAACGGTACTGGTATGCCCTTGTTCTTCCATGACCGCTCAACAGGAGCGTTAATCTCCATGAAATAGTCAATTGGAGTTTGGTCCGCTCTGAAATGGTAGGAAAGAATTCCTTGGTGCTGGTTCCATCCGCTGTCATCTGCCAAATCCGCTCCCACTCATCAACTGCTTGAGCTGCACGATCTAATTTCACCCGTGATTTTGGAATGAGAGAAAACAGCACAGGAAGATCCTCCCTCGAGGCAGCCTCTTTCGCCTGTCTGTCAGCCTCCTCGTTACCCTCCGTCCCCACATGCGCCTGCGTCCATTCAATTCCAACTCTCCAGTCGAACTGCGTTCTCAAGTTCAGGATCAATTTTCTGATGTCTTCAATAGTTGGTAAATGGTTGCATGGATCCGCCAACATTGCCAATGTCACCTGACTGTCAGTGTAAATCACAGCCGAACGGTGAACTCTGCCAAGAATCTGACGAGACAACCACCTCAATGCCTGCCGAATAGCCAGTGACTCGGCTTGATTATTTGAACAAGACCCCCCTAGCTTGAACTGCTGGTGGTAAACTGCTGCTGATGCCGCATAGACCACGAATGAACCTCCAACCCTTCCATCCCCCAAATTACTTCCATCCGTGAAAATCTCGTAAGTGGGATTTACATCAATTTCTGGAGGCCTTCCCACATCCACGGCATGAGCCGGATGGGGCCATTCATCAGAGGGCAAGGGTCTCTCAACTTGGTCACTCTCAGCAAGCATTTGCTGAACATCAGCCAACTCCTTAGCCTCAATATCGACTGGTTTCTCCCCAGAAATCACACAACAGGCGTGGAAGGAGATCGTCCTTACTCCTTTAATAATCCGCAGCAACATTAATCTTTGTACTCGCCGCAAAGCCTCCACATTCCGCCTGACACCCAGGGCCTCGACCCACACTGAGACCCCATATGTGAGGACTGGTAAAATTGCTCCTCGATAGATCGTCCTAAGAGCCTCGTGACCCATGCCCCAGTACATTTTTGCAGCTCGTGAAAGAGAGTTGATTAGCTGAGATGCTTTTTTGCAAATATGGTTGATATGGCTCGTCCATCTGAGCGACCCCTCAAAGCATATACCCAAATATCTTAGCTCTGTGACAAATTCCAACCGACAGCCCAACAGGTACAGACCCAACATCCTTTCCACTCGCCTCCGCCCTGTACGCAACACCTGGGTCTTTTCGGGGTTAAACTCCAGATTGCTCTCCCATGCCCACCTCTCTATCAGATACAGGGATCTATTTGCTTTCCTCTCCAGATCATATTCTGTTTTGGCAGAGCAAACTAGGAGCAAATCATCTGCATACGCAAATATGTCCACACCTTTGGGAAAGGCGAGCTCCAGAACTGAATTGTACAATATTGTCCAAAACCCTGGCCCACAACAAGATCCCTGTGGGCAGCCGACCTCCTGCTCCCTCCTCAGCACTTTGGATGCAGTTCGAATCGTTGAATCCCTTTCATTGAAGTATGATTTCGCCAGACAGTACAAATTACGGGGACATTCCATTTCCCGAAGACGCCACAGAATTGCAGGCCACCATGCACCGTTGAAGGCTCCCTTTACATCCAACGAAATCATCACCCCATACTCTTTTCGATCCAATGTCTCCTTCACAGCTCTCTTGACCCCCTTCAACGCACTGACAGTGCTCCTCTGAGGAACGAAGCCATACTGTTTTTCTGAGAGCTTACCTCGCTGCCGGAGATTGTGCATGATTCTGTTTATCATCAACTTTTCGAGCACTTTGCCCATGATAGGAAGAAGACTGATAGGACGATACTTCGAAGGGTCTATACTGCTACTTTTCCCTGGTTTGGTAATCAGTATAATGTTCGATTTCTTCCATCGTGTTGGGAATTTTCCTTCATTGAGGCAGCACGAAAATATTGCCGTCAGAGTGCGGGGAAGAACCCGGAAGACACATGCTAGGATCTCCGAAGTGAATCCGTCGCCTCCAGGTGATTTGCCACTCTTGAATCCCTCCACCACAGCTCCAACCTCAAGCAGTGCAAAAGGTGTATCATCGGGACTGCCCGCATAACTCTCTACCTCCCGTTGCACAGCTTCATGGAAGGGAGAATCCGGTACAACCTCTGCTGGAACACATACATCCATTATACATTCCAAAGTATCCTGGAGTCCTTCTGACATGGAGCCGTCAGGTTTGCGGACAGACGTAATCTGTAGTGGAGTTCTCGCCTTACCAGCTGCGGCTTTATAAATAGGCCCCCACGGATTCTGACTACCCTCGATGCTGCAGTAGTTCTTCCACGATTCGTGCTTAGCCCGTTTTATACTTTTTTTGAACTCATATTTCAGCCTCCAGTATTCTTGTTTTCTATTTTCACGCAGCACTGGATTAGTTGTCCTTTGGTAGCTACGACGACTTCTGCGTAACTCTCTACGCTGTACAGTGAGAGCATTAGACCACCATGGCACCGTTCTTCTTCTAGATGGGTATTCACAAGGACTCTTCATAGGAACAGTCCTCTCACACACCGCCGACACTGTGTCAGAGAACCTATTAACGACCATGTCAATGTCTGCTCTCCTTCGGATCCACTCCTCCAAACGACCATCAACAATTCCAGCCTCAATCGACTCCACATCAATCTCGTCCAAGCCAAACGTGTCAACTGTCCTTGACAGTAACTCTTTCTCAAATTCGAGCCAATCAGCCTCTTTCACCTTGAATCGAGGTAGATCCTCAACAAGTGGTCCATCCAAGTTGTGACCCCCTATAGTGAATGTCAGAAGCATATGATCCGAGATCTGTTCTTCATTGTTGAGCCAATCGGAAAGAAGTGGGACCATAGAACCCGAGCAAAGAGTAAGATCTACCCAGCTGGACCCGTTCCTGGTCCTAAAAGTTGGCCGGCCATCATCTACATTCATCACAAAAAGATTCTCCTGGGAAATGAACTCTTCCATTGACTCGCCTCGCCTGTTTGTTCTATTATCGAACCAGGATTCAGAACGACTATTTGAGTCAATCCCAAAAATCATTCTCCCTTGTTTTGCTGACCGCAATAATTTAGAAATCTTTTGTAAATCCACTTCAATGTCTCGAGTGATGTCGAAATAAGCACTGACAAAAAGAAATGACAGCCCCGTCGGCAATGTGATCTCAACAACAACGAAGTCCTCATCCGAATATTCAGTTAAGAGGACAGCATCAAATTTCGCATTCACTACCAGAACTGCAGCTCTTTTACGACCATCTCCCGCCCGAAACACTCGCCACCCCTTATGAATACCAGAAATCGCATTGTTTTTACAATACAGTTCCTGAAGTGCAATCAAATCAATTCGTTTCCTGACAATTACTTCATTTATACTAGCCGTAACAGCTTGGCTGCGTTGCAGGTTCAACTGACCACAATTGCAGGGGCACGGATTCCTCGTCTCAACAATCATGATTACCGTAATCGATCAGCTGTCTAATCCTGTCGATACCAGCGTGATAAGAAGGGCAGTCTCTATCGAACGCGGTGTGTTTATGGTCGTGTTTTTGCGCTCGGTTATTAATTCGCGAGTTGAAGTTGAGGCAGTTGATGCATTTATGTTTAGTACGATCGTTTTTATGCGTACATTCAGAATATTTATGTTCACCGGCACATACAGGGCATGTTAATTTCCCTCCGCAAGTCTCGGCTCTTCCAGAATGAAAACACGAACATTTATAACATCTTCGAAGGAAAATATTGTCTCCCGTGGCGCACATCGAGAATTTGATTTTAATCCTCGTTTTCAACATTTTCCGACGCAACTCGGGATCCACCTCCACAATCAAACTTCGACGATTTCTGTCAGTTCTGCTCGTAAGTAATGTTTTCACCTCAAAATAATTATCTACGCCTATCAATCCTTCATTCTGATTCCGAATAATTTCTGAGGCATTTTCTTTGGTCACATCATCCGGAATGTTGTAAATTGCTAATCTAGGTCGAAATTTTTCAACAGGTTGGGCAATAAGAGAATTTTGGCACTTGTTGTTTATTTCCGAAACAATCTTCTCGGATTCCACTTTGCTCTGTGATTGAACAATGATTGCACCATGTTTTGATGACGTCATTCTGCTTATTCCCACACGCATTTCAACCGGATTAATTGATGATTTAATGATGTTTCGTGTTTCCTCCGACTTCATTGGATTCACCGGCTTAACAATGACTCTGAAGGTTGGCACCGGTACTTCATTTCCCGTACGAGAAACTAGATTGGTTTTCAATACATCGACGTAGCTTCTAACCTCAGAGACCACCGATGACCGCTTTTTTGGACTTGGTTTTAGAATTTCGCGTTTCATATCGTTAAAAATCACAGTTAGCTCCGTTATCGCATCCTTCAGATCAGTTTTAAACTTTTTGGACAGCAAATTCGGACTATTAGCTATGACAAAATCGATCTTGCCGACCGCCGCATCAAATCCTTGATCAAATGGTGTCGCCATTCTGCCGACTCCGACAAAACAAGGTTTAAAACCTAATTAAATGTATTGCCAGAGAAAATTATCTTACCAAATCGTTGTCCGTGCTGTATGTCAAGTCCAGGCCAAGGTTTTGAATCTATTACACTTCACTTTTTGCAATATACAATAGATATAAGAAAGAGCGAGATGAACTGTATACAACTCTGTGTGTGTGTGTGTGTGTGTGTGTGTGTGTGTGTGTGTGTGTGTGACTGTCTTTCGTGTATCCGTAAATCCATGTAACAAGCTTATTTTTCACAGTTTTCATCTGATTCGGGTGAAGTTTTCTGGGAGTGTACTGACAGGGTCCCTATCAGTTTCATCGTTCCTGACTAAATACTTCACTCTGCGCATGTGCAAACGTCAATTCTACCAAGCACCATTTTCTCACGCCCTAGTCGTCGAATATCGCTCAAATTTGGATAATAGTTGGGGGATGAAAATTTGATCATCTTAAAGGTATCAATTTCAACATGATTGTATCATTAAAAATTACTGCGCATGCGCCAATATGAAATCATTGTAACAAGCTTATTTTCATAGTTTTCATCCAATCTGGATGAAATTTTTAAGGAATGTGCGGGCTAGGGTGTAGACGGTCCCCTATCAGTTTCATAGTGGTGAAATGAATACTCCACTTTGCGCATGTGCAAACGTAAATTCTATTATTCTCCATTTTTTACGCCCTAGTCAGTCGATCTCGCTCAAATTTGGATGAGTTGGAGGATAACGATTTGACCATCTCATGTCAATTTCAACATGATTGTACAGGTAATGTAGTAATATGTAGCTAGTATAGGTAATAGTGTATAGGTAATGTAGTAATAGCTATTGCGCAAGCGCCAATGTAAAATCCTTGTAACGACCCTGATTTCCACAGTTTTCATCCGATTTTGATGAAATTGTCAGTGAATGCGCGGGTTAGGTTGTAAATGTTCCCGTACCTATTGCATTGTTCTCAACTCATCAGTTATTCTGCGCATGTTCAAACGTAAATTACATTCATCATTTTTTCGTTTCTTAATTGACCAATTATGACTTTTTACGCTACTCATTGGTTTAATATTTTCCCTACGGAATTTCGGTTTATTATTTTCAATAACCAACCTTACCTTTGTAATCGACCAAGAAAAAAAATTTTTTTTTAACACCCTTTGAAAATTTCATGGTTTAGGTAAGTACATGTCAAGATGCGTAGAATCCAAAAATCGAATTGGAAAAAAAAAAAAAAAAAAAATCCGTCCGTCCGCCGTCTGCGGCTTTTCTCTGAAAATACAAGACCAAACTATATGAAACTTGGGTTAAAAATCACATTTGGGTCCTAGATGGTCCTAGAAGCTCGGCATAATTTTTATCAACCCTAAAGGGTTGTATTAAAGGGCTAATTCTCTGAGTAACAGTTATGATTTTTTGCTTGTCAATGATAAATTTAAACCCAAAGAATCAATTAAAACCACCAGCAACGCTGTACGTTGAATAGTTCGCTTTCCCTAAGGGCTTGAACATCGAAAAAAACCTTCGAATTTTTAAGCGCGAGAAGGTTGAGAAATCACACGCTGTTAGCGGATCTAATGAATAGAAGATCAAGCTCGTTAATTCCATAAAAAATCGCTAGATAGTGATACTGGAATACATAAAAATTGCCTTGTAAATGTCAGGTGATATAATGCCAATACTGGAATTAACAGGTGAAATAGTTCCAATGGAATTTATTATAACGTTGCGGAATCGAGTTTATTAACTGTTCGCCGTACATCTTTGTACTTACTAGTGAAGTATTGGTACCTAAATGCTAAATTTCATCTCTTAAATTGCTCCCAAGTCTACCTATAGGTAGCGGAAGCATTGTTTTAACTTTTGAGAGATTTAAAAGTTGTGGTCTCCACAAAATCAAACGGCTGTTGTTTTTTTACAGTGGTAAAATTTCCACTCTTATTTTACGTTTTAGACTATTCTGAACAACTTTCGTTCCGTGTCTTTCTCTCTCCATCTCAGTCTGTGTATCTGTATGTCGGAAAATCCTTGTAGTAAACTTAATTTCCATAATATTCAACCGGTTCTTTAGAAATTTTCAGGGAATGTGCGGGTTAGGCTCTAAATGGTTCACTATTAATTCCATACTTCTCAAATTATTTCTCCGTTTTGCGCATTTGCAAACGTAAATTCCTTCAAGCATCTTTTTTTTATTTTACTCCCTAGTCGTCCGATTCCGCTCAAATTTGGTGCATAGTTGGGGGAAATGGTTTATTCCATGTTAATTTCAACCTAATTGCCTCATTATTAGCACCTGTGCATGCGCGGAAATTGTACTCCAGGAAGTCTAGTTTTCATCATATTTTGAAAACATTTTCTGGGAATTTTGTGGGTTAGGCTGCAGATTGTACAATACCAATTTCATTTTCTCAAATCATTGCTCCATTCTGCGTATGCGCTAACGTAAATTACTTCAAGCATAATTCTCCCGTTTTTGTTTAAACATCTTTACTGTGAAGCGTGAAATTGTGGGGTCTTGTAACTGTAAAAGTGGGAACCCTTCTCGGCGACACGTGGCGCCATGTTCTAATCATATACTACATTCGGGGTTAAATGATTACAGGCCAATGATCTGCGTAGAAGGGCTATCTATTACGGAAATAATAAACCATTGCGTAGTAATTTGCAGCGTTTTTCAAGTTTATTTAAAACTTTTCAATTACCTATCCATACATTCATGATACGTAATCGAGGAAGCTATGGGCCACACCCACCTTGGCAGACATTTTTCCGTGAGGCCAGGACTGATGAAAACTTTATTTTCATCATCAGTTTTTATCCCATAATTTAAAGTTTGTATTCTGTATCATTGCTATTATTTATAAAATCACTACTTTGCTTTTTTGTGATTGGGCTCATCCGTATAAATAAAAAAATGCCAAGTTGGATGAGGTACATGGCTTCCTCGCTTCCATAACATGAATGTGTAGAACATAGAATTGTTTCAAGTGATCTTCAAAAATTCCGTGGAATTTCCTTTTTAATTTGAGCAAAATCTTCAATCGAGCAATGAGAAAACGTTGCTTAATAGATGTTACGTTGGCGCATGCGTGATAACAACCAGTGATTATATAGATATTGGAATTAACTCCACTTGTGTTTGTTGACAACCAAACATGTCCTAAAAACACGTGTTGAGAATGTTCCAAACAGTCTTGTGTTGTGTTGAAAAAGTTTTACGAAAATATATTTCATTATTTTGTAAACACGGGATTTCTAATTATAAGAGGTTCTCAGCGTGCTTGTGACAAAAGTGTTCAAGAACCCAAGATGAACAACATCAGAATTGAAACACTTGGGAAGGACAATTATGACACTTGGGTGATCCAAGTTGAAGCCCTGTTGAGAAAGAACAAGTCGTGGGATAATGTGATTGGAAAAATCGTGAAGCTCCTCCTCCAGATCCTCCCCGTGAAACCTATGAATTAGAAGTTGCGAAACTGGAATCGGACGAACAAGATGCAAAGGCAGATATCATACTAACGTTATCACCATCCGAAGTGAAACATGTAAAGCATTGCAGAACTGCAAATGAAGCATGGAGAAAGCTCAAAGAGGTTCATCAATCTACAGGTCCTGCTAGAAAAGCCACTCTGTTGAAACAGCTAATATTGAGCAGAATGACAGAAGGACAAGACGTTCGGGAACATCTGTCACAATTCACAGATGCAGTTGAAAAATTGCAAGATATGAATGTGCAGATTCATGAAGACTTGTTCACGATCATGATGTTGTATAGCCTTCCTCAGTCGTATGAAAACTTTAGATGTGCGATAGAATCTAGGGATGAATTGCCGAGACCAGAAGCCCTTCGAATAAAGATAGTTGAGGAAAGTGAGGCTAGAAAACAGAATCTTGGAAAATGTAAATCAACACATGACGATGCTCTGTTAGCAAAGAAACAGCATAACAATCCGAAATCCCGTAAGAATGAAGAACGATTCAAATTCAAATGCCATATCTGCAAGATATTCGCCGGACACAAAGCTATTGATTGCCCAGAAAAAAGGTAACAAAAAGAAGAAAGAGGGGAAGCCAGTATTTCATGTGCACTGATAGCTGGTGAATCGGATATGTCAAAATGGTGCCTAGATAGCGGTTGCTCATCACACATGTGCAATGACGAGGAAAGTTTTGTTAAGGTGGAGAAAACAGAACAAGATCGCGTAAAACTTGCCAGTGACGACGTAATAACTGTTGAAGGAATAGGTACTGTACCAGTAAATGTGAAAAATGGTGAAAAGAATCGTAACATAATGCTGGGAAAGACATTGTTAGTGCCAGAACTGAGGATGAACTTAATGTCAGTTAGTAAAATAGTTGATAGAAGGAATACCGTTGTTTTTGACAAAAGAAATGCTACAGCATACGAGAAAAATGGTGAAGTCATACTGTCAGCAAATCGGATAGGTGATTTGTTCTATCTGCGCACTCACGCTAACGAAGAAAATGCGTTCAAAATCGGGAAAAAGATCAAATGTGTTCAATCTGATAATGGTCTAGAGTATAACAACAATGAGTTTAACAAATTTCTTCAAGAAGAAGGAATAACGAGAAGACTAACCGTTCCTGAAACCCCTCAACAAAATGGAATAAGTGAAAGAAAGAACCGAACTCTCGTCGAAATGGCACGTTGTATGATGTTGGAGGCGAACATGGCACCAGCGTTTTGGGCAGAAGCCGTTAATACTGCAAACTACATCAGGAACAGATGCCAATCGAGAAGTATCGGGGATAAAATACCATTTGAATTATGGAAAGGGAAAAAACCATCTGTAAAGCACTTCAAAATATTTGGTTGTAAAGGATATTCACTGGAAAAACGGAAGGGTAGGGGGAAATTCGAATCGAAAACAAATGACTGAATTTTCTTAGGCTACTCAAACGAAACAAAAGGGTATAAAGTGTGGTATCCAAAATTACACAGAACAGGAATGACGAGAGATGTCGTGTTTCTCGATGAATTTAATTCCGACCCCCTGACATTTGAAGAATTCTGTGTGGAGCCGAAAGTATGTGAGAAGAAAAGTAATCACGGGGCAGCCATTGAAATCGAAATTCCAACCAAAACCTATGAGAAGTCCGAAGATGAAACACCAATCATAAATGAACATACAGACAATAATTTAAATGAAATCGAGTATGAAGAATATGAAGATATTTCAAGTGAATGCTTGAGTGAACATGAACCAGGAAATGAAGATTTAGCCGGAATGCCAGAAACAAGGAGGGGAAATGAAATTGAGGTAACATGAGAAGGACATGAACTAAGAAGATCACAAAGAATCCCGAAACCTAAAATATTTGATTGCTGCGCTGTTCCAAACTCAGAAATACAGACAGTTGGAGAAATTAGGGTGAAAGATGCACTATCAGGACCGAACAGAAATGATTGGGAGAAAGCTATAGAAGCTGAATACCTGGCACTTCTGAAGAATCGCGTTTGGGATATCATTGACAAGCCAGCAGATCGTCAAGCCGTTGGAAGTCGATTGATTCTTTCAAATAAATACAAGAAAGATGGCACTCTCGAACGACGGAAAGCAAGACTGGTTGCTAAAGGATTTAATCAGCGTGAAGGAGTTGATTTTCACGAAACATTCAATCCAGTTATTCGAATGAATTCAATAAGGATTATCATGGCAATCGCTGCAAGGAAGAATTTGACAGTACATCAGATGGATGTAACCACTGCTTACCTGAATGGGGAAATTGATGAGAGAATAGTGATGGAGATCCCAGAGTCATATGAAAAAATCCTAAATAGGATACATGCAAATGAACCGAAGGGAAGTGAAATCCAAAAGCCAGCCATCAAACACCTAGAAAAATTACAAGTACTTTAGTATGTCAAATAAGAAAAGCATTGTATGGCCTACGGCAATCAGGTCGAATGTGGTATAAAAAACTCGATGACACACTGAAGAAGATTGGTCTAAAACCGACCTCAGCAGATCCTTGTGTATATACTGGTGAAATTGAGGGAAGCTTCGCAATAATAGGTGTGTATGTCGACGATTTGATCCTGGCAACTGAATCTATTCAAATTATGAACCAGTTGAAAGAGAAGCTAAGAAAAAGCTTTGAGATGAAAGATCTAGGAGCAGTTCATTACGGTCTTGGAATTGAAATAGACTACTCCCAGAAGGAGGGGGAAATCAAGCTTTCTCAAAAGAAATATATTAATGAAATCCTCCCTAGATTCGGAATGGAAAAAAGTAATCCAGTGAAGTCACCTGCCGATGTGAGTGTGAAGTTGAAGAAACCAGAAACAGCCGATCACGCAGAAACGAAGAGGTATCCTGACCAGAGTCTCATTGGGTCACTGCTGTACCTTTCAACTTGTACACGGCCAGACATCACACATGCAGTTACTGCTGGATTTTGTGGTATAATTTTGTGCATATTTTCTGTTAATAAAATAAATAATTCTCTGTTCACCCGTGTGCTTTCCGCGTTACAGTATGTTGAGTCAATTCAACTCTAACTACACACATGAACACTTCATAGCAGCAAAGAAAGTCTTGAGATATCTCAAGGTAACTCAAGACTACGTCCTACGATATACGAGAAAAGGGAGTGACAGGCTGCTGGGATATGTGGATGCTGACTGGGGCTCATGTGTGGAAGACAGAAAGTCATACATCGGGTACGCATTTACTCTGGCTGGAGGAGCAGTAAGCTGGGAATCAAGAAAACAGCGTACTGTCGCACTCTCCGGTACAGAGGCTGAGTACATGGCGTCAACAGAAGCGACCAAAGAAGCCATCTCTCTAGGAAAACTTCTGAAAGACCTCCGATTCGTCAAAGAAGGGCCAATCACTCTAATGAACGACAATTACGGAGCTATAGAATTGGCCAAGAACCCAGAACACCACCCCAGGACGAAACATATAGACATTCGTCACCACTTCATCAGAGGCGCAGTGGAAGATGGAAAAATCATCATCAAGCACATGCCAACAGAGTGGATGGTGGCTGATATTTTGACGAAGCCGCTCCCGGGGCCTCGACATTCTATGTTGAGGGCAAGCCTGGGAATAGTCCAATCCCAGACTTGAGGGGGAGTATTGGAATTAACTCCACTTGTGTTTGTTGACAACCAAACATGTCATAAAAACACATGTTGAGAATGTTCCAAACAGTCTTGTGTTGTGTTGAAAAAGTTTCACGAAAACCCCAGCCATAAGACATATCCATGAAAAATTTCTCCCTTGATGGGAAAAACAAAAGATCATGGATATGTCTAGTACCTACTGCTTACCAGTGGGTACCTACAACTCACTTGTATACCAACCATGTAGTGCCTTCTTTTCACAAGATTATTCCATTATGTTTACAAAACAATATTAGTTTTTAACTTAGAGTAATAAATCAGCATTCCTTGACAGTACAATGGCTTAGAGGTCATGAAATGTCGTGAGCATTGAGAGCATTCCAAAAAGTGGCGAACGAATTTGCTAATATGAAAACTATAGGAGTTACTCTTCCCTAGTAACGCCTTGGTTGTACGTGAAAATCAATAGCAAATGTGCCGGTCGGGAAAAAAAGTGTCGGTCGGGAAAAAAAGTGTCGGTCGGGAAAAAAAAGTGTCGCGAAAAATTCCTTGACCCCCAGCCAAAAGACATATCCATGTCAATATATTTCATTATTTTGTAAACACGGGATTTCTAATTATAAGAATAGACTTCATTGAGGACCATCTACAGTCAAAACTGTTCAATCTCTGAAAATATCATAGAAATTGGACGAAAACTAGAGATTTAATGCTTGTTACAAGGATTTTAGGTTCTTGGATGAGCAGCAGTTACCATTGGTGAAACTCAACCGACATGAATCGATATTTTCCTACTACCTTCTGAATTTGAACGAGTTAAAATAAATTGGCCATCAGAAAATAACGCTTGATGAATTTTACGTTAGCGCAAGCGCAGTGGAAACTATTGATTTCTGAGAGATGAAATTTATCGGAAACCATTCTCAGATTAAGTAGCTATTTCCCGGAAAATTTCATTGAAATCAAATGAAGGCGCTTGTTGCAAGTTATTCTTGTTGCAAGAAATTCATATTCGGGCATGCGCAGGAGCAATCAATAATGCTTTTTTATCAAATTGGTATGGAATGATTAAATCGGTTAGGCAAACTAATTAACCAACTAACTGCTGACCAAATTTGAGTGACTTTGTGCGACTGGAACGAGAGAATATGAAGCATTCGCTGACAATTTCATCAAAATCGGACGAAATTGTAGAAATTAAGATATTAAACAGGATTTCACATTGGCGCATGCGCAGCGGCTATTGATGATACAATTATGTTGAAATTGATATGGAATGATCGAACCCGTTTTTCTCAACTATCTTCCAAATTTGAGCGAGATCGAACGACTGAGGAGTGAGAAAATTATGCTTGTTGGAATTTAAGTTTGCGCATGCGCTGAGTGAAGTATTGATTACAACGAAATTGATAAGGAAGCGTTTACGCCCTACCCCGGGCATTCCATGACTATTTAATTAAGAACGGTGGAATATTGAGGAAATTAAGCTTGTTACTAGGATTTCTCAATCGCGCTTGCGCAAGAGCTACCAATGTCACGATCATTTTGAAATTAATATGAAATTCTTAAATCGTCTTCTGCCCAATTTGAGGGAGATCGCACGACTAATGCGTGAGAAAATAGTGCTTGGTTGAATTTACGTTTGCGCATGCGCAGAGTGAAGTATTGAGTTGGGAAGAATGAAACTGATGGGAAAACTGTCTACTTCTTAGCCCACACATTCCCTGAAAATGTCATCCAAATCGGATGAAAAATGTGGAAATTACGGTTATTACAAAGATTTGCGGACGCACGACAGACAGACAGACAGATACACACACACACATACACACACTTTTTTTTTTTTTTTTTTTTTTTTTTTTTTTTTTTTTTTTTTTTTTTTTTTTAGAAACCTCCCTTTAAAGACGGAGGGGGCACGCCATTAAATTGAAAAATAAACAAATCAAATAAAAAAGTGGGGAGGACGCCCTGGTTTACCCGACGCCGGCTCTAGGGATAAGGGAAGTTGCAGGACGAGGAGGAAGAATGGGATGAAAGGAAGTGCCCCTATAAAATGACCACCAGTTCAAGTAAGAGCCCTTCAGGACGCGGGTGGTGATACCACGGAGTACTCCTGCCGAGATGCCCAACTCCAGTAACTCCGTGGCGCTTTTCCCGCACCACACCCCGCGCCATGACACGGTCGTGGCAATGACCTTGATGTTATTAGGTGCCACTCCTTTTAGCTCAGATATCGCTTGCCGCAGATTATTTCTATCATATTTACTTTTCTTAGCCCGCCAGGTCTGCTCCATGTCCACGCTGCCACTGACAACCTGGACATCCAGGATTATGGCAGACCCATCGGGCTTGATCGCAACGATATCTGTCTTCTCGCTCCGGTCACTCGGCATGTGGTATAGTCTCTCCCTTTCGACATCCCAACCGCTAGATGACAAAGCACCTGCTATCTGCTTGGCAACCGCATCGTGACGAAAAATGCGGCCACCGTGAGTACGAGGACACTGCTGCACCACATGATAAAGATTCTCATTTTTACCCCGACAGTCACGGCAAAGGGTGTCTACTGTCCCATGACTGTCGCACAGACACACACACACACAGACACACAGACAAACACATACACACGCAGACACACACACAGACACGGAGCCAAAGTTGTTCAAAATGGTCTACAACGTAAAATGCGAGTAGAAACTTTTGATTATGGAGAGAAACAATTTGTTTAGTCCGAAAGTGAAAATAATGCTTCCCCTACCTGTAGGTAGACTTGGGAAAAAAAAAAACTTTTTCAATTTATTTGGAAGAGGGTGAATCATATTTGTAATGTTTTGCAATGTTTCCAAATTTGCGATGTCTCCTATGACGTGATGTTCGTAGACATCTCACGCAAATTTCAACACGACATCCTAATCTTAATGCATCACTGTATCTGAGGAGAGGAAGTGTAGATGTATTCCAAGTACAATATATACGAGTAATCCACACCATGGGTAATTATTGTCGCCGCTTGGTTGACGCGATGGTTAATTTTGCAACGTAGGTCGAATATTATGTAAGTCCCGGAGTTTTCAAGCGTCCTGATGAGAAGAGCGAGGATTCCGCGATATCTAGATGAATATTAATCGGCAGACCCAACTCAAGCCGCGAACTAATGAATATGTGGAGGCGCCCCCGTTCGCCCACAGTAATTTCCCATGTCGGTGGCTGTTTTCCCCTTGTTTCCCGGCAACTCGCTAATTGGCTCGGAAAACCCGAGCAGCTCAGTCGGCCGGTATGAAAGTGTCGAGAGAAAAATGGGCGAAGACGTGAATCGATTTTACGACGTCTGGAAATTTATATAAGTCCCGGGGAGGAAGGCGTTTTCTGGGGCGGTCACGGAGCACGGAAAAGGGAACCAGACCTTCCACTTGACAGCAAACACTCGAGATAAGATCCGTAGATTGGGATGCCAAATTTAAATACAACAAAAATTCGATTATTATTTATTATATATATATATATATATATATATATATATATATATATATATATATAAGAGAGAGAGAGAGAAATTCAGAATATTTTAATTGAAAAACGTGTACATGATTAGGGCATTGCAGCCCTCTCTACCATCAGGCACACGAACATGATATATGCTTATAAATACTACGTCAGGTAAGCTAATTAAAATTTAATGAAAAATTAAAAATATTAATGCTCCCGAAGGTTCCACTGAAATAAAAATTAACAAGATTGTTGTGTTGAATATCTTGCTAGCAACATATCATATAATGTTTTGTCAAACGTTGCGACGGACAGAGATAAATTGAACAACTCAATATTGTAGTAGTAAAATTTTGCACATAGGACAACGAACGACTTTTCATAAAAGGATGTTTTATACACCGGGACATAAAGAGAATTGGAAGCATGCCTAGTACTAACATCGTGCATGTCACTTCTCATTCGAAAATGAGTTACAAGGTAAGCGGGAACTCTTCACTTCAATAACTTGAAAACTGCTACACCTAATTAAACCGCTTTGCTACTTTTGACCAGTCTAATTGTTAATAGTACTTGGTAACATGCTCATCCGGTTTGACACTAAAGATAAACCTAATTGCTGCGTTTTGTGCTATTTGCAAGATGTTTTCTACCGGCGGTCAGATCACAATATGCTAATTCTGCATAATCAATGAATGGCATTATCAAAGATTGAACCCATTCCGCTATAATATGTAACAGGAACCTTCCTGCAACAGCTCTCAGTTTATACAAACCAGCATAGATTTGGTTACAAATCTTAGAGGCTTCGTACTCGCAATTTAGAAATGAGTCAACAAAAATTCCCAAACTCTTCACCTTGTCAATAATAGTACTACCCAACTTTACAACCTGAGAACTCTGAAGGTCACGAATTTGAGCTATCCGTCGAGTAGAACCAATACAAATTGTTACCTACACACTTAGAAGAATTAATCCTCAGGCCATGCCCATCGCACCATTTGTGCAACTGGGCCAAGTTCACGTTCAATTTATTGATAACCTCATCAACATTATCAACAGTTGCATCAATAAAAATCTGAAAATCATCCACGTACAGATTATAATCAGAGAAAACAAGTACATCAGAAATAGAATTTATGTACAGAATAAAAATCAAACTTGATAATACTAAACCTTCAGGGGTCCCTATTTCAACTTGCATCTTATTAGTTCTGTTTCTATCATTATCTTCTACACACTGCCACCGTCCACTCAAATATGAACCGAACTATTTTACCACCTCCGTACCGAAACCGTTCTTCTCAACACATTATGCCGAACATTATCATAAGCCCTGGAGAAGTCTATCTGAACTAAAATTATAACTTTCCCATTATCCATATTCATTCTTACCGCAACCATATTAGGGCTGATTCCGTTCCTAACCTGTTCTATTTGCTGATTGCTGATATTGCTGATATTGCTGAGAGAGAGAGAGAGAGAGAGAGAGAGAGAGAGAGAGAGAGAGAGAGATTGATTGATTGATTGATTGATTGATTGATTGATTGATTGATTAAGCTTTTTATTTAACCACCAAGGACAGGATAGGGCCATGCGGCCCTCTCTTACTCCTTCCTTGGCTACTTTGTTTACATTATCCTCGCTGTAATCAAATAATATTATTGCAAATTATAACATTCTCATTCTTTATAAATCAAATTCTTCTTAATTTTCTTTAAAATATAAATGTTTAACATAATAAAAGTATACATACTTAAGACTAATAATATACACATAGTAAGACAAATCACATCTAAATGTGATGTGTATTATCGATTATTAATATAGTATTTTCATTAATTACATGTCAGCATAAGCAGGGATTCTACAAGTTGTTTACGTACATATTGGGGAAAATCCACTGCTATTCTGCGTAACTGATAAATTCCACGAAACATTTCTGTTTATGCTACCCTAATATCAGTGCTTTACTCTTTATTGGATTTACAGCCATTCCGTGTTCACTACACCATAAGTCCAATTGTTCTACATCGAAATTAAATTTCATTATTGTTTGTTCAATTTCGCCAACACTACAGGACAAGTACAGTTGGAGGTCGTCGGCGTAGCTAATGTGTTGGCAAAATGTGAACGAATTTGGCTGAGAGTTGATAAACAACAGAAATAATCATGCCGAAAAAATGGAGCCTTGAGGGGTTCCCATATTCACAGATTGCCATGAAGATGATTCTTCATCAGGACCTTTTACAGCCTGTTCCCTTCCTACCAGATAAGACTTGAACCACAACACCATCTCATGTTAAATGCCTATGGAGCTTAAGATTTCCAATATAATTTCGTGACGAACCATGTCAAACGCACGAGAAAAATCTATTGCGGTGACAATTATTACTTTTCTATCGTCCATTCCTTTGCGAATGTCATCCAAAAGGGCTATAAGGGCCGCTTCTGTGCTACATCCCATTTTATATGCAGATTGTTGGCTATTTGTTAGAAAATCATTGAGTTCACAATGAATTATTTTGTCGAATATCTTTCCAGGTGCACATAAGATACTGGCTCGAAAATCGGAACATTCGGTTGGGCTATCAGTTTTCTTTAATGGAAGAACTATAGCTTTTTTCCATATTGCTGGATATATTCCTATGGATAGGGAAGTCTGATATAGATGTGTGAGCACTGGTACTATTACATCAATGAGCATGTGCAATACATCTACGGGAATACCATCCACCCCTATAGAGTCGGAGGTCATTGCCATTACATTTCTTTTGACCGTCTCCTCAGAAATCGCGCACATTTTGAAAATTTCTCTTTTAATTGAGCTACCTATTTCCTTGTATTTCTTAATAATGTTTTTGGTATCTATTGCACTAACATCTCGGTAGAAAAATTTATTAAGATCATTAATTTCAACTGGCATTACCTTAGTAGCTTTAGATTTTTCGAAGTTCACACCATAATTCTTTATAATTTTCCAAAAATCTTTCGGACTTTTGTTGTATTTAAATAAGTTTTTAAAATATCCAATTTTAGCATTTTTCATTTTCTGTTTCACTTGATTTCTGATTTTTTTATATTTGTTGTATTGTTCATTACATTTTGTTTTAACATGTATCATGTTTTAGCCCTGGGGTCCTAGCGAATTTTGCGAGTCAATTTTTTTCCGCGCACGAAATTAATTACAGTGATTTCCGCCTACAACCGAGTCGTTGCTAGGGAAATGGTACTTCGTCGTTTTTCATCCCACAAAATTCGTTGACCATTCGTTCGAAAGCTCTCGATTTATCCAACAATATTATGTTAACTACGGCGAAGTGCGTGTCCAACAAACTGAGTTATGAGCATGGTTATATAAATAATTGTTTACACACAGGTGATCATTCTCAATAATTGATATTGTGAACATGATTGCAACCGCTTGTTAATTTCTGATGTTTTCATAGAATTTCGAATCAATATCGAGGAGAAAACATGATACATGGTTGAAATTTTTGGCTCTAGAACAGAAATTTTATGCTCTTACATACTCGTTTATGTAACGTCCGGGACGAAATTAAAGATGATTTTCACGAGCAACCGAGTAGTTGAGTAGTTGCTATAGATTGTGTCACAATCCATAAATTATTTCTGTTCTAGAACCAAAAATTTCAACCATGTATCATGTTTTCTCCTCGATATTGATTCGAAATTCTACGAAAACATCAGAAATTAACAAGCGGTTGCAATCATGTTCACAATATCAATTATTGTGATAAACATGATAACTAACATAACATAATAAATATAAATAACAATTATTTATATAACCATGCTCATAACTCAGTTTGTTGGACACGCACTTCGCCGTAGTTAACATAATATTGTTGGATAAATCGAGAGCTTTCGAACGAACGGTCAACGAATTTTGTGGGATGAAAAACGACGAAGTACCATTTCCCTAGCAACGACTCGGTTGTAGGCGGAAATCACTGTAACACTATATGTTTCGTGCGCGGAAAAAAATTGACTCGCAAAATTGACGCGCAAAAATTGCTAGGACCCCAGGGCTAAAACATGATTTCTGATTTTTTTATATTTGTTGTATTGTTCATTACATTTTGTTTTTTTCCACTCTTTGTACAAGTTGTCTCGAATATTCATCAAATTTCGAATATATGATGATATCCATGGAGCTGGAATATGTTTAGGTTTAATTTTTACCATGGGACGATGGGCATCATAGAGCTTAAGAATTAGTTCGTTGAATATTTCAATTTTTCTATTTATACATTTTTCTACAAATATTGAGTTCCAATCTAGGTTTTTTGCAACTGAGAGAGAGAGAGAGAGATATGTTATATTACATAAACCTCGCAGTAGGTAGGTATGCCGGATAATAATGGCGTATTCTTCCTCATTACACGAGGTAGTACATAAACAAAGATTCTGTGGACCGTGTCGTTCACGCACTCGAACATAACGTCTACCGCACAGAGTTCAAAGGGAAACACATTAATCTGCATTCCATATTCAAACATTAGTTCGTTAAGCGAGCTCATTACGTCTACGGCTAATTCATTTATCTCTCGTCAGCAGAGTGTAAAGAAAAGTGGAAGCTGGTGTAGTGGTAACTCATGAGGGTTCAAACAGAATTCAGTAGCACTGCGACAGAAACTTCAAGTCCCCAATTAAAATGTGTACATGAGGTTAGGGAAGCGAGGCGTATGGCGAGTACCCATATAATATTCTCTTGTGGCTTCGAAATAAGATTTATTCTGGGTCCATTAAAAAAAAAAAAAAAAAAAAAAAAAAAAAAAAAAAAAAAAAAAAAAAACTCCTTTGCAGATTCCTACAAGGTTTTCGTTCTATTTCATTAGTACATTTAAAATTACATTATATTTGACTCGGCCCGAATTCGTATGTTTGTATGTGCTCATCATCACCTAACTGTTCCGCGCTACAGGCGACAAAGGGAAAACAATTGTCTGAAAAGGTGGGTGTGGCCCATAGCTTCCTCGTTTCCGTAACACGAATGTATAGATCGTTGAAAAGTTTTAGATGATCTTGAAAAATTCCAATGCGGGAAAAAGTAAATCAAGAAATAGCGTGTAACGTCATAATTGGTCAATAAAGAAAGAAAAATGCTACTCAATGTAATTTACTTTTGCGCAAGCGCAGAATGAACTGATGAGTTGAGAATAATGAAATATGTGCAGGATCATCTACAACCTAACCCGCACATTCACTGACAATTTCATAAATATCGGTGGAAAATTAGGACGTTACAAGTATTTCACATTGACGCATGCGCAGTAGCTATTAATGATACAATCAAGTTGAAATTGTTATGTGATGATAAAATCGTCAGCCTCCGACTATCATCCAAATTTGAGCGAGATCGGACGACTAGGGCTTGAGAAAATGATGCTTGAAAGAATTTACAGTTACGCATACGCAGAGTGAAGTTATAATTTGGCAATAATGAAATGCATGCGCAGAGTGGAGTATTAATAGAAAGTTTTTGTTCTTCCCGTAATTTTCTACCCGTGTACGCGAAAAGACTGAAATACCAACTGCGCATGCGCTAATCTTCACGTCAACGTGTATAACTACGCGTTTACGGGAAAAAGGCCTATCTACCCGTGCACGGGAAAATGCATTCGTTGGAATTTCGGCCTACGGGTAGTCATCATAACCTGACGCAAAGGTAACCACGGCTTCCGGTAACCACAATGTGACCAAGGTAACCGCAGTTACGCAGTTACCAGCAAAGGTAACCACAGTGTGGTTGCCAACAACACGTTGGTTGGTCAACAAGTCGAGAGGTTATAGGTAGTGAAATGCTCCGCTACAAAATTCAGCCATTTAAGGTACCTAAGCAATAAATGTATTTATAATTTATGTATTTATAAATAATTATAAAGCAATTAATTATTTAAATGAGAATAGGTTGTACGAAAAGAATACGAAACAGCTTCTGAAACACTTATAGAGACGTTAACGTGACGTTAGCGTTTGGTTTTTCACGAATACGTGTAGAAATACGCGTAAAAATCACGTGAAGAGCTAGCATCTCCAGTTGCTTGCTCTAGACGCTGCTCTATTCGTCAACGGGAGAAAATCTCACGGGAAGAACAAAAACTCTCTAATTTTGGAACAATGTCACTGATAGGGGACTATCTACAATCTAACCCGCCCATTTCCTGACAATTTCATCAAAATCGAATGAAAACTGTGGAAAATAGGCTTGTTACAAGGATTTGCGGGCACACGATAGACATACTCAGACACCCACCCAACTTGGAAGACGTTTTTTAGTGAATTTTCGTAGGAAATGAAACTATTGTAATGTCTCCAAAAATTTTAAAATAGAAAATTTCGAAAATTTCCATCATAGAAATCCGGTTTGAGACATTCTGAAACGAATCCTATAGTTTAACGATTACTCTGAAAATTCCGTTCTTGTGCCAAAGAATCAAACTTTTCATGTTCGTCGGCCAGTTTTTTTCGTGCAAATTAAATAGCTCGAATTCCAAAAAATGCGCTGAAAAATTCAATAAAGATTGCTAAAAACTATTAAAACTCGTAAAACTTATAATTCTAGCAGAATTTTAGTCAAAATAAGTTTATCAACAATGAACTGGAACATTAAAAAATGTATTTACACATTTAAGCGGAAAAATGTAGGTACTTAAATTTAATTTACATTAGCAAAAAATAAAAAAATAAAATAAAATAAATAAATCAATAAATGAAAACTACTAAAAAAGCCGAAATCTTTTTTGAATACTTAGCAGAATATTATTTAGAACTAGTTTTTTTAAACCATAAGAGAGCAACAATTTCTTATCGTCCTGAATCTTCAAAACAATGACACATAATGTAATACGATAATTTAACGAAAATCCGCTCATACGATCATGCTGCATGACTGTAACTTTTCTTCGTTTGTTGGCCTGAGGTTGCTTTAAGGTGGACATCTATGTTGGGCTTGAATTGCATCTTTATCATTCTATTGCCTTAGTGTTATCCACATGCACTTCTCTTGAGTTGGTGCCGAAAACGGGAATCTTCAAAACACAATTTCTTTGCCGTCCTGAATCTTCTAAACAATGTATCACATTGTAATACGATAATTAACGAAAATTCGCTCATAGGATCATATTGCATGACTGGAACTCTTCTTCGTTTGTTGGCCTGAGATTGCCTTAAGTTGGACACCTATGTAGGGTTTGAATTGCATCTTCATCATTCTATTGCCTAAGTGTTATCCACATGCACTTCCCTTAAGTAGGTGCCGAAAACGGGAATCTTCAAAACACAATTTCTTTGCCGTCCTGAATCTTCTAAACAATGTAACACAATGTAATACGATAATTTACGAAAATTCGCTCCTAGGATCATGTTGCATTACTGGAACTTTTGTTCGTTTGTAGGCCTGAGATTGCCTTAAGGTGGACAATTATGTAGTTTGGGTTTGAATTGCATCTTCATCATTCTATTGCCTTACTGTTATCCACATGCACTTCCCTTAAGTAGGTGCCGAAAACGGGAATCTTCAAAACACAATTTCTTTGCCGTCCTGAATCTTCTAAACAATGTAACACAATGTAATACGACAATTTACGAAAATCCGCTCATACGATCATGTTGCATGACTGTAACTTTTCTTCGTTTGTTGGCCTGAGGTTGCTTTAAGGTGGACACCTATGTAGGGTTTGAATTGCATCTTCATCATTCTATTGCCTTAGTGTTATCCACATGCACTTCCCTTAAGTAGGTGCCGAAAACGGGAATCTTCAAAACACAATTTCTTTGCCGTCCTGAATCTTCTAAACAATGTAACACAATGTAATACGATAATTTACGAAAATTCGCTCATAGGATCATATTGCATGACTGGAACTTTTCTTCGTTTGTTGGCCTGAGATTGCCTTAAGGTGGACACCTATGTAGGGTTTGAATTGCATCTTCATCATTCTATTGCCTTAGTGTTATCCACATGCACTTCCCTTAAGTAGGTGCCGAAAACGGGAATCTTCAAAACACATTCGGGTTTAGTGCTGTGTAGAACAAACAGTGGGAAGAGAAACGGCGAAGTTATATACGACCTAAAAAGGGACGATCGACGTAACTCCACAACAGGAAGACCGCTGGGAAGGTTGGAGGAGTAGGTGGATACTCGTAGCTCCTGCTTGATGGATGTTCTCCGGAGCGATTGCAGGAACGTGTTTGTGCTTCCCCTGACGATCGAGGGAGCTGCGACAGTTTACACCTTGGCGGTGGTTTAAAGCTCTGCCCTGCGGCTCGAGTCTCCTCACGCCCCTGGGATAAAGTTGGATCCTACGGAGTCTTTTCTCATCCTGACTTTTTCTCACTGTAACTCCTTTTTTGTTGTGTCGCCGGTGAGACTTTCAAAACCTCCGTCCCTTCTCCTAAACTTTTTTACCCTTAGTCTTCAGGCAACGTACTCCATTACATGAATACTTCAAGCAGGCCAATAAACTGGCCGTCAGACAAATAGAAACCTAAATAAGTTGTGAAAACTTTGACACAGAAGGAAGTTTTGAAACTCCCTAAGATCCGAACATCTTTTAACGATTTTTCGTAGTAAATGAAACTTGCAATGGCTTCACAAATTTAAAAAAGATTTTTCAAAAAACTTCTTTATTGAAATTCGTCTTCAAACATTCTGAAACGAATCCGAGCGTTTAACGCTTTTAGCTAGTTTTCGTGGAAAATGAAATATTGCAACGGCTCGGAAAATTTAAAAATGAAGATTTTTGAAATTTTTTCTCATTGAAATCCATTTTGAGGCATTCTGAAACGAAACCTAGAATTTAGCTGTTTCATATATAAATAGTTAGTAAGGATGTTGAGGTTCGGTCATGAAAAGATTTTCGTCCCGACGTTTTAAAGGTTTATTCCTTCATTTTCAAGGGCTATAATACAAACAAAAACAACACAATCAACTTGTTGGCTTTTTTAACTGAGGAATGGGCTTAAATACTAATATGATATCCATCTATGATTTCAACGGGATGTGTATGGATGGAGGAGGTCGATAAGTATGTACTTACAGAGTTCATCACCTATGCACTATTAGGTACTACACTTGAAAAGTAGGTACTGCAAAAGTAACGTTTTCAACACATGTTGACTTGGCTGTGTCTGAGTATCAACTACCTAGCTGGACTATTTCGGAAAAGTTGGTTTCTATTGTACGTTCTGGTGCTATTTTAAGAGTTGCGGCTTATAGTGGAGGGTGACTTTCCGTTATACCTGAAGGAAGAAGACGGGAGGGTTGACTAGTAGGAACTATTTTATTTTGAAACATTAATAAGATTTGAATAGCACTTAGGTACTGAGGTTATTGACGTCACTTCCTTTATTAATTACCAAATCTTTATTTTATTCGATGATCATCATCTCTTTGAATTCTCTTTTGAACAGTTGTGACGAGTGCACCACCCCACGCAACTATGAATTCGAACTGGTGAGTGGAGGATGACCTTAGATTTAGGTGAATGCGAGTGAACACACACACTCAGGCTTTGTCTATGAATTCCGCCCTTATTCATAGATGTTTCATTTATATAAATCAAAGAAGGAATAAATTTCACTTCATTTCAATTGATGTAGTAATTTTTGCATGCAATCTGTGAGGCTTCTCTGTGGAGTAGTGATTTATTAAAGTGATTTCAGGATCAGAATTAATGTCCATTGCAGGATTGAGTCACTCACCTTCATCCCACACGATCTATTCGAACAAAAGATCGTTAATTGAGTGCTGTTAACTGAAGGAAAGTTATGACACTACACCTAATATTGAGTTTCCAGCTCTCACTCCTCAATGAAGTTTCAGACAATGAAAATTCACACGTTTTTCGGGGGGGAGAGAGCAACTGAATCAACTCAGTCAACAAACCTGTCGCAATTCCTATTAAGCTTTGTTTGGATTTAGAACACAAGGATTTGAGTACATAAACGAAGCGGATGGCGCCAATATTTCGATTCTCTCCCCTGCCGGTAGTTTATTTCTGTCCCAAGCCTTCGACAGAGCGCAATTACACTATTTAAACAATGGTCACCTCATTCATTCCAATTCACCTAACGTGACCGGGAATGAAAATTTGCATACTTAATAGCTGTTTTAGGGCCCTATTAAACGCGGTAGCATTAGATTACAAAGTAGATTACCATGTTCAACAAAAACGACAAGTTAAATTCGTTAGCGACCTGCTAATCTAGATTAAAGCGCTCGGCGGAATGACAATTCGTTGACCTACGTGATCCCACATTCTGATTGATATGGGTAGCTCAACCCCTTCCGACGTTACCTATCAAATATTGAATTCAAGTCAATCAAAAGGGTAATTTAATTTCCCCGGCAGGATGGAGCTCGAGAGATCTGTATTGGTATTCACAGTTGGCTAAGGGTCTCTCTCGTAAATATTCATGCTCCCGCTTCATTTCACTTGGTATAGTTGTAAGTGAAAATTAAGGTATTGTTGAATAGTAACATCTACGAAGGAAATTGACGAACTCGGCTTGTTTCAACTTACTTGTCGTTTACAAACTTGTAATTACGTCTGGTTCCTTCACTTTATCCGTTTCCATAATTAGTCACTTCCTTTAAAATACCACAAAAAAAAGGTCGTTTCATACTTTAATTAGCGTTTTCGCCTTTTCTGCTCATCTTCTACCAAACTCATGTTATCTACGAACTAAATCACTCGCAACGAAGTAGTGGAAACCCATTTCAAAACGGAAGTTACAATGTTAAATCGATTTCGACCGTTAGGCCATCATCAGTAACAAATTTGCTATCATCAGTTGTTATTTGTTACTGATGATGGCCTAACCGCAGAAATCTATTTAACATTGTAAGTCTTTATTTTTCGTGGAAATAGACAACGTTTTTTTCTAACTTTCGTTTTTCGCATGTTATCTCTTATCACCACAAAGTAGTTTTAGATGTCCGCTAGGTATCTTCTCCATGATCATCCATGGTTACCATGGACCATGGCTTGCAGGACCAATAATGGATATTATTGAGCGATTTGCTAACATCCATTAGAATTAATGCATCTTATATTCCATTAAATTGTTGTTGATATTTCTTTATAAATATGTATAATCTTATTGTGCATCGCCATTACTATTCTACGTACTAGGAGCTTCAAGATTTGTCGCCTTTTCCATGTATTTCGTGACGGGATATTTCATATTTTATATTTTGCAACCCTACCAGACCCCCATGGAAATCAGCTGGTGATAGACATTCAGTCATTCTCGCGTTCCAGTTCCTAGAAACAGCCTCCATTCTTTGCAACATTTTTTCAAGTTTTTTCTCATCCAAGATCATCCACTATATTCTTCAACAAAACTCTTATTCATTCTTGGCAGCTGTCTTTTATCAACCAAGTTTGACCGAATTTTTTGCTGCGTTGGAGGCATCTCACAAGTCATTTTTATCGTCATAACCAACATAGCAGCATGGTTTGGTACGGCTAATTCACCTGTTGCTCATCTGTAAACCATTCAAGTTCAATCAGTGACACAGAACAGCTAAAGTAGAACTAATCTGGGTTTGTGAAGACAATGATCTTCAATTCTCCTCTGAATGGAATTTTTTCCTTGGAAGTGGATCTTTATTCTTGGTTGCAACAAGTAGGTACCTACTTAAAATTTAAAGGACTGGATTGGAACACCTACCTACAAAGAGATGAGGTCATTGTAAACATATTCATGTTCACTTGCATTAGAATTAAGTACCCTTCTACTCAATGTCTTCTTTGATCAGTGGCCCTTTAGGCACTTGAAAATTTAGGTATTTGTACCTAATAATTCATATTTGTTAGTTGATGATTAATCAATTCTTAGTGAATTTCTCTTGATCACCCGCAGTATTTTCTTTATATAAGAAATTTATTTCCTCAAAATTGTAGTGGTCCTTCGGAAACTTGCTATTGCTAACACTTTTCAACATTTGAATGTTGGACAGTTATTGCAATCAAAACAATAGCTTTCATTCACAATCACGGCTATTCAGTGGTTCTTGAAGAGATTCTATTAATAAGTCAAACTAAGACTAGATCTTTATTATAAACTGGCTGACCTGGCAGATTTTGTCCAGCCTAACAAATATTATTTGTACAGCCATGGTTACAAATAGCACTAATTTATAAATTAAAATTTATATAACATTAAAAAATTATGTGCAAAATTATGCTGAAAAATGTACTTTAATTTCATTAAAATGTGCTAAAAAATCGATAAAAACTGCAATAAAGTTAAAAATCCAAAATCTCTTTTTGAATCGCAGAATATTATTTAGAACGAGTTGACCTTCGGATTGGTAGTTAAAAATCTTTTTTCCCTTCAAAGTCCTAAATTTTCTAAACAACGATGATTTATGAGAATTCGGTCATACGATCATGCAGCATGACTGGATCTTTAAATATCAATTTTTGATGATCAATCTTAACGAATAGAAAGTGCTCGGCTCAACCCACCAAAATCGTTTTGGTATCGTTGAATTCGTTACGTAAAGTCTTTTACGCCTAAAACCCACCATGACGGTATCTCACATCATCATGAAATAGTCTAATGAAATTGTTGAAGTGAAACATTTAGAATGAGGAAAGAAGCAAACGCGGGTTTTCAATAAAATTGTGATTTTAAGGTTGAAAGGGATGAGTTGCGAAATTTCTACATAGCCTATCTTTCTCTCTGGTGTTTAAAGGGCATGCTGTCAAAAAAAAGGGTTCTAAATCGGTTCATAATTTTGTTTGTGCATAAAGGACATACAAACGTTCATTTTTTGATTTTTATAGATATAGAAGACTAGCTGCTCCGGACATGCCCCCCCCCCCTCCCCCCCGGGCCACTCATTAAGTTGTTCACTTCGCTCGCAAGGTGAGGCTGTATACATGCGATGGTCTTGTACACCCCCCCCCCCCCCCCATTCAGGTGTACTGCAATTGAGACATGTAGGGGATGTCGCTCGCTTCGCTCGCAAACGGTAGATCCCTAGGGGTAGGTTCAACGTTTGTAAGGGATGTTGCTCGCTCGGTATGGCTGTATATGTGTAGGAAAAACCCCGTCTATTATTCTGTTGAAATGTCTTTCAAACGGAAACGTTCCTTCCCTCAAGAAAGAAGGCTCAATTAACTTCTCATTTTAATCGCTTCGCCTCCCTTCTCCTCGCATTTTGCCCAACTTCCCGTCACTTTTTTCGATATCCGATTTCGGATTCAGATTCGGCGGAATCAAAACTGTATTTCGCCCGCAAACACCGTCCCGAAAAACGTCTCTGTATAGGGTCAATTTCAATGAGAAAAAAAAAAAAAAAAAAAAAAAAAAAAAAAAAAAAAACGAAGTGTTTCGTCGGAATTTCCGAGAAAACGGGTCCGTACTCTTTCATCTTTTTGACGTATTTTTCGATATTTTTTTTCGCAATCCGATTGCGCCGTCCTCTTCCTCGGACAAAACCCTACGAAACCGGTGTTTTCCCGGAATTTTCGACCACCGTTCAGAGGGGTAGGGGAAGTGGGGAAGTCGAAAAGAACGGCATTAAAACGGGCTCCTACCCCCTCCTCCCATCCAGCCCATGGTCCGGGATTAGAAAATTTAACTATAGTCTGACCGGGAGAAATCCAAGAAGATCCCCCCACTCGTAGACTCCCACCACTCAGCCATTTGGCCGTGAAAGTGACACAGACAGACAGACAGAGTTTCATTCTTATAATAGAGATATGTCATTACGAGAATGTTTTCACTTGTTGACTAATTCATGAGTAGCAGCCGTAACATCTTACCGCATATTTTTGGTGATTTCTCCAAAAATACAGCATCTTTTGAAAATTTGTACTCGTGTTCTACGAGTCCACGAACGCTGCGAAGTGCTCTCGATCAAAATTTAACGTGACAGCCAATAGAAGATCGAGCGCCAAGAAAAATCCTCCACTCGTAGACTCCCCCCATTCAGCTGTTTGGCCGAACATAGCGCGGACAGAAAGACAGACAGACGGAGTTTCAGACTTATAATATAATAAGATAAAATATTGTAGACACAATCAACCCTTTCCATAATCTGGTCTTCGTAACCTGATAACAACATATCACGTATGTTAAGTAAGTATAATCCAACGTCGCGTCGGTTTCTCTAGGCACGTACGCGTAGCTTAGCGGAAAATCATACATGAACGCTACTTTGGGGTCACATTTTAGCAAAACAAAACGAAACCCTTTTGAGAAGTTAGGTGATAGCTAAATTGTTTTTGAAACAACCTATACGCCACTTTTTGGCAATGTTGCTTTTTCACGGATTTCTATTGTACATGCCAAGACTCACCTTTTGAGAAATGAAACAACCGCCGTAACGTGTTAGAAGTGGGTTACAATGAGCTTTGAAAATCCCGATGAGTTTTGAAACAACCTTCGTGCTGGATATTGGTTGTTTCTACACTCTCCAATGAGGAATGCCAACCAAAACTTCTGCTTTTTAGTGACAACTGCTTTGGCCAGAATAAGAATCATGTGCCTATTCAGTTTTGTATGGCTTTAAAAGAACTTGGACGTTTTGAGAGTGTGGAGCAGTTTTTTCCCAATCGTGGTCATTCCTCCCTCCCTTGTGACAGAGTCAACAAAATAAATAGGTTATACAACATTCGCAGTCTTGTCACAGCAATATTGAAATCTTCTAGGAAGAAAAACAACTTGATAGTTCACGTCATTTAAGGTTCGGGAATCTTGAATTTTAAAGATTGGTGGACTGTTTTATAAAAAAACCAGCGTTTCGATAGAAACCGCTTCCCGAAGAAACATCACAGAAAAAACCAAATTTGCCATATCAAAATACAGCCCCTTCAAGTACGAAGCAAATGGTATTGTGAAAATCAGTGAGTTCATTAATGGCCTCTTATGTCAAACATTCAGACTCAGGAAAATACTGAATGACACTCCTCTCGTTTTTCCTACCGCCCCAGCCTTCCCTGGAGGGAAAGTACCACTAAACCGAAAGATGATCGAAGACCTCAAGAAGTGCGTTAAATACGTCCCTGGTTTCGAGAACAACCCTTTCTGGAAACATATTCTGCAGTGGCCAACGTGTAACTAGGACGTAGATGAGGATCTTTGAATATCATGTGCAATGAGCATATGACTTCTCTTGCTGATCCGATTCGTTTTCTTCATTTCTGTTTTTTAAAATTTTTTTATTTGTATAAGAGAAGTGTTAAAGCTCCATGCATTTTCAAGCTTCATGCACTTTCACTGTCATATTCAATTGTTCCATGCTAATAGCCTCATCATTTGAGTTACTGTGGATGTCTAAAACTCTATGTGAGCCATTCACTAATGTGGTCATTCACCAATTTGGAAAATGTAACATATTTGGTTATTGCATAAACCCTCCCGTCATTCCTGTGGATCGTTTGAAATTATCTTCGGAGTGAATGCAACCACAAAATTTACATTTACAGGTGGTATCATTTACAGCTTCACCGACCTCAACCCACGAGTTGTCGCATCTCATTTATTAATGCGAATTCAGAAGAATAACGAATTTAATTTTCTACCTCGACGGGGAGCTTGGTCCCACCTTCGGAATTATTCACGATTCCTGAGCAAAGGAGGTCGGAAATGCGAGCTGCTACCTCTTTACTCCGCTTTCACAAAGTGATTCAACTTGCGAAAACCATTTGCTGCTTCGCCTAAGGGGAATCGAACGCTGCCTTTTTCCGGAGTTGCTTTTTTTCTCCATTTTATTTTCCTTTTTTAATACGGATTATCTGTTTACGTTAGACCGAATTTTTCTGATGGCCCAGTATTCACGCAATATACCCATTTTCAAACTGTGGTTATGGATTCGAAAGCCTCTGAACCAACAATTTGGTTTTTAGGACGCTATGTCTTGAAGCTATGTCTTGTAGGCAAGGCTTCGTTAACAAAAGGGACGCCTATAGGAATTGATCCTTGGGGTGGGGGACAATCCAAGCATGAGGAAAAAAAAGAAGAATTGAAAATAACCGCTTACGTTCAAGACCGTTTGAGACTATTCTAAGACCGAATCCGTGAAAATAACCGTCGGCGTATATGTCGCACCCATCCTAGAATAAGGGTACAACTCAAAAATTGTCATTTTCAGCAAATCGCATTCAAAGTTTTCTTCCACACCATTGGCTACCCGTTCTTTGGAACACGATGAACATAATTTATCTTTGCGAAACTTGTTTCCTACATTATTACTCTAACGCCCTATGGTGAATAAATAGAAAGTTTTTTTGACAGTGGGAAGGGAGTGGGGGGAACGGTTTTGTTGATTTTTCAAGAATTTTTGAGTTGTTCCAACTCAAACACTGAAATCTCACCAGTCAGGATCCAAAATGTTCAGAAAAGAAAGACACAAGTTAAAATTGTCCACACAAAAAGGAAACAACTCAAAACGAAACACAGACTATGTGAACTCATCTGTTGTGTCTTTCTTCCTAGGACGTGAATTGGTTACTCTCTCCATCGAAGAAAGACACACGCACTGTCTAGCGGAATTAGAGTGCCCTACACATATCTCCACCTTCTACAGACAAACTAGACCGTTTCTACTTCTCAGAACCACAACTAACTCAAAAATTGTGATTTTTGTTCGATCCCAATGTGAGTCTGGTTGTGCAACAAACTCTGGAAATTTTGTGATGGAAGAGGTGGAATGAAGGGGGTAAAGCTGGAAAACGTGGTTTTTTTTCAACAAAATTTGTCGACGCTACCCATCTTAAAATTATCAACCGATTTTCGTGATTCTTATTTGGTTCGGTTCCATTTTTATTTATGAAAAAAAAATATGCAGAAATCCGTTTCAGGCTATTCTGAATCATATTCTGAAGTTTTTATTTTTTTTTTTTATTTTTTATTTGGAACGTAAATTTTATTATTAGTTAAGGAATGGGTAAGTTAATCTTCTCTTTCATTCGCTTAGGCACTGGGTGGTGATCAGTTGGTTTTTTTTTTTTTCTCTCTCTCTCTCTCTCTTGTTTCCCCTGCTAGGCTTATTCGGTTGTGTCATTTCTTCCTTTTTTTTATGTACGAGATGAAGGTCCCAAACCCATTGTTATAGCTGCTCCATCACGGAAGCCTATCAGGTCCTCTGCATTTCTCCACTTCTTTCTAGTTCCTCTAATGCACATAGACGTTGCTCGCAAAATGGCAAAGGAAACCCGCGCTCGTAACCACCCGGTAACATGGCTTTGCGGTTTGGACCATCTGTCTGCCAACCGTTCTGCCATTACCTTAATACAGTTCGCCATTTGAGGAGCAAATATCGCGTCTGTTGTGCAAAAAGTTTAACGCATTTTTTTATGTATGTATGTATGTATGTATGTATATATGTATGTATGTATATATGTATGTATGTATGTATGTGTCATTCCAGACGATAACTGTCCGCAGAATTGTGCTAGAAACTTCAAACAAATTTTAAAATGTTAAGGACACCAAACGAAAGTTCAAGTTCGTTGGCCAGCATGATCGGATTACATCTTCGGGTTGAAATTTTCAAAAATGTAGTCAAAAATTTCAAAATAGCCTGTTTTTTGCAATTTGTTGTGCGAAATAATTTTTTCAGCATACTAACATGTGGTATATTCGGAATAGCGTAAAATTTCCTATAAGAATATGTATCAAGTTTTCAAAAATTTCAAAGTTGAAAAATCAGTCAAAAATCGAAAAATGCCGTTGGCTAGTTGTAAAAATCGGTAATATTTGCATTAAATTGCAGAATAAAATAATTTTGTTTATCTTTTTCGGCCATAAATAGATAGTTAAAACTTGTTTAATACTTGAAGTGCTCAAATTTCAAAACAATGTAAAGTTATAATGTACGATAATTTTTCAAAATTCGCTCATATGATCGTGCTGCACGACTGGAATTTTTTAGTCTAGTTGTAGTAGTATGAGTTTCGGATTTCCTGTCGTGGTGGTGGGTGGAGGAGATAATTACCGATACCTACTTTCATACTCTGCCCAAGCTACAAATCTCCTCCGATTTTCGTGTTTATTTTTTTGCAACTATTAATTAATGTTGCTCAGTTTGCTGTTTGAGTTTTCTTCACTTTCTGCGCTCTCTTCAGCTGCCTTACCATGAATATTACCTACAATTTACGCAAGGTTAATAATTACCATTTATTCTGTCACGCTCTCAGTAGTTTGGATACCTATGTTTACAGTATGTTTGATACACATAGCCGACGATTAGATTAGAGTGAGGTTGCAACTCGAAAGTGGTCCACCCCGTTGTAACTTCAAACTTAATAGATACTAACGCACTAACTTTGGTAATAACGCAAATTTGAGCACCGGAGGACCCCTAGGGCAAAATTACTTACAACAACCCACACTTCAAGTTGCCAACTCAATTCACCGAAATTAAAGTTTCCAAGGGTAGACAGACCCTTGTAAGAAAGGTGCTCCTCGTCGTTACATATATCGACCCCAGGTACGTGTACGCCGTCGGAAAGTTTGTGAAAAATGTATTATTCATGAGAACGAATCACTCTATTACGGGAGCTTGTATTCTCAGGCAGCCTTCGCTATGTCTAACGTTGTTGTTATTACTGCTACATTTCATTTGGGATTCAGCTCTTATACCCTTTTCTCTCTCTGAGAGTCCTTACATCCGTAATCTTCTTCGTAAAATGAGGGAATTACACGCTCAGCATCCTACAACTTGATCCGCTATGATGTTCTCGGAACTTCGTATGTTCTATTAATCTTAAAGGGCATTGGTTCGGAGAAAAAGGCGTCTCCATTTACAGGGGAATTTGTTTTGGCTTTGAGCAAGAAATTGCTTCTTCACATCGGCCACTTTCGTATTGGTTGTTATTGACCTTTGGATTTTGAATTGAATGCCACACGCTAGAATGTTTGTCTTACTATTGTAAATGAAAAATCTCAGTTGAAATCCATGGAACCCATGTGATGGATCCAAATAGAAGAAATGAGTAATGAAGTTATTAATGACGTCATCAAATTCTCAAGCATCATTATTACCAAAATCGAAACCCTGTCTGCCAGCATCCATCATAATCATGAAATTGTGCGATACATTTCACAACACCTGAAGAACATGGGCGTCATTAGAACCTTTTAGCAAATTTTCTTAAAAACTGAAGCTTGTACACACAACTGAATTTGGTATAACTGAACCAATTTTACACTGATGCTAATGTGATCACACCCAAATGCACTTTTCAGTACCTCCATCATTGGCTTCGTGGCTATATTTGTCCCATTTTTCCCTATTTCGATCTCTAACCCCGATTTTGCTTCCTCACTACCGAAGATAGGAACGTTTGTGTTAGTGATAGAAGTAAAAAAAAAAAAAAAAAAAAAAAAAAAAAACTTGTCCTCTAAAATCAAAAGTTCCAGTTGCTTTTTGCGATTCAATGCTTGGTGATCAATTTCGGTTCCGTGTCTGTCTGTCTGTCTGATGTCTCTTTTTCTGTCTGTGGTAAATCCTTTTCACGCCAAAACTATTACCAAGTTTTAGTCCGATTTTGATGAAATTTTCAGGAGTATGTGGGTTAGTTCCTAGACGGTCCCCTATCAATTTTATCCCAGTCGGACAATATTAGTCTGTGTGCATGCGCAAACGTTGTTTTCTTATAACGCCGATTAATTATCACCTTTAGGCCCGATTCCGTTTAAATTCAATAGGCAGTTGAGTGTATTCTCTAGAAAAATAGAATGGTATAAATTATATATAACCATTGTGCATGCGCAAAACTAATATTGATGAACACAGGCAAAACTCCGAGTCAAATGGATTAGTTTTGATGAAATTTTCAGAGATTGTGCCCCCCTCTTTGAAGGTTCCCTATAAATTGCGTCGTAGTTGGACAAATAGTATTCTGTGCTCAACCGTTAATTTCTTATAACGTCATTATCTTATCATCTATTGGTCGGATTTTGTTCAAACTCCAGAGGTTGTTGGGTCCCGGATGATGCCCTTTGTATTTTATCGAATTTTCTTGATTAATACACACTTCAAAAAAAGTTTTGCTATCACCCTTATTCAGTCGAAAATATGCATGGGGAAAATTTGGGTTTTGGATTTTTCAAAAGTTTCTCTTATTAAAAAATAGAAACAACAGAAAAAACTTTATTTCGATAAATTTTTCCATTTGAAAAAAAATAAAAATAAAAATAAATAAACATTTTCTCAGAAAACGGCATAAAACTGAAAAATTCACTTTTCAAAAAATTGTCAAAAAACATTAAACAAAGTTTCATAGCAACGATTTGGTTGTAAGTGATAATCATAACAAACTTATTTCGTTTCTTATTTTATGGTGTGTCCCCTCCGCCTTTGAGCGAAGTTTTTATATAAACAAGATCGAGAGTAGTCATAGTCATAGTCATAGTCTTTATTTCATGTTTTGAATACAAATCGTACATAACAATCGTCATTACATATTCTTATGAAATTCAATAATATTATTAGAAACCCCCACGCCGGCCGGGAGCACCCCAACCGGCCCCAGGCCCAACCCACCATGGCGGCTTCCCGGACCAGGCAACTGATGGTGGAAACCGCCAGCGGGAGCAGAAGCTCTCTCCACCACCAGACGCCCAGTCAAAACGCAACGTAAACACGCAGCGCATTTACCAAACAAATCAGCGCCAATGGGGGGCCGCCGCCCAGGACCAGCCAGGAAACCCGACCAACAAGGAAAGAAAAACACACACACACACACACACAACAGTCACATACTAATAATTTACATTCACGCTCCAGATACATACCTATTATAAAAAAAATAACAATATGATAATAAAAACTGACAACAAACAATGAAGAAAAATACACATTTTGATAGGTCCATAACAAGATAATTTTTAAAACACCTAAAATATCACAGACCAACGACTACTACTACTACTACAGATCAAGCGAGAGTACTACACAAATATACTCCGCTTGAGTCATAATAAGTTTAGAGCAAATCAACACCATCTAAAAAAACCACCCGAGTCTGCAATATCACCTAAGTTCTTTGGCCAGTATTTCACATACGCTAAAATCATATTTCATAAATTCGTCATAGGTGTAAAACGCATTTTTCTTCAAAAATCTATCAATGCAGGTAATGAAACATTTGAATGGAAGTTTTCGAATAGCAGGGGGTAATTTATTCATAAATGTAATTGCCCAATGACTATAAGAGTGCTCTGACCTTTTTAACCTGGTGAAACCTGCAATGTAATTTTCACCACCCCTTGTAAAATGGTGGTGGGAGTCACTAAACTTTATCCACTCTTTCTGATTGATATGAGCATACTTAAGGCACTCTTTTATGTATATACAGGGGAAGGTAAGTATGCCAAGATTAATGAAGCTACCTTTACAGTCATCTCTATATCTCAAATGGTCTAGAACACGAATGCACCTCCTTTGCACGGCAAAAACAGATTTAGAGGAAGCGCAATGGCCCCAAGCCAAAACTGCATACGCCATATAAGAGCTAGCACAGGCGTGATAACATTTCAGTAAAATATCTTTTGATACAGAGTCAGACAAGCTTCTTAATAGATAGACACTTGCACTCATCTTCTTACAAACACTGGCACAATGGTCACTCCATGTAAGTCTAGAATCAAGGAAAACTCCCAGAAATTTAACAGGCTCAGTTACTTTTACTTCAGATGGCCGTAATGGCACATCAATTGTAGCAGTTTTGTTATTATTCAGACACTGATTCAATTTCTGATTTTGAAATTGATATGGTGTAATAGAATCGTCTTCTCCCAACTATTATCAAAATTTAAGCGAAATCGAACGACTAGGGCGTGAAAAACATTAAGCATAATGGAATTTACGTTTGGGCATGCGCAGAGTGAAGTATTCATTTGACAACAATGAAACTGATAGAGGACCGTCTACACCCTAGCCCGCACATTCCTTGAAAAGTTCATCCAATTCGGATGGAAAAAAAGAGAAAATGAGAAGAAAAAAAATCTCCTTGAAAGTGAAAATAATGCTTCCGCTACCTATTTAAGTAGACTCGAAGCAAAATATGTGTAGAAGGTAGAAATAGATCATGTCGCAATGAAGATTTATTTCTTTAGAAATGTGCGTAGGTAAGTAATAAGAAAGCACCAACCCAATCGATGGTCACAAGACCAAGGCTGTGTAATAAGATTTTGTTTTGTGAACTGAGATTTTAATTCTGTACTAAGTATTTTGCCGTGGGTGAGAAGTGGTTGTAAGCTACGTTAGAGGTTAAGTGCTAACTTCTCAGTTTAGTTCGCTTCAAGTGGATCAATACGTGAGTAATATGGCATGATTGGCATCAAACGTCAATCACCGGATCGGCGTGAGCTCTGATTAACTCACAACCTGAGTTGCCTGTCTTAGGACCCGTTCCACCATGGAGGGCTGGAGGGGAGTTGGTGCAGTAGTTCGGGTTCAGAACCCCACGGGCGCCTCCTTATTTCTGTCTTAACTTCACAGATATCTTATAATGACACTCAGATTTCAAGGAGTAAGGAGAAAATAATAGGTACACATTAGACTGACAACGAAAAAAACGAAAGTTCGAATTTTTGAGGGGCTCAAAGCTCAGATGATTGCATCAGATGCTAGGAACAACTCCTGAAAATTTCAGTCCGAACCGATAACCCCTTGAGGTCTCCTAAACCCGTTTTTTGGTAATTGAACTATCGATTTTAGAACACTAGACGCTTAGGACAAAAAGACGGTTAGGACATGAAAGATCCATGCATCTGGACCCTTTTTATACTCTATTCCTATGTTTTCGGTGTCGCGGAACACGATATCGCCATTATTGCAATCGCAATAATAGAAATAGCTGTATTTCTTTTGATATTCAAGAAATCAGTCCAAATAAGTGATGGAAAAAAGGCATTTTTTGCCGTTTTACCTAGTTTTTACTGGGAAAAAAATTGCTTGCTGGTCTTTTCTGCTTCGGACCTTGTTTCCTGGCTTGTTCCGAATGTAACAAGACCAATTTCGTCATATAATATATTGTCCTATTGGAAATATCTGCTCAAGAGCCGAGTTAGCTTTTTTAATGGTAACCGCTCTATACTTACCAGTAGCTGCGAAATCAAAATTTAACGCCCTGAAGCCCATTTTATCCCATTATTTTATGTTTTTGGGCTCGTTGAACATTACGTGCAAGTAGTAGTGCCACTATTGAATATAGAACGGTTACCATTAAATAAGTCGACTTGGCTCTTGAGCTGATATTTCGAGAAGAAAAATGTATTATGGGACAAACTTAGTCTTGTCATATTCAGAATAAGTCACAGAACAAAGTCCAAGGCAGAGGAGACACTCAGTTTTTCCCAGTCAAAACTAGGTGTAACCGGCGAAAAATCCCTTATTTCTATTAATTTTGTCCACTGATTTTTTGAACATCAAGAAAAATCCACTCTATTCACCAATTTTTGACACCGAAATACGAGTCCTACGCCTCCACTACTAGCACGTAGTGTTCAACGAGCCCAAAAACATAAAATAATGTGATAAAATGGGCTTCAGGGCGTTAAATTTTGATTTCGCAGCTACTGGTAAGTATAGAGCGGTTACCATTAAAAAAGCTAACTCGGCTCTTGAGCAGATATTTCCAAAAGGACTATATATTATAGGACGAAATTGGTCTTGTTACATTCGGAACAAGCCAGGAAACAAGGTCCGAAGCAGAAAAGACCCGCAAACAATTTTTTTCCCAGTCAAAACTAGGTAAAAACGGCAAAAAATGCCTTTTTTCCACCACTTATTTGGACTGATTTCTTGAATATCAAAAGAAATACAGCTTTTGCGCTTGCAATAATGGCAGCATCGTGTTCCGCGACACCGAAAACATAGGAATAGAGTATAAAAAGTGTCCAGACGCATGGTTCTTTCATGTCCTAACCGTCTTTTTGTCCTAAGCGTATAGTGTTCTAAAATCGATAATTCAATTACCAAAAAACGGGTTTAGGAGACCTCAAGGGGTTATCGGTTCGGACTGAAATTTTCAGGAGTTGTTCCTAGTATCTGATGCAATCATCTGAGCTTTGAGCCCCTCAAAAATTCGAACTTTCGCTCTTTTCGTTGTCAGTCTAGAACACATATTTAGGTGACTGGTTGTATGGTTTATTCAAGGAAGTAGTTATGAATTTGCTCCAAGAAGGATAATACGGAAATTCTTACTAGATTCGAAAGTAGTGAATTTTTAAATTACTATTAAATACTAATAGAAGACACCGCAAAGGGGGTAGGTAATGAATCAGCGTGGGTAGCACTCATTATCAGGTATACAGATATTAGGAGTCAATATGAATATCAAGATCGCTTATTAGACGACTGAGGAAGTACCTATGTAGGCTTACCGTTTTATGAGAGTCAGGAAACAGGTCCCTTGGGAGCTTGCGCTGTCGCGCACCTGATGGCATCGCACCGTCTGTCTGTGTGTGTGTGTGTGTCTGTCGTGTGCCCGCAAATCCCACACGATTGTATCAATAATAACAATATGAAATCCTTGTAACAAGCTTATTTTCCACAGTTTTCATCCGATCTGGATGAAATGTTTAGGGAATGTGCGGGCTAGGGTGTAGACGGTCCCCTATCAGTTTCATTGTTGCGAAATCAATACTTCACTCTGCGCATGCGCAAACGTGAATTCCATTATGCTTTTTTTTCACGCCCTAGTCGTTCGATTTCGCTTAAATTTTGATGATAGTTGGGAGAAGACGATTCGATTACCCCATATCAATTCAAGATGGTGCTTGCTGTCGGTGTTGTTACACAGCTCTTACTAGAGAGTTATAGCAAACCACAAACGGGGCCCGTTAGACCCTCGCATGGATACTATAGCAACGGGCCCCCGTGACCTTGACGCGGTTTAGGAAACGGGAGACGTCAAACTGAAGCAACTTTACCGGGGGCCGGTAGAGATGCCCGGCAAACGGTTAGCCTTCCCAAAGGGTAAACAGACTGCTCTGCTTGCGGCGTAGACTTTCGGTTTCTTCGGTTCTTTCTTCATAACCTTGCCAATAACTTGTATTTTTTTTTTTTAAATATTGACTTAAAAAAGCCATTACACAATTATTTGTAAGTTATGCCACAACTAGGCAATTTACAAAATTTCCACAACCTTTCCACCTGTTTTAATTCACTATTCACTTCTATTAACATGTATCATGTTTTAGCCCTGGGGTCCTAGCAATTTTTGCGCGTCAATTTTGCGAGTCAATTTTTTTCCGCGCACGAAACATATAGTGTTACAGTGATTTCCGCCTACAACCGAGTCGTTGCTAGGGAAATGGTACTTCGTCGTTTTTCATCCCACAAAATTCGTTGACCATTCGTTCGAAAGCTCTCGATTTATCCAACAATATTATGTTAACTACTGCGAAGTGCGTGTCCAACAAACTGAGTTATGAGCATGGTTATATAAATAATTGTTTACACACAGGTGATCATTCTCAATAATTGATATTGTGAACATGATTGCAACCGCTTGGAATCGAGGAGAAAACATGATACATGGTTGAAATTTTTGGTTCTAGAACAGAAATAATTATGTTAACTACTGCGAAGTGCGTGTCCAACAAACTGAGTTATGTTTAGAACATTTATATAACCATGCTCATAACTCAGTTTGTTGGACACGCACTTCGCAGTAGTTAACATAATTTTTTATTGAGTATTATTGTTTCATTTTATTTAATATTATCTTTAGTGATGTTTCATTTTGGTGGACTTACCTTTCTATCTCAAAAGATGAAATTTATCAAGATATTCGTTAGTCGCTCTCACAGGAGAACACACCTTGTGCTGTTGGAAGGAAACTGAATTTCGACCTACTAAAAAACAACCTCTAACAATACTACCAATTCTGAGATACCTAAATGATTCCTAAAATCATGAATTCGAATGAAGTTCGCCTACTAAATTAGTTCCTGTGTTTACGCAGTCCTCAAATTCCTTTTTGACGAATCCTAAATGCAAAAATACCATTAGGTTTTCAAAAATCCCTAAAAGGTTGCTAAACTTGAAAACTGAAATCCTAGTTTTATTTCCAATTTTTATTTTTTCAACGTGCACGTAATTCTTTGTTGATGAGCTTTCAAATAAGTGACTCACCGAGCTTCAGCTATCGAATATTTGACAAAACCATGGACAAAACCCTCCCGAATAGAAACCTACTTCCCAAAATTTCTCGACACTAGATCCATGTTCCAATGCATATCCATGAGAAAATAATACCTAAAACACTCAAGTTCCTCTCAACATAAAGTTGCTGCAGATCAATGAAGCCTAACTACTTATTTTGTGAGGCGAGAGCCAATATTCAGTTTAAATTGGTACCTAGGTGAAGTTCACGTGAATCCATTATTTTATAACCCTGCTCCTGTGGAGTAGGAAATTATAGCCCTAGCTGCTAGAAAGATTAGTTATTCAGAGTTTTCCTCGATTTATTTTAAACTTTTTTCTGCAATAGAAAAATTGATCTTCTAATAAACCACGGGCAATTAGTTTAGGGAATGAAACGGAGTGTACATAGCTACTGATTTAAAGTACATGACCCAATGGATACTGTTGGATAAATGTTACCTAAAATAGAGTAAATGTAGGATCTAATTATTATTATTTTCAACAGTGAAGGCGTCAAGAGTACATCAGTCATATTTTATGCAAGAAACTGAACCACAGCTCGCTCAAAATTAATCAAAAACACAATTCGCGTCTCTTTAGCGGTAGTATGCAAAGTTTGGTGTGACTTTGAACCTCAACGCAACCGGGGGTTCTCCACAAGAACGGTAGCATCTCGTTTTGCTCGCTCCAACTACTGGTCACAGGCCTCGTTGAGTTGTCGTCACCCGTTGGTTGCTATAACTCTACTATTCTGTACTAAATTATTCAAAACTTCACGGTAAGTGTCTGTGCTAGTTTGTCTTCCACCAATGTCGCACTTCGATCGTTGTCCAAATCTCTGACATTCCCTGCGTTTCGTACAGTGTTTCTTGCCCTTTTCATGAGCCGAACGTCATACAGCGTGGTACCCTGGGGCAGTTCTGGTGGCTCATCGAGGATATTGAAAACGCAGAAGACAGCTTTGTGAATGATTTATGGTATTGGACAAAATGATAGTAGTAGAGGTATTTAAAAAAAATATGAATTGCCTGATCATTTCCCTGGATCTATGTGTTGAAAATTCTGAAACGGCGAAAAAACATATAAATTCATGGGTATGGAACACGGTACTGCAGTAACTTAGTGAAACTCTTTGTTCGCCTTACACCATCCCTAAAAAGCGATCATATGCAGAATGGAATCAGTTTTTTTTTTTTTATCAGACTACCAAGAAAAATCAGAGCACTCTCAGAGCTACTTTTTGTACGTACGTAACTGAAAGCACGTGGAGTTGTTAGACGTGGAGTTATATAAATTTTCTGACTTTCTAATCTTAGTTGGTGATTTTACCCGATACATTGTTTTTTATTTACCTTATATTTATTCATCTTTTGTTATTTCGTGTATTTAGTATTTGTATGTATTTCTCTAGACGATTGTTATACTATCATTTGTAATTAATCATTTAATCACCTCCAACGCACCCACTTCTGTAACACTATCAGAACAAGTCATTGGAGATTAATTGCATAATATTTGTGATATCCAATAAAATATAAAGAAGTTGACATGATATTATTATGTTTGTTCCAGGAGTTGGGGTGGGACCTTCAAGGAGCTGGACTTCTCTCGGAGGCCGAAGACGACTGAGCACACTCGATCCATGCTGGAACACCATCGTAGCAGCACACCATGGTTCCATTCGAAATTTACATAACTTATATAAGCATATTATTCTACGTGTAAAATAAAGTGGTTATTTTTACATCGAATCATTGATATCATTTACTTGATCTTGGCATTGCTGTTGCAATTATAACCCAAACCAGTATTGCTGACAGGAAGATATTGTCAGTGAATGAGCGGTTTAGGCTGTAGATGGTCCCGTACCTATTTTACTGTTCTCAACTCATCAGTTCATTCTGCGCTTGCGCAAACGTAAAATACAGTGAGTATCATTTTTTTGTTTCTCGATTGACCCAAAAAATACGTTTCACGCTTCTTCTTGATTTACTCTTTTCCGCAAGGGAATTTTTTATGACAATTTAAAACTTTTCAATGATCTATACATTTGAAGGGTCATGGGGAAAAAGGATCAAACTCCTCTTTTCCTTATTCCGAGAAAATCGAAAAACAAAGTTTGAAGTCGTCCCAGACAGATGCTATGCATAACAACATTGAACTGTATGTGCCACCTGACTGGGAATTTCATTATGTTTAAGTGACAAGAAAGAAAATTAGGTAGAACATAGATGATTTCCAGAAATAACTAAAAATGTCAAACAAGGTACCTATGGACTTTGATCTTGTTTCCCCACAAATATTCGCGTTCTCGGTTACCATAATACCATCACCATATTACCTGTTCTTTGTTCAAATCTCGTAATTCACTTTAGCAAATTTACTAGAGTTCGTTGGTACCTTACTGTCACCTCCAAAAAAAAAAAAAAAAAAAAAAAAAAAAATTATCTGCAAAAAGTGGCTTTATTTTCCACATTAGGTAGTTTGTACAAAACATCATTTCAACCGAACAAAAAGGCAGAAAAACATATTCAGTATAAAAATAATTAATCCAAACTCTATAGTAAAATGCAAGGTTTGAAAACAAATTAACCTACGCGAAAGTGGACTGCAAAACAAACTGATAAGAGAGAAACATAGAACTCATGCAAAGGGGTGGGAGAGAGGGGAAAGGAGTCTTTAAATTGGACTCTGATCTTTCTTCCCTGTAAGCGCACGGAATCTGATCCTTTTTCCCCGGAGCCTCATATTTGTTTTCGCTTTAAAACGAATGAATGCGATCTTTCTTCCCCAAAGTGAAACAGCGCTTCGGTTCTACTCCTCCAAAGCTACACGATGGCGTGCCTATCTCAATTCGGTCAAAAAATGGAGTTTGATCCTTTTCCCCCATGACCCTTCATTTATGATAGGTAAACGAGGAAAGTATGTGCCACACCCAACTTTTTTTTTTTCTTAGCGCTAATGCCGATATTGACTAAATTTTGACAATAAGGCATGCGAGGTGTCACAGTCAAAGAATTTTTAAGCGCTGAGTCAATTGCGTTCATAAATAAGTGGGAAAATCAATTTTTAGGTAAAAAATGTCCATAATTAACGGGCTGATCCCTCAGTTTTATTCACATCTTTCCTTTGAAAATTCGCTCTATTAGCCATGCTGTATGAATGAGAATTTAAATATCCTTTCTTGGATAAATTTCATTATGGACTACCTCAGTTTTATTCACATCTTTCTAACGTAATTTTGAAAATTCGCTCTATTAGCCATGCTGTATGAATGTGAATTTTTGAAAAATTTAAATGAATCCTTTCTTGGATATATGTATGTGTCATTCCAGACGATAACTGTCCGTAGAATTGTGCTAGAAACTTCAAACAAATTTTAAAATGTTAAGGATACAAAACGAAAGTTCAAGTTCGTTGGCCAGCATGATCGGATTACATCTTCGGGTTGACATTTTCAAAAATGTAGTCAAAAATTTCAAAATAGCCTGTTTTTTGCGATTTGTTGTGCGAAATAATGTTTTCAGCATACTAACATGTGGTATATTCGGAATCAGCGTAAAATATCCTATAAGAATATGTAGGTATCAAGTTTTCAAAAATTTCAAAGTTGAAAAATCAGTCAAAAATCGAAATACCGTTCGCTAGTAGTAAATATTGGTAATATTTGCATGAAACATTGTCCAAATTCAGATTGAACTAATCTTATGGAAGTATCCCTGTATAACCAATCCTAGAACCAAGCTGTTTAAAACGTAGGAGTACCTCCTAATTATTTTTAATAATTTGATTCCATGTTTGCCTATCAAAATCATAAACTAAAATTTCTCTACACGATCAATAGCGACTGAAATGTCGAAGATTTCTTCAAAAATTCGCTCATTGGGTCATGCTGCATGACTGGACTTTTATGCTTTAATATCGCTGTTACGTTCATTACTCCCATTTATTGAAAGTTAATATATCACCACCACAGGGGAAGGGATTACTGTCATTGTAAACTCTCACGTTGCAATATACTGTGACCTCCTAAGATAAAGGACAGCCTTCTGAGAGAGATGTGGGGCGAAATATGAGGTTTAACTCTGTTCAGGATAAAATACGAGCGGGGGGTTTAAGAAGAGGTCAGTATCCATAATGCAAACACAGTATAAAGCCCTTGAACGGAAAGGTTTATTGGCTCGTCAAAATGACAGTTTACTTCCCCCTCCCGTGGGCATCACCTTCCGCTCTCTACACAATCTCATATCTCCAGATATTGTTGCATGGCTTTATATCGTCCCAGGAAGCGTCAGGAAATGTTGATCGCTTTCTCATTGAACCTTCACTGGCGATCGATAGCACAACCTTGGCAAACCTTCATAAATAGTACGAATCCCTCTTCTTTTTACGATTCCCTTTACTTTTTTAATGAAGTTACAAATCAAATGGAATGATTAGAAGCTGTAGAAAGTTTAAAATCTTTCATTAAACATGTTCAAACCGTCCAGTATGTAAGAGTACATACATTTAAAAGTTCATTGATCCAGAATGTATTATATTAATTTCATCGATCCACTAGAAAAGCTGGTTTCTAAAAAAGAAAATATGGGGAGGCTTCAGAAAAACTCGGCGCTTTGCGCCTCGGCGGGGGGCTCCGCCCCCCTGCACCCCCCGGTTTATTTCTTTTTCCATACTCTGTATGAAATCATAGGAACACAGAATGTGTTTTTGCGATGATTCTATTTCCTTACCAACGGCTTGGTTGCACGTGAATAATAACAATATTTGGCAATAATAAAATAAATAATTGTTAGACATTTAATTTGGTCTAAAACCCTATAAATATTATATAAATAAATATGTAACTAAAAGAAAAATACTATATAAATTGAGAGCTTTCCAACGATTGGTGAACGATTTCTGTGCGATTAAAATTGCGGAAGTTCCATTTCCCTACCAACGGCTCGGTTGTACGTGAAAATCATAAGAAAATTTACAAGCGGTTGCAATCATGTTGACAATATCAATTATTGAGAATGATCATCTGTGTCTAAACAATTGATTCAAATAACCATGCTCATAACTCAGGTTGATGGCCACGCACTTCGCAGTAGTTAACATAATATGGTTGGATAAATCAGGAGCTTTCCAACGAATGGTGAACGATTTCTGTGCGATTAAAATTGCGGAAGTTCCATTTCCCTACCAACGGCTTGGTTGTACGTGAAAATCATTATAAAAGGCGCATAACGGTTTTTTCTGTCGGTTTTTTGTGACGATTTTTTTTCGGTAGGTCATCGCAAAAACATTTTCTGTGTTAAAAAAATCACATATTTGTAGGGGTGTTGCTAAGTACGGGACTGCAAGTAGGGGACTGCAAATGTTCTGTACTGTGAACCAGGGGTGTGAAGGGGGGATATTTAGTGGTCTGTAAACAAAGTTGAGCATAATCGTAATCATAATTACGATTGCGATTACAATTATAGGGTTTAGAGTTGTGATTACGATTGCCATTTTAATCTCAGATCCTGAAGATATGATTACGATTAAATTTATGATTACATTCGTAATCAGTTTTTCTGTAATTATATTCGTAATCACAATATTTTTGTGTAATTACCACTGTAATCACAAGTTTTATGTAATTATGGCCGTAACAACCTATATTCCCTATAAATAGGACCGTTACCGAAAATTTTACTCTGTAATTACAGTCATAATCATAACTTTCCCTGTGATTACAGCCGTAATCTCAGTTTTTCCTGCGAGTTCTGCGGTAATCTTAGTTTTTCCTGTGAGTTCTGCCGTAATCTTAGTTTTTCCTGTACAATGAGGATTTTCTTTTGACCCGCTATCCTTGAAATCACCAAACTGAATCATATCACTACAAGGGCAAACACAAGAAAATTAAGAATCTCTTTGCTAATTTTCTGGTAGGTACTCGTATTTTTGTAGGTGCTCGTATTTTTTACACATTCTATCAAAATTTTTTTTATGATATCGAAAAGGAATCGCAAAGTTGATCATACCAATAGAAGCTGATTAAATCTGCAAGTTTTCTTGACATTTTACAGTTTTCAGCACTTTTTTTAGTCATGTTAACTTGCTCAGTTAACGAGCAAGTATTTTCAGAAACTTTTTTTTTTTTCATTTTTAATGTTTGAACTGTGATTGCGGTCCTTTGGAGTTCGTTTTCGATCATGAATGTGCACTACGCTTATAGGAAATTTAAAAATTTACCATTATTGAAAACATAAATCTATTGAAAATGTGACCAAAAGGTGAAAAAAAGTTGTTTTAAAGTGGAGGAATGTGGGTTTTCATAGAAAAACGTAGTTTCCTAAAAAAAAAAAAAAGTAAAAAAATTATATCTCGAGAACGGATTGAGATAGAAAGGAGCTGTTTGCGGCATTTCACTACATTTTTAGCCTAGTTTCACCTAATTTTTTTAGTTACATCAAGTGCGAAACACCCATATATTCAGTGTCTCTGGAAGTTATGAAGTGGTTCACGAATCATTTTGTAAATATACAGGCAAATGAAGTGATGGTAAAACGTTTCCCGATTTTGGACATGAAGCCAACACGTGTCAAAACAAACGACACAAATAGAATGCTGAAATTCGATCACATCATGCTGTATGATTGAAACATGTGGCAAGTTCCGAAGAAAATGTTGCTATTGCATTGGCTCCGAAAAATCCTGGTAAATATTAAACTTTTTCTTTTTTTTTCAAATTAGATAACTTTATGGTTTAATTACAGTTTTGCTTGAAATTGAACTTAGTAGGATAGAGATCCTAATTCACGTGGCACATGTAGTTAGGTGTAGCCCAGTGGCTACCCTTCATCTAGTTTGGTCCATATTTTTTTGTGAACTCCATATCTCCTTATAGAGAGTCTTGAAGGCGACGTTTTTTTAGGCGACGGCTCGGTGGGAGTTAAGGTGAATTGATGGAATGGATGCTATTAAGGGATTAGTGTGGTCCACTTTTTTGCTGCTCATTCTCACATACATGTCCTTGATCACAATTTTCGGGATTTGAAGATCATTGTGGAGAACTGAATTTCGAACAAACCAGTCCGCTCCAGTTATAATGCGCAATACCCGGTTTCGTAACATTTGGATTTTATTTTAATGTGACATGTTGCAGCTGCTCCCCACAGTCCCCATGAGTAGTAGGTCCATATTGGTCGGATGAGAGAAAGATATATCGGTCTTTTTTTGAGATTGAGAGAGGGGAATGTTTTGTGAGCAGAGGTCGAAGCTGGCGAATTCGCTGTCGGATCTTGTTTGCCAGGCAGGTGACATACTCCTTCCAAGTCATTCGCTCATCTAAGTGAAGAACAAGATATCGCACATGTGTCACAATGGGTATTGTTTCGTTGTTCATCATAGTTGGTCTATGAAGTTCTATCTCAGATAGGTGATAGGTGAATATTAAACTTACTAAAGTTTTCTCTATGAAAATCCGTTTTTAGGCATTGTGAAACAGTTCGTGGATCTAAACTTATGAGTTATTTGAAACATTGTTGAATACTCGGAACAACGGTTTAAAATGTCTCAAAACAAATTCTACGAAGACAATTTCGTATATTTAATTTTATTTTTACAATTTACAGTAGCTTCATTTCATTCGGAAATCCGCAAACTATTTGTGAACATTACATATAAAAATCCTAATTTGAACTTTAACGATCGAAGTAGCTGATATAATGGGGAGTTTGCAATGGCTTTTTTTAATTTGGTCAATACAAAGATCTTGATTAGAGCTTTCTAAAAAGGTGCTATATGATGGGTACGTATCTGACCAGTAATACGGTTCTTGAAATTCATTTGCATGATGACGTCACCGCCCCTGCCCGCCTGGGCGAACCCTCATCTCCTTGTACTACTACGTCACGTGTGATCTTTCTACCCGTTTATTAGCCAAACTAAACGGTCTTTTGTGCTGAAAATTGCAACAAGGGGGTTTTCAAGTCCGTTAAATACGAATTTGAGGTCAAAAGTGTAAAATTCGACCACATGAAAGTTCCCCATTACCGTGGAATTCGCTTCTAAGGGAATCGATTCATTATGACTTTTACCGCCTAATGAAGTAAAGGTGCAGTAAAGGGGACCGATGAAGAATATAAGTGCCACGATGTTGTATTTTATTGCATTAATTTCCTCCCAGTGCATGACAACGCATGTGGATCACTCGGCCTCTATTTGTATGTGTGTGTCTGTCTGTCTGTATGATCCGCACTACATGCTGTGATTTTGGAGGCATTGACTTGAAGGTTGGAAGGTGGACACTTCAGACCCTCGGGATATGCTGTATAGTTTTTGGTGCCGATCTAATTCAATGTGGCGGTGATATCGTCAGCGACAAAAGGACAAAACAACACAGAAATACGTGGTTGGAACTGCTTTCAGTAGTTTTTGGCGTGTTGAATCGATTGATATAACTTTCAGAGAAATTCGATTCGACGCAACGACGATTCATTGTCAACACTTGTCGAAAAAATCGAATGATAAATTGAAATATTTTTTGGTTCCTCAACAATAAAATATGAAAAGTAGACTTAACTTTATCCAAACTACAAGGAATTTAGGTGCCCCCCCCCCCCCCCCCAGAGGTGCAATGGGGGCCTAAATCCTCATAAAAAGGTAGAGGAGAGTAACAGGCATCCCGTCAGAGAGATACCACCCCTACTAATAGGTTTTAATGAGCCATGTTCGGGGAAGGTTGGTTTCCCAGTCGCCTGGAATCCCATCCAACGCCAAACTCAGCTGTCAATAAGATCGAGAACAGACCGCGGCGCCCATTGTTTCATCAACGGAACGCCGACGGCGCTATCTCTGGTGCTCTGACGGGAGCTTGATGGACCTCTCAGGAGGTAACTCTGTTACAAAACTCGTTAGGTCAACGGACCCTCTAGTTCTTCAAAACGAATTTTCAGGGGTTATTAATGAGGCACGTTATCTAGTGCGAGTACAAAATTTCCAAATATGTATACACTAAATTATTGGTTTCCTCCAGTTTCTGTATTTGTCTACTAAATATAGGGATGGCTCATAACATGATCCTTCCCAAAGACAATAGTGCAAATAGACCCTCAGCTTGTTTGATGATATGCTTACAGGATAACGTGTCATAATGATGTTGAATCGACAAAATCGACATAACTATTCCGCATTACGAGTACTACTATAACTATTACTATATCTGGGGTGATGAATCGACAAAACTATTATGTATTATTAATAATACTGAATAGTTTTGTCAGCAAACTTGAACGACAAATCTCAGAAATACCTGAATATTGTATATATTGATCTCCACTATATATATATATATCTATATCTATATATATATATCTACTAACCCAAATGACTAAACATAATTCGAATTTCAACAGAATATACACTGCTGTGGAAAATCAAGGGATCACTGTCGAAAAAGCTCAGTTTCGGATTCGTGGTGGCCGGATCGTAAAATACCTGCAAACCAGGAACACTTTCCCGTCTTCAAACGAATGGACGCCCAATTGGTCTCTTTCAAGAGTTGTCAAAAATTGTATAAGTCATTGAAAAGCTGAGTGTTTGCTGAAAAACAAAAAAACCTTCCGAAAATGGTTCATTATTTAAGGGTTTATTGCCAAAAATTCACTGAAAAAAGTTAGCGATTTTTTAAGAATTGTGTTCAAAGTTATGGGATCACCCCGTTTTTCCTTTTTATTGGGGTTCTGAGGATTGAGCTGAGCTGGAGACGTGAAAGTTGGTTGCTAGGAGTACAACTGTAAAAAAAAAGGAAAAAAAAAAAAAAAAAACACCTCAGATGATAAAAGTTTGAAATCGAGAAAAACCTGGCCAAAACTCAAAAATCTGACGAACTTATTAATAGGAAACATCGGTTGTCACAGCCAAAATCAAATTAATACTTCTGGTGCGAGGCTTCACACTACTTTCCTTACTTGTATTCATTTTACATGGATGGTATCAAGATGGATCACATCTTCGAAGGATGGGGTCGTTATTCGATTGTTTGATTTTCAAGTACCTATAGGACTCCATTAGTCCAGAAGTTTCTTCAGATGGTTGTCAGTAAGATACCGACGAACACCGATTGTATGACTTCCTGTATTTACTTTCCGGGCGAGTAGGGAAGTGATAACTGTCTTCTAACCGTCCCTAAAAATTGCAACAAACTTCTACATTTATTCTAAGAAATAGCTAAAAATTATGTTTTTACATTTATTATTTAGCTTATTACCTACATAATTTCCTTAGGGCATCTTCCAAGCCATGACGGGTATCGAATATCATTTGTATCCATAAGAAATGTAACTCCTGTGAATTTCATCAATATCCTTCGAGCCATATTGAAGGAAAGACCAGAAAGACCAAAAAGGTGCTAAAAACCTGCGTTAAAAAAAAAGTCATCGGAATGAGATCTCTACTATGTGGGGACACCAAAGGCAAAGGTCAAATTAGCCTCCCGAGTTTCTTCTGTGTAGAGCGACTGTTCAAACACGACTCCGTTCACCTCGCATTTATTTCATAGAATCAATCTAGAATCAATCTAGAAGAGAGCTTTTTGTCAGTTCGAGTCCAACGCTCTTGTGAAGAAGTTCATATCAAGTTTTAGGGATGGAGACCCTCACTAGAAGTTAGAGTTTGAATATATTAGAGAGTTTTTGTCCTTCCCGCACGATTTTCCCACGTTAACGCGTAGAGCAGCGTCTAGAGCGTGCAACTGCTGATTCTAGCTCTTCGCCAATTTTTACATTTTTTTTACACGTATGTACTCGACTAACCAAACGCTATCGTTACGCTAAAGCCTCTTTACTATTTCAAAGTCAACGATTCTCTTGAATTCGAAATCGAGTTGAAGAAGTTTGAAATCATTTTACACTCTGCTTTATCAGCTATCTTCACAGGCATCGAATAACTAGGTTCGACCTAAGAAAAAATAGTATTCGCCAACGCATGTTCCGTTGAAAACATCAGTTCTCGTCAGATCACCGAAGTTAAGCAACATCGGGCTTAGTTAGTACTTAGATGGGTGACCGTCCGGGAGTGCCGCGATTACGGCATCTTTTTTAGTTTTTGTCTAATTATTCAATTTTTCATCTAGCTACATCAAGTTGACGTAATCAGGCCTCGTGGAATAGTTCGTTTTGAGTGCCTTACCTGCTTTATCAAATGGTAATTTTCAGGATCTGAAATGGTACCTATGTAGCCAACCTACTCAATTTGTTATTGAACTGACAACACCTTTTGTATACAAACTTATTATTTAAACACAAACCTGCTCGTTGTCTGAATCTTAATGTTGGTAGACATAACTTGGTAGTACGAAATGTACTTGCGTATGCTTACGAAGAACAAGAATCTAGTTTATAATCGGAAAAGTATCAACGACTGCATTTACTCCCAAGTAGGTCAACAGGATATCTGGCTGTAGGAAGAAGTAGGTACCTACTTTGTTCACTTAATCAACGGAATTTGATTCTATAATACAATTATATTTATCACAGGTTCGTACTTTTTTCGACTAGGTGGGTAATTGTCGAAGGTAAACGTTATTAGACGACAGTCAGAGGGAGAACGAATACCTGATCTATTCTTAAAACTGTGGTCACCTTTGCGTCAGGTTATGACGACTACACGTAGGACGGGACTCCAACGAAGCATTTTTCCCGCCTACGCGTAGGTGGGCTTTTTCCCGTACACGCGTAGATTCGCGCATGCGCAGTTGGTATTTCAGTCTTTTTGCGTGCACGGGTAGAAAATTACGGGATGAATAAAAATTATATTAAGAGGCTGCAATTTTCCAACCATTATCAAGTGTTGAAAAAATTGCTCGAACTCAACTGTTTTTTTCTTAGATGCCTCTACTTCTGGATTTTGTTAACTTCAACGAACTAAAAAGTTGAGAGTTGTTTTGGGTGATGACTTTTTTTCTTAGCTTGGGACACTATTTGGCTTTCATAATCCGTTTTGATCAGCTGCCAATACTGAAAACGCACGTTTTGGAAAGTTATGTGGATTTTTGTGATTCAAAACTAAAAATAAAAGTACTGGATTATAGAGAAAAAATGAAATTAATCTTTTGTGCAGGTGCTTCTGGTTACAACATTTTGTATTAGTATTACGTCATAAAAAAACGAAAACTTCAAGGCACAACACCATATATTTATCAGAACCTCTAGCAAATCTCAAATGGAACGAGTCTCCTCACTATCCTACTCTTAGTCCAAAATTAGTCAATGCCATAAAAACGACTGGCCCCAGAATTTTTGTTAAAAATCTTTTTCCGTGATTAGCACATTGAAAAAACATATGTTCTGACTTTTGATAGTTTTGACCAGGTTTTTTTTCGATTTCGACCACTGTGGCGTCACCTCCGACTAAAACCAAACCTTAGAAGAGGATCAACGCTACACGCTGATACATTGTGAAATGGATATGTCTTATTTAATTGAAAACGACATAGCCGGGTGCACAGGAGAGAAATTAGCTCATTCAGCTGATCAGGACAGGGTCCGTTATTTCGTTTGTTTCCAAGTATCCTTGGGAGGCTTAAAATTTAATTTTAACTTTCTAGGATGAACGGGACAGAATTTAGCTCACTCAGCTGATTAGGCTGGAGCCTGTCCTTGCATTCGTTCCTTGAAGTTTCGGAGAGAATCCCAGTACTAAATATTAACTTTCTAGTGCGAACAGGAGAGAATTTAGCTCATTCAGATGATCGGGATGAGTTCTGTCATTCCATTCGTTTTTGAATATCCCAGAGAGGCTCCGTATTAAATTTCAAATTTCTTGGGTGGAATGGACAGAATTTGGTTCAGGCAGCTGATCAGGATGAATCGCGGTAACCATGTCATAAATAACTTAATTACTTAGTAGGTAGGTAGTTTTTTCCATCTGCTTCATTTTGCCGTCGAATACCTAGTAGGTAAAATACAAACCTAGTCGTAGTAGGGTCATAGACCTACAGAATATAATAAATTAAGAAGTATGCTATAACGTTCATTGAGATCTTACTGAACTCACAGAAATATCGTATGTCCTTTGTCAAGTTTTCTGCCAACCTATCTTCATACCTACTTCAAATGTCGGATCACCGTCGGTGTTTCTCGTTACAATATTATTGATCGTGTGAACTTGCTCTACTGGTGATTCATTTAGGGCCGGTTTATCAATTATCCAAATTAACTTCAGGATAGTAATAGTAAGAAACAGTAACTTCAGGATAATAGCGCTATACTCCAGATAAAGAATGTGAGTCCTTTATCAATCCCGAATTTCCTGGAGGATAAAATTATCCCTCAGATGAATTCTGTCTGGCAGATCACTGTTAGCATCTTCTATAGGTAGCCATACACGAGCAGATATCTGCGACAGATATCGCGTTTTTAAACGATATCTGTGGGAAAGATCTGTGCGTTAGTGGGCGTTAGAAAATGATGAAAGATGTGAAAATCGACCAGAGATATCTGCGAGAGTTCAAATCTAGCAGATGGTAGTCGGGCGTCCCCCTTAACCTGCAGACTTCTCGGAAGCGATGTCTGTGGTTCACAGAACTGTTCTATTGGATCGGGAAGAGTCCCCTTAACGTTAAGATGTTCAGTTGTCCATGTGTGTTTTCCCCTGTGAGATCTCTCCTCTAAAGAAATTAGTTTCTGTTGGTGTTTTTTTGTGCGGTATCAAAAAATGGGTAAAAAAGAGTAGCCAAACGAGTTAATTGAAATGATGATCGACATGTACAGAGACAGACCTTGTCTGTGGCAGTTGAAGCATGTTGACTACATGAACAAAAACGTCAAAAGCATTGCTTACGACAAAACCCATGACTTCTCTCAAACTTGTCTTTTTTTTGCTTAGCCGTTTTTTGGGCAATAAAAAAAAAAAAAAAAAAAAAAAAAATACCCGCCGCTAAAGCCGCTAATTTACGCTTTTTACTACGGACAGTCACTAACCCCATGGCATCAACTTACGGAATGTGTGACCGATCTGGAAAAAATTTCGGATTCGACCGATAACTAGAGTCTGCCAGACGAACGTCGGTGACAGACCTGAATCTGTCAGATTTCATCCCACGAACGAACAGATGACGTCGGGCACTGGTCAGGTGACAGATCTCGGGCATGAAAGATTGGCCGATAAGTTTTTCGTGTTAAGGGGCAACGACCGATCTCATCGGTCACTCCAGATCGTTAGCGATATCTGTCAGATGAGATCGGGCGACCAAATCTGTCGCAGATATCTGCTCGTGTATGGCTGGCTATTGGTGTCTCTAGGTGACACAATAAGGGCGTTTACACATGGAGCTACCACAGAGTAGAGTAGGAGCTACATTTTCTTCATCGATCGAATAATAAAAAACCGGGTCTGATGTCCACAACACAACAGTGTCCATCCTGCTATCAAATTCGGCAAATAGGAAACCACCACATTTTGCCATTTGCTATTTGCTTCATTTCTACCGAGGGAAATACATACACGAATTATGATATTGCAACCTGAATTATTATGAATCGGTAAGTTGTGGACTTAATTTCATCTTCGATCTGTGTTAGAATGTAAAGAACGGTATCTTTGTCCAACCGAAACCTCAATAAAAATATGCACTCGTCCCATATTAGTAGGTGATCTACACGGGATAATACTTGGTATATACGGTCTTCTCTTCCATTCAAGGGATTATGCTACGTTAGAATCTTCGCCGTTGTTGCTATTTGAAGACAAACCCCCAAATATTCATTCCATTGGAAGGTACAAAACGACAATCAAAGGAGATTTAAATGAGATTTTAGCATGAATATGCTTTAGCCGTGACCTAACTACCGAAAAATGTCCCACAAGAGTGCAACGAAAGTAGCGCCAATAATTGTGATGATTTCCGCTTACAACCGAGTCGTTGCTAGGGATATGATACTTCGTCGTTTTTCATCCCACAAAATTCGTTGACCATTCGTTCGAAAGCTCTCGATTTATCCAACCATACTATATTAACTACTGCGAAGTGCGTGGCCAACAAGCTGAGTTATGAGCATGGTTATATGAATAATTGTTTACACACAGGTGATCATTCTCAATTATTGATATTGTGAACATGATTGCAACCGCTTGTTAATTTCTGATGATTTCATTGAGCTGGTGTTTCGATTATGTGATTCATAGCAGGTGATCCGAATATTGCGAGAACGGTTAGATTTGTGAAGCGGTGGTTAAATTACTTTAATAGGTCATTTCTATACTTTACACTATAGGAAGCTGTAATTTCGTATGTAGCCTCTTTAGCCTCTTTCTATAATAAAGTGAATGTTTACTCGCGAGTTTCTATTAGGAGATCATCATCTCACAAGAGCTCAATCGTCGTGATCATTTCTATAATAAAGTGAATGTTTACTCGCGAGTTTCTATTAGGAGATCATCATCTCACAAGAGCTCAATGGTCGTGATCATTTCTATAATAAAGTGAGAGCGAGGAGCTAAAACATTTTTTTGTTTTGAATGATAAACAGAGTTCAGAGGCCGATGGGGGATCGGGTTCAGAGAATCGACGAGGAGTGAGTCGTGTACGGCTAAAGCATATTCATGTTTTTTAATTTTAGCCGTCAGGCTCAAAGGAACTGTGGCTTTTTGTAAATAAATAAACTTTTTTGAGGTTAGAAAGCTCTAGATATATTATTAACCACCAGTTATAATTGTTATCCTGCCATCCAGGGACCAGATAAATTAAAACACCAGAAAGGTTTAACTGGGGATGGTTAAACACCCCCTATTGTGTTATCTGGAGGATAACGCTATCCCTCAGATGAGCCCCCTTATCCATTGGATAAATGTGATTGATAAACCGGCCCTTAGTCGACATTTTCTTCGACATGATTAGGGGTAGTGTAAACCGTCTTTGCAGCGACCAAGTAGTCTAAAGGCTGAGGGATAAGGAGGCGAGATGGAGTGGCCAGGCGAGGCGAGATCGATGAGGCGTGAGCCACCTTAACGGGTGATGTGTTATTTTACATCGCCTGTCGCCTTTCCCTCTCATTTACCCCGTTACGCCACTGTAAAATATTACTCTACTGTTTATTTTCATTTTACCAACAGACCGAAGGAAGAGTTCAACGGAGTCACGCAATCGGCCCGAACATTAGTACATAGTATTAGTTGAACCTTTTGAAACTGGCAAGGTATATAGCTGGCCACAATCAAGCTGTAGAAATCGGGAAGAAGGAGGGCCAGGGAGAGACAGTGGAACTGGAGACATGTTGACAAAAGAGAGACTATCAAACTGGGTTGGGGCAAAGATCACATGACCAATCATAGACATAATGAATACTACACATGTCAACATCAACGGATTCAACGTCCCAGTCGTCCTTGGTTTCGTACTTTCCGAAACCGCAGACCTGTGTAAACCATTTTGGCTAAATGTGCTGCAGTTGTTTAGCAATGACGTCCGGAGATCTACAGCTGGACAAGTCCACCTGAATTTCGAGCTTGGAGCCCACAAAACAGTCAAGCAAATTTTTGCCACGTGTACCATTTCATTTAGCACAAGCATTTCCGACGCATGCAAAACAGTATTGGGATAAATCTTATCGTCGAATACAAAAATACGATTGTAATCGCGATAACTATTCGTTGATTCTGAGTCAACTGCGATTATATTCGTATTCGTGTAATCGTATTCGTGCAATCGTATTCTTCTGCCGGCAAGTACACGAATACAACCCTTAAAAATGCGTCACGGTCATCAATTTCAATAGAGCGTCCCTCCGATAATCTGCAAAGCCTTGCTAATATTACCTAGCTTCAGAGGGACGTCCTTAAGCCTAGTAATCTCAAATCTATTTCAATAGGATGTTTTATTATGTTTTTAATATGTTTTTTAGTTTTGTTCAAACTTGAATGTTATATTCAGTGCTGCATCGGATGTCCTCAAACTACTCAGTATTGGAAAAATCAGTAATTCAAGTCAGAAAACATCATAAATGCGTTTTTTTTTTCTAAATCAATTTTTTGACCCAATATTTGACAGCCAAATTTTTGGTTGCACCTGTCATTGACACCCCATGATTGACACAGCAGTTCTTCTGCAATAAATAATTCCGTGTGTCGACAAAACATTTATTTCAACATTTTATTAATAAATTGTGCATTCGAACTTAGTTTTATTAATCTAAATATAAAATTAATAAGAGTATTCATAAAGGACAAAGTTGAAAATATCACAAAATAGGTAGGTACGTGGTTTTCTCAATACTAGAAGTACTGTACGTTTCCAATTGTAAACTAGCAGCTAGTCAGTTGCTTTGTATTCATATAAATATAAAAAATAAAGAATGAATGCAAGAACGAATAGAGATCCATGTTGACAGCACTGTCAATCACTGAGGGTAGCATCAGTTTGGGGACTAGTAATTTTCATTTGCATTTTAACATGTTATCTTTGTTTATTTCTAAAAAATGATAACATAAATGCAATATACAAAAAAAAAAAAAAAAAAAAAAAAACTGATTGAGAAAAACCATGAGGACAATCGAATTTGAAAATGTGGAGGGTATGGTGAAGCAAAATAAAACATTTACTCCTTTAGCGAAATCACAAGAAACAGCCCCAAAGAAAAATCAACACGAAGTTCTGTTGGGTAAACTTCTCCAGACTTCACAAAAACCCGCCCGAAACCTTTGACCACCTTTATACTTCACTGAGAAGGTATTTTGTATCAAAATTCAAAAGGATCAAGCCAGTAAAACACTTTTAAATGCCTTATTATTAAAACTTCTTGGTGAGATGTCAATCACTGGGTCCCTGTCAATCACTGGTCCCTCCACCCTATTATAAAAGATAAGATAAAAAAATATCTATATTAAAATAGAATTTACATCGCGAAATTGATTCGACAGGCTCATAAAACTTGGGCTTTCAACGTTAGTTCAAAGTTGGAAGAATAAAGTTTGTGGGGGGGTTCGGGAAGACATTAGTGAAGATGATTACAGGAAATTTCCGAACGAGAGGGGAAAGAAAAAGGCTTTTAGACCCGAAGAGAGAAATGTAGCCGAGGAGCTGCTCGGAGACTTCTTCGATGGCTGCCCTCGTCAATCATGGGAAAAGTTAGCAACTAGATTTCTATCCGAAACAAGACCCCACTGGCACTAAACTTAGAAAAATCTTGCATTGAGTGGATGATATGGGTGATTCTCACAGAAACCTAAAATCGATGTCCAGAAGTTTGGCGTCTTCCGTATTGCATTTTGGTTCTTAAAAAATTTTGGTTCTATGATAACTGTTTCTTATACAAGATCTATATCGACTGTAAATTTTACGAAAATTCTTTTTACCATTAAAAATTCATGAAATAGTGATTTTTTTCATTCATTTACCATGTCCAAACTGGAAGTTCCATGCTTCACCATTCACTATTTTGCTACAGACATTGATTCTGCTGTACTTGTAATTTGTACATATAATTTTGTGATACCTCTAGATTCTTGAATAGCATGGTTTAAATTATTAACTGGTCTATTGCGATCAAAGTAACTCGTCAATGTTGTATCCGAGCGTTTCGATTCATTCATTCACCTTGGTACATTTTATCACGCGAGGCGGAAAGGGCGCAATTGTCCGGCATCAGTTGTTGTGGTGCGATCGAGCAACACCAACTGCTCCAAAACCCAGCTCATCTGTTGAGTTCGCTGCTGCACTGCATGACTCAGTAGATAGTAAAGAACTCCGACAGTGCTCTGAATCCCCCATTTCTACCCAGTGGGTGGAATGGGCTTCAGAGGGCATTGGGGCCCGCGACTATCGCCATTTTCACGCCGTCCGGGTGGATACACTAGCCACCTCGGTGAGGTGTTCGAGGAGTAGTCGCGGGACAGTTGACACCCTTTGCCGTGCCTGTCGGAGTAAAAATGAGAATCTATATTTATCATGTGGTGCAGCAGTGTCCTCGTACTCACGGTGGCCGCATTTTACTTCACGATGCGGTTGCCAAGCAGATAGCAGGTACTTTGTCATCTAGTGGTTGGGATGTCGAAAGGGAGAGACTATACCACATGCCGAGTGACCGGAGCAAGAAGCCAGATATCGTTGCGATCAAGCCCGATGGGTCTGCCATAATCCTGGATGTCCAGGTTGTCAGTGGCAGTGTGGACATGGAGCAGACCTGGCGGGCTAAGAAAAGTAAATATGATAGAAATGATCTGCGAGAAGCGATATCTGAGCTAAAAGGAGTGGCACCTAATAACATCAAGGTCATTGCCGCGACCGTGTCATGGCGCGGGGTGTGGTGCGGGAAAAGCGCCACGGAGTTACTGGAGTTGGGCATCTCGGCAGGAGTACTCCGTGGTATCACCACCCGCGTCCTGAAGGGTTCTTACTTGAACTGGTGGTCATTTTATAGGGCACTTCCTTTCATCCCATCCTTCCTCCTCGTCCTGCAACTTCCCTTATCCCTAGAGCCGGCGTCGGGTAAACCTGGGCGTCCTCCCTACTTTTTTTAAGAAACCTCCCGTCTTTGAGGGGAGGTTTCTTAAAAAAAAAAAAAATATATATATATATATATATATATATATATATATATATATACATATATATAATAAGTCAACCTATCACAATCACAATCAACCTATCGAAACAAAAGTTCAAGTTCGTTGGCCAGCATGATCGGATTACATCTTCGGGTTGAAATTTTCAAAAATGTAGTCAACAATTTCAAAATAGCCTGTTTTTTGCGATTTGTTGTGCGAATTAAGTTTTTCAGCATACTAACATGTGGTATATTCGGAATCAGCGTAAAATTTCCTGTAAGAAAATGTATCAAGTTTTCAAAAATTTCAAAGTTGAAAAATAAGTCAAAAATCGAAATAATGCCGTTCGCTAGTTGTAAAAATCGGTAATATTTGCATGAAACATTTGCATGAAATATCTTCGAAAATCCGCTCATGGGGTCATGCTGCATGACTGGACTTTTTTTTTTTTTTTTGAGAATATCAGGTTGACGGGTCATTTTTTTATGAGACTTGTAATATGGGTGCGTTGCTGGATTGAGTGGGAATTTGCCCTGTTTTGCTCTACGATTTATACTGTTTGGGCGGTTTTTTTACTCCTGACAGTATTTCATTTCATTTCATTTTATATTATTTTATTATATTATATTTATATTTAGGCTTTCGATTCATTGCCACTGAGGTTTATTGATTATTCATTGAGGTATATTGATGTTTATCAATTTATTGGCGCTATCACGGCACCAAAAAGAAAGAAAACCAAAGAAGATTTGAAAAAGCCAAAAAGCTACGCAACAAACTTCTTTATGAAAAAATGAAGAGTGATCTAGTCAAATCAGTGGAACGAAAATTGAGAGAGCAGCAAATATAAACCATGAGGCGATAATAGTGAAAAGCGGAAAGCATAAAAAGCGGGGCACAACAGCCCTTACCTAACCGTTTTCATTCACTCTCTTTAATATTCATTCACTCATCTGTAGATTTTCTTAAATATTCTTTAAATCGCTTATGAAGTGTTAATCAGATCTGCTAGGTATCCCAAAATATTTGGTTTCTATCAAGGATGCCTTCCAACTTTTCTGGGCTTTGAATTCGCACTTATGAATTTTGAAATTCAGAAACTTGAAATTGAAGAATCAAGAAGACTTGAATTTCTGTGAGAATCAACCATACGCGAAATTGAAGCACAAAAGCATAAATAAAAACTGTAATGGATATTCTAAATAAATAAGAATCCTGTTGAAGAATATTTGAGGCTTTAACGCAATTCTTAATACTTAGTGAATGAGAGATGGATTCATGGAAAACTTTATACAGGGTGTCAAGATTGTAAATGTAAATGTAAACTTGTAAAGCTCATGAATATTTATTAGTTATAAAAACATAAATCATTATTGGTAGGTACTCTAAAACAGAATGATAAAAGTGACGTAGCTCAAACCGGAGATGTGTTAGTGTCCATGGAAACGACATGACATTGAATGATAGTAGTGAAAAAAACGGAAGTTAGTGAAAAACGTTGTCTATTTCCACGAAAAATAAAGAGTTACAATGTTAAATCGATTTCGACGGTTAGGCGATCATCAGTAACCAACAATAACTTCGTCGCGAGTGATTTAGTTCGTATAATAGTGAAGTTGACACTTGTCATCCCCCTTCTTCTGGACAGACATAATTTAATTAAGAAATCTCGAACTTCTTCTTGTTTGAACCCTATTAGGATTTGTGATTGAGGTAGAAAGTTTATGGTCACTTGAATCAGCGTGGTCGGACAGATCTTCTTTAAGGAACCAGGAGTTTCTTCTATATTCGTCTCCCTCTTCAGTCTTGATCGTGTAGGATCTAGGTTCAGGGCCAATTTGGACCACAACTGCAAAAAGCCAGTGATCGTGTCTATAGAGTACACGCTGTCCGACTATGAAGATTTTTGGATTACATTTGTTTCGATCAGCTGCATTTTTCTCTTGATTCTTCACTGGGTGTCACCGTAACAGGTGTCACACAAAGAAAGAATCGATTCTACCTATAATTTACATCAAAAAGTTCCTCATAGAAAAATTTCGAAAACGACATGTTCCTAGGAGTAATATTGTAGTAAAGCTTTTTTTTTCTCGAGTTTTCAACCTTATATCACTAGAATAACCATAACTTCCTCAAATGACAGTAAAAATTAAGAAACGAATACATCGTTGGAAAGAGCGTTCAATTTCCTACCACCCTAGTACCAATTCGAAATGTTGTAAGCAGGTTCAAAGGGAGAGGAATCTGTCTGAATGTTCTAATTCGCCCAATCTTAAGAAACCTGTCCAAATTTGTACCGCAATAGCTCGAAGGTCTTTCATTGATTTTTACCCCCGGAGGCGTATGATGTATTCGGACAGCATCGACAATAGCTCAAAAGTTATAATGAGGTTTCAGGGGGATGAGGGAAATTAAATCTTACGTTAGCTCGTAAATATATTCCCAGTACCCATTTGTAATTTGGCCGTCAGAAGTTGTTCGAGCTGCAAATATCATGTTATTAGCAGCAACCTCCGTTTATATGAAGTTATCGAGCCTCGGCTCCGGTCTGACGCACGTTTTCCGTGTAGTATTTACCGAGGGAATCATGTGTCTGCTTCAAGCCTGCCGGTAACAGACCCTCCTCCGCATGCCACAATGCTTCGAGGGGTTTTCGCTAGTGCGGTGGTTTGCTTGGAGAGATGGAAGGGGAAATAGATTCACGTCAAGTGCAAGGGAGCACTTGGAGTTGTCAAGTGAGCTCTAAGTTCTACCCGTTGTTAGGCACAAGGATCTGGGTTTCCTACGTTTCTACGACCTTGGAATTGACGGGAGGGTGCGAAGCCTGGTATAGTGACATAGTAAGGGGTTTACTGTGCTTCAGATCCGGTAGGCATAATTTTTCACTAACTTGTTTATGATGTTGGCCCAATGAATAATAATCCAAATTTGAGACCTCGAGCTCCGAACACAATCTTGTCAATTTTCGACTTTACTTCAGTTTTTGGTGATTTTAACGCTAAAGCACTAGCTTTTCGGTAACCCCTACCAAATTTTCAAAGTGGACTAAATTTGTTACATTAGCGAAACATCGTAAAAAAAAAAAAAAAAAAAAAAAACTATTGCTATGGCTCCAAAAATTCTAAAATCAAAATTTTCTTCATTGAAGTCCGTTTTGGGACATTCTGAAACAAATGCGTGAGTTTTACACTTTTTCATATATACATATATCTTAATTACTATGCAATTCTTAGGCCGACCCCTAATAATTTTTTATGTAACGTCCGGAAAGAAATTAAAGATGATTTTCACGTACAACCGAGTAGTTGTGTTAACTACTGCGAAGTGCGTGTCCAACAAACTGAGTTATGAGCATGGTTATATAAATAATTGTTTACACACAGGTGATCATTCTCAATAATTGATATTGTGAACATGATTGCAACCGCTTGTTAATTTCTGATGATTTCATTGAGCTTGTGTTTCGATTATTTGATTCATAGCAGGTGATCTGAGTATTACGAAAACGGTTTGATTTGTGAAGCGGAGGTTAAATAATTTGAATAGGTAATTTCTATACTTTACACTCTAGGAAGCTGTAATTTCGTTTGTAGCCTCTTTAGGACATTTACTTGACGATGCTCAGGGTCCGGATCAGATGTGTGGCTCTTAAAGCTAATTTCTATGCTTTACACTCTAGGAAGCTGTAATTTCGTTTGTAGCCTCTTTAGGACATTTACTTGACGATGCTCAGGGTCCGGATCAGATGTGTGGCTCTAAAGCTAATTTCTATGCTTTACACTCTAGGAAGCTGTAATTTCGTATGTATAAAGCTAATTTCTATACTTTACACTCTAGGAAGCTGTAATTTCGTATGTAGCCTCTTTAGGACATTTACTTGATAAATCGCTCTTGATTTATCACGAATTTATTTCGTATTTTTTTTCGTAGTTTCATACTATAACTATATAAATTGATCTTATAAATGAATAGTAAACAATGACGCTTGTTTGGTTGTCACTTGGTTGCGCGACAACGCAAACACATTCTGTGTTTCAATAATTTCGTCCGAAGTATGTAAATAGAGGTAACCGGGGGTCCAGGGGGCTTGCCCCCTGGCGAGGCGCGGAGCGCCGAGTTTTTATAACGTCCGTGACAAAATTAAAGATGATTTTCACGTACAACCGAGTAGTTGAGTAGTTGCTATAGATTGTGTCACAATTTCAGTGTTTTTCACGTACAACCCAGCCGTTGTTAGGGGAATGAAACTTCCGCAGTTTTCATAGCACAAAAATCGTTCGCCACTCGTTGGAAAGCGCTTTATTTATGTGATAAATGTTCACATTTCAAGCTACCAATTTCCCTCTCCTTACGTACCTGGCTACATTCCAAAACAAAGTTGATTCAGGCTAAGAATTGCATAGCAAATTATCCTCGTTTTCTACGCAGTAGAAAAGAGAAAAGATCCGGCGAGGCGCGAAGCGCCGAGTATAGATTAGGGGGGTCCAGGGGGGCGAACTACTCGGTTGTACGTGAAAATCATCTTTAATTTCGTCCCGTCTAAGAATTGAATAGCAATTAATATATATATATATATATATATATATATATATATATATATATATATATATAAATTTTGTTGATAGTCAACAGTCAACATTAAACTTTGAAATAGGAAATATGCTTGGGGTTTTTTATATATATATATATATATATATATATATATATATATATATATATATATATATATATATGTGTGTGTCTGTCTGTGTGTGTGTGTGTGTGTGTGTGTGTGTGTGTGTGTGTGTGTGTGTGTGTGTGTGTGTGTGTGTGTGTGTGTTACTCACGTTGGGCATCTCTGCAGGAGTACTCCGTGGTATCTCCACCCGTAGACTGAGGGTCCTTACCTCAACTGGTGGTCTTTTTATAGGGGCACTTCCTTTATCCCATTCTTCATCCTCATCCTACTGCAATTCCCTCATCCCTAGAGCCAAGGCGCAGGTACACCTGGGCGTCCTCCCCAATTTTTAATACTGAATAAATGAGAGATGGATTCATGGAAAAATGTATACAGGGTGTCACCGTAACAGGTGTCACGCAGAGAAGTAATCGATTCTACATATAATTTACACCAAAAAGTTCCTCGTAGAACAATTTCGAAAACCCCTTGTTCTTAGGAGTAATATTGAAGTAAAGATTCTTTTTCTCGAGTTTTCAACCTTATGTCACTAGAATAACCATAACTTCCTCAAATGACAGTGAAAATTACGAAACGAGTACATCGTTAGAAAGAGCGTTCGATTCCCTATCACCCTAGTACCAATTCGAAATGTAAGCAGGTTTAAAGGGAGAGTAATCCGGCTGAATGTTGGAATTTGACCAATCTTAAGAAACCTGTCAGAATTTTTAGCGCTATAGCTCAAAGTCTATCATTGAATTTTACCCCCAGAGACGGGAAAAACTGCGGCGAGATTTCACCTTTCCCAACGGTGTGGTCGGTTTTACTTTTAAGTTGCTGATTAGGGGAGTAAATTGTGTTTCAGTGTTGGGCATAATCTTATCGTCGAATATGAATACGATTGTAATCGCGATAATTATTCGTTGATTTAGAGTCAACTGCGATTATATTCGTATTCGTGTAATCGTATTCGCCTGTCGGCGATTACACGAATACAACCCGTAAAAATTCGTCACGGTCATCAATTTCAATAGGGCGTCCCTCCAATAACATAAGAAGCCTTGCTAATTTTACCTAGTCTCAGAGGGACGTCCTATTGAGATACATTTGAGACAAACAGGCTGGGCTTCAATCGTTGAATTCGCTTTAAGGACGTCCCTCTGAAGCTAGGTAATATTAGCAAGGCTTCGCATATTATAGGAGGAACGCTCTATTGAAATTTATGACCGTGACGAATTTTTATGGGCTTTATTCGTATAATTGCCGACAGACGAATACGACTACACGAATACGAATATATTCGCAGTTGACTCAGAATCAACGAATAATTATCGCGATTACAATAGTATTCGTATTCGACGATAAGATTATGCCCAACACTGCTTTGGAAGAACTTACGCTCATCAGCGGTCCCACGGGACAGAAGAAGGAACTTAAGTAGGTATCCAACTCTTTAAATCTCTTTACTGAGGCGGAAGTGTTTCTTCCTTCGGTCTACTCATGGTGGAAAAGTGAGCAGGTGACGTGAAAAAAGGACTAGTTCCACTGCTGAGCCTACTTGACACTTATTTTTCCCATCAGGAGCTTTCATTACTGCTTTCAAACTTTTGTCCACTGCAACACTTGAGGGAATCTAAACAAGAAACCGCCCTTGAAGACGTCTTGAATATAACTCTCCGCATTCATCAACCACCATTCACGCGACGACGTTCATTAAAACTATTCCGCAGTTCATCGAAATACCATTTTTTGTGGGTTATGTATTCGTACCCTTGAATACATCGTTATACAGTTTATTGAGAGGTTGTCTGAATGAATTCCATTCAGTTTACGATTTTTACCCCCATTCGTTACTTGAATTCTTTCAATCCTGGTCTAAACTCATTCAATTTTGAATCATTAATCCCTAACGAATCTTTTGAGAAAATGCCACTCTCACAGTACCTTCAGCGTTTCTATTCAGGATTTAAAAGAAGTTATACACCAAACAGACTCTACCGACAGACTCTATTATAATTATTATCCAGCCGTCCAAGGACGAGATAAATTAAAACTCCAGATCGGGTTTAAATAATGCAATCTCTCAGATTAATCCCCCTTGTCCATTGGATAAATGTGATTGATAAGACGGCCCTTAAAATAATTCATCTTCCGTAAAATCGTGGCATAATTTAGTAAGTAAATTGTCTTTTGAAATGAGAACTGTCGGTGCTGACAACGTAGGTATTTTGAAAATGTTATTGCCACCAAACTTCTAAGCTATGTCACATTCACCCTATTCGAAAGGGCTCAAACTATGTGATGAGTTCCAATAAAGTGGCCTCGAGGGTCTTGAGCTTATTAAAAGTTTCTATTTGGCATTATTTTCGCCATTATTTCATTGGTGAGAGTTATGAAGACCATTTTATTGGAACCCAACATTTTGTAAGGGGCAATTCATAACTGAGAGAAGCAATAACACCGTTATTATCTTCCTCACGGCGACCTAAGTAGTCACAAACAACCCCCCCGCGAGTGGATGGTTTCGGTCGAGCGGTGAATGGGGGAGAAAGGTTCATTCAGGGATATTAAAGAACTTTGGCATTGTCCGCGGTCAGCCACAGATATGATATTGCCAGAAGTTTTGGGTGCTCGATAACATATTTCAAGGGTATCATTAATAACCTGGAATTCTCAGATCTCTTCAAAGTGCCATATATCTCGAGTTAGCTCGTACGCAAACGAACGAAAGGCTGCAGATCGATATCTACTCATTTACAAACAAATAATATGTACACGATTTAAGCTTATTGCCGAAACATGTTTTTCACTTTCTCCCTTCCACATTGAACACCAAACATATTGGTAACTAATGCATCAATTACAAGGACGTCCCAATGAATGGATTGTATATAATTTTGGTGACAGTTCAAATATGAGAAAAACAGAAATATAATGACTTCTAGGAATTAGCCTTCCCCCCATTAGCCCCCGCCACCGAGCGTAAATTTCCTACATAAAACTTGCAGCATGTCATTTGAAACTCCTGACATATTTCCAGAACTAGACCAAATTCATAATTTAACTAAAAAATTGTGACCGAAATCTGACAAGAATAGTTTAATCGCCATGCTCTATTACTTTACCCCTCTCCAATCTCCCTCTTCCATTATGAAATTTGAAACTCGTCCCTGATGCCTCGCCACGGTCACATCCTCAATCTTTGGGAAGATCTTCTGTACAAAGGCCTGTGACCTCGTCTTCCAAGCCATTAGGCCCTTCAACAGCCTGCCTCGCCAGGTCCTGCAAGTAGGCACTTTCGTACCCTTCAATATGGACTACCTGATCCCCGAGCCTCAACACTTCAGTCTCCAAGTCCTCAAGAAGACTGGGGGTTCCGGGGAAGGATTGCTGAACTAGGAGCTTTTGCCCTACGCCTGTAGGAGACGTGGGAGAGGCCCCACCGGCTATTTACCAGGATTGCATCTTGGACAAGCTGCTTGTAGTGGGGCTTCAGGAGAAAAGATTGAAAAGCAGAAAGCAAGTGCATGGGAAAACGTGCTCGCAAGAAAACATTAATATTGGTTACCCCATAACACAGCCTCTGCCTTTTCTGCTGCCTTCCTCCGCAAATCCTCAGAAGCATACCTGGGCCGCTCTCGCTCTATGTATAACATATTGAATCATGTCTGACCAAAATCCTTCATGATCTTAAAAGTATGGGAATGAAGATCAATTTTTCTAAAACTAATTTCTTAACTTTCGCGTTTAGAGAAAGTGATATCCCGCAGATAAAGAACCCAAAATGTCATGTACCGGAATGTACAGATAACCTTCAATGCTGCTGTGAAGTAATACAACAAGTTGTTTCTGTTCGATACCTAGGCGTGGAAGTTGATCAGAACCTAAGATGGGACAAACACCTGAAAAAAGTGACATCCTCGATGAGAAAGATGATCCATGTGTGTAGGGAGCTGAGGAACTTTTTAGATATTGATGACGTAGAATGGTACACTATTCGCTCATTCAGTCGCTCATGATCTATGGTGCATCTGGTTGGGGAGGATGTAGCGCGTCCCTTCTTGATTCGTTATTCCTGACTCAGAAGCTCTTAATCAAAGTCTTACTTAAAAAAAGGACAAGATATTCGACAGAAGCTCTCTTTAAAGAGTTCGTGGTACTCAAATTGGGAGAGCTAGTTGACAAGATAACTATAATTAAAATATATAAAGATTTACATAGCAACCACCTGAAATTTTTAGATGAGGGAAAAACAAGAACTTGTGGGCAATTTCTTTCGAAACTGCCTTTCCGTAGGACTCACCATGGCCAACGGGCGTATGATTACCGGGGAGTAAAACTGTTCAATGCCCTACCCCATGAGCTCCGCTCGATTTCTAAAATTGAAAAGTTCAAAAAAGAACTGAAAAAACATATAATAATGAGGCAATCTGATACCCATTAGATAATATTAAAACTTTAAGATGGTAACTGAATAATTCCTATGTATTCTGATTTACCCGATGTATATGTACCTATTGATTCTAATTTACCTATATTTACTTACAAGATGATTATTGAATAAGGTATTGAATGAGTGTGCTGATTATGTATTACTCCTCCCCACAGCACAAGTCTACGACTTATAGTGGGGAGTAGCATTTATTGATTTGTGTAACTTCTTTTGCATTGCAATACCTATCTAAATAAATGCGGTTAAAAAAAATATATATATATATATATATATATATATATATATCTTTGGCCTTTACACACACACACACACCCCACACACACACACACACACACACACACACACACACACACACACACCTAAACACACATGGTGTTTTTTCCCTGGATTGGAATGGTCTGAAACGGATTTATATTCAATATTTTTTTTCTAATGGATAAAATCTAATGGGTGTCCTACGAAGCCTTGCCTATAAAACATAGCTTCAGAGGGACGTTTCAAAAAATCCAAAGCTTTTCTCAAAAACTTTTTCTCTAAAATTTCTCTGAAAAATTTTCTGAAATTTAGGATTTGAATTTACGAAACTTGCCTGCAACCTCGGCATCATATCAGCCCCAAGAGCACATGGGAAAAAATAATATCTAAATAACTTTTGGAATAAAAGGTTGATTTTTTTGGCTAACTTCGTTAGCTATTATTTCTGTGAATTGAATAGGAACTCTCTGATAGCTGTTCATTAGGAACCTGTACTAAACCTGGAGTGTGCAGTGACCTAATTAAACGTCTTAGGTATATACAAATTTCACGCAACGCTTCTATACCACAGTTGCGATCTTACTCGCCAGTCACACACGAGACCGGGATTTGATTTCCCGTGGTATAGCAAATAATTTTCAACTCATCTCTAAGTTTCCGTAGAACAGGAAAGACTCGCCTCCAAGGAAACAGAATTCAACTATTTATTAATATTTTTCACTAGTGCTTATTTCATTCATTTTCTTCACCATCATCATAAGCCATCTTAATTTATTCAGTTTCTAGGTTATTGTCATTTCATTTATATTCATTAGTTTTTATTTCGGAGATCGGCGCAATGATATACAAACGTGATGAATCCTGTTGCTGGTCCGATCTTTTTCATGTCGAGTTCTGAAAAAATGATGTAGCCTTCTTTGGAGCACTCGTCGTTTGTAAAACGGTAAATAGCAGTATGAGTACATTTCGTTTGGAGCAAATGTTTAATAAATTTGTCGAGAGATGATGTTGATCTATGTTTTGAATTTATAGGGCATCTACCATGATACGGCGATGTTACAGATTGCGAGCGCCACGAAGGGACATTTTATTGGGATTAAAACCTACAGTTTGGACGACAACATCTCTATCCTATGGTTACGAGATTTTCATTCTAGTGTATGTAGCTTCATTGCAAAATATCGTTCGGATTTCCCACGGCTCGGGGTTAGGGGAAGCTTCGAAGTTTGTTAATATCAAAATTCATATTAGGAAGGACTGAGGGAGAATAGCCCCTGCTCAAACACAGGACAACTCAATTTCAGTAGGCAATATAACTTTCCGCACCCTCGTACGGCTTAAGGTAACTCAATCATACAAGCGATGGTAGGTATTTGGATACGAGACTAATTCTACGCCTAATAACAATAATGTTTCATTTCTAAAAAATAATTCACAATAAATGTGATTGGAATAGTCAAAAAGTAGTGACAAAAAATGATATAATAATATAAAAAATATAAAAATTATAAAAATTTATAAAAAGAAGATTCTTACGAATGCATACATGTACTATCATTTCTGCAATGATCATGGTTAAATTATATACAAGTGCTACTTTGAAAAACATCCTTACACTATGAAACTATATGTCAATTTGGAATAACTTGACCCGTAGACTTGTCAGGTAATGCAACGTGGTTCGCCATTTAGATCATGGCATACAGAGCACCATTCTGGAATAGTGTGAGTCGGTGACATTGGACCCATTAGATGATAGTTGTTGTGAGTAGAATAATTATGGGAAAACTTGGATGAGGTTAAGTAATTTTCATTTTCTAATGATAATCAGGCTCTCGTAAATATTGGCAGAGGGTATTGTCAGCAATCCAGCAGATCTAAACCGTCCACGACAAGAGGAGCTTGGATTCAGTCCCTAGCAACACGAAGAGCTCTTTTTTTAGACTTTAAATCACAGTTCAAGCTAGCTGGTGAACCCCAAAACATAATACCACAGGTAGCATGAGGCATGAACATGACGTGATTAGAAGAAAGGACAACTGGTCTGGAGGCCAACGTTGATAGCTTCCGCAAGCAATAGCATAAACTGCTCAGTTTAGTACCAACCTCCGTAACATGTCTGTAAAATTTCAAATTGCAATCAATGACCCCCAAGAATTTGGTCACGTCGGTTGCAGAAATCCTATGAAGTAGATAAACGATGACATGAATGTTCTGGCATGAATGACATAATAAAATAAAATGGTAAATAAAATATGAACTTTTAACTCGATGACTGCAGAGGTCACTCACTGTATTCTGAATAACAATTTTCAGAAACAACCTTTTGGACAACAATACTTTTAATATAAAGTCAACTAGTTAAACAACTGTTTTAGCAACCCTGAGGTCAACTCTGGTAAGTGAACCTGCCCCTATTATTTGCCCGAGAAATATTGATCAATATTGAATCGGAGAATTTTAGATTTCACTTTCAAGTAATTTATATTGTGTGACCTGCTAACAAAAATTTAGACAGTCATGCAGCATGATAATATGAGCGAGTATTCTTAGGAGAGAATCTCTTATACCAACCTCTATAGCTATATACATCAATATTACTACTAACAAAGTTGAGCGAGAACTTACTTAAACGATCGCCAGTGTTTCTGACGGATTTGTCTTCAAGATAAACCTGGAACGCATCGTCGGGCTCGTCTCTGCTGAATAATAATATAAATGATAATATAAATATAATTGGAAATATCATTATAAGCCTACGAAGTCTTATACTTCTCGCTGGCTTTCATAGCACAAATAAAACGCTGGACGAACGGACGACGGACTTATTCGATTTTTGAAATCTACGTATCTTGAAACGTAACAAACAAATTTTGAGAGAGGGGATAAACAAATTTCTTGGCCAATTATAAAGGTTCACTTTACAAATATCACTACGAATTGAAAACAAAATAAAACAACACGATGGTAGATGATGGAAACAGGGATCAGGTTGAAGGAAAACAGAGTCGAAAAATTCAAGATGTCAGAATCAGCGTCTGGTTACAAAACATTTCATAAGAGACGACGTGTGAAGACGCGTGAAACACCGAGCTTGCACCGTAGTAACAGTCAGCGTGTTAGCAAAATTTTGCTTTTCCCTAGATTCACGTTCACCGTATTAGAACACCATAGTAACCAGGAACTCTCTAATAATTAAACTGGATTGAACGATGATGAGATAAATTAACACATAGCCGATCCTCAAAATCTTTCCAATACAAATATACATACCTACCATTCAGCGAGGTAATCAAGTGTAAAAATGATGATCTGACATTGAATTGAAAGGATCCATCATCATACGGTCCAGACATGCAGAAGAGATGAGGGAGTCGCCTATCGCCCGGCGCTTCACAGAGCTCTAATTCCAATATAATTAAACCTGTCAGGGAAGCATCCTGGAGAACTGCAATCTGTCACCCATCAATCTCCTGGCAAGCCTCCTCTTTCAGCTGCGCCATCACGTCACACAGCGGATCAAGCATTCACGCGCACCTCCACACACTCATGGATGCCTCATCCGTCAAAGTTCCCTTCGTCGCGGGGAAGTTTCTATAACGAACGTTAAGGTGACCTGAAAACGGGTTTTCCATTTTCTTCCACTCGTTTTTGCTGGAATTTATCTCACATCATCCATTTTCTCCTTTTACTCCGCAGGATCTCCTAATAATTCATCCCGTATTGTGAGACGATGAAACGAGGAGATAGAGGACCCAGGGAAAGGAAAGTTGGTGCGAGCAATATTTCAAGAAAAGTTGGGCGATATCGCCTCCCTTTGAATACCCTTGCCTGAAGTTATTTTTTCATAGCGGTATTAGATGCTAATTTATTTATAGCTCAGTTCACACCTTTGATGAGAAAAGCCACGTAGCGGGGGAGTTGAGCCGGAATTATATTCAGACCTCTCTCGCCTGGAGTGGAAACAAACAGATTGGCTTATAACTCTCAAACGAATTGGATTGGAACTCTTGGCGATTCTCGATTGCTTAATGATTCTCCGTGGGCTCTCTTAATTGCTGGGAATTATCATAATTATTATGCATACCAATTCGATGACTTGGTAGTTATTTCGTTGATTTAGTTAGGCTTGTGACAATAAAGCCAAGTAGACATTAATCCGTAATTTCTCTCTAATCTAATTTTTAGGACGTCCCTCTGAAGTGAACTTATAGGCAAGGCTTCGAAATAAGAGGGACACCTATCGGAATTGATCCAGGAGGGTAGGGGACAATCCAAGCATGAGACAAAAACAACTACATACAAATCCGTTTCAGACCATTCTAAGACCGATTCCGTGAAATGGCCATCGGTGTGTGTGTGTGTGTGTGTTTTATGGACGTCACTAAGGCCTTTGACACTGTAAGCCATTTTGCCCTGACCGATTGCCTTCGTGGTGTCGGGGACCTGCTAGTTTAATTGAGTAATGCCTGCACCGGCCTTGGGTAAGCTGCCAGTTCAAATAGGGTTTGATCTCCCCTCTGGGGTTCGAGTAGGTGCAATAGCTTTTGACGATGATGTCATCCTACTCGACGAAACCCGTGAGGGCTTGCAGATCGTCCTCAATGCCTTTTCTGTGCTCAAAACGTGTTGGCCAACAAACTTATCCTTCCTAGAGTTGTTGAGGGTGAGAATGAGAGATCAGCTTCTCGTATTAGGTACTTTATTAGCTAAGCGCTTTCGCCTTTGTTGGCCTTTTTACTGTTATCAGTGGTTAGGGGAACCCACCCTCCTGCCATAATTGTAAGTTTGTTGCTGTTATACCTTTTAACATGTTGTTGAAGGTAGGGGGGGGGTTAATTTTAATTTTAAAATTAATAAAATATGCAAGATGTTAGAGCAAGCACTTATCATTATTTAAATAATGATTCTTTCCGTTTGAAATGCTCAATTTTTTGGCGAAAGAACGGAATTTTTGTATCGTATGGAATGACATATATATATATATATATATATATATAATATATGTGAATGTCTCAAAACGGATTTCAATGAATAAGAAATGGTTCGAAAATTCTGATTTCAACATTTTTGGAGCCATCGCAATAGCTTCATTTTCTACGAAAATTCGATAAATATAAACATTTTCACCGATGACAGTACTTTTGAAATGGGTTGGTTGGGTATTGTTCTAATCATTGCAAAAGTTATCATTAGTTTGATTTCTTGTTGAGAAAAAATGCATACTACAAAGAAACTCTGAGGGAAGATAATTTTATGGTGTTGACGTTACTCAAGAATGAACCAATAAATTGAAAGGAAGATTATTAAAAGATTTAATAACACGAAATAGATGGACCCGAATGCCGCATTCAAGTATATACAATATCGGTGCTAATGAACATTTGTCAAAACCATCGAATTCAACCTCAAGAATAAATTATAAACGGTCGACTTGATGAAAATACCGGTCTTACGCTGCTGGTATGGGACCTCATCTCGATTAAATTCCGCTTTTCTTTCATTTGCCCCGTCTTGGAGAGGGTGAAAGGGCATCTGTGGAACGCCAATCACCTTGGAGACTCCCTTCCCCGATCCACCAATCCCGTCCCCCCTCCACTCATCCCTATCCCATCCCTTTCACCAAGATCCCGTCCGACGGACATTTCCGTCACTTCATTTCGTCCCGACGCGCCTTCTGAGCATTGGAAGTCTTCTTCTTTATTGCGTTTTATTTATTTCCAAGGCTCACATTAACTCCAATTGATTCAGTGCAATCCACTCTATTTCATACTCCCTAAAGATGGATGAAGGAAATATACTACACTACATTTATTCTGTTGAAATTCGAATTACGTTCAGTCATTTCAGTAGGCACACTGCTGTGAAAAATTGAAGGGATCACAGTCAAAAAAACTTAGTTTCGGATTCGTGGTGGCCGAACCCACCATCTCAATTTTCGGCAAATAGACATCCGCCAGAAAAACCACCAGAATAAGAGTGTACGGCCAATACCAGCTCAATAGAATGGCCCAGTCTGAAGTAAACCAAAAATTCATTTTGTAACAATAAAAGATCTATTTTCGCGTCTTCAAACAAATGATATGCAATGATATGAAATGAGCCCTATTGGTCTCTTTCAATGGTATACAAACGTTGTATAGGTAATTGAAAAGTTGAGTTCATGCTGAACGATGGAAAAAAAGAAAAAACGTCTTCAAAAATGGTTCATTATTCAAATAAATGATATTCTCTCTTGGGAGAGTTGGCTGAAGCTCCCATACATTGCTCTCGAGGTACCGGAAAAGAAATCAAAGAACTTAGCTCCTCAGGTAAAGAATAATATCAACGTCTCTGACAGTTTATGGATACTTCCTAAGAGGAAAGAAAACCATACGGCAGGGGCGGATAGGGCCAAACGAGTTGAATCAAAACTTTTGGATTGAAAGAAGATTTTGGGCGGTGACGCTTTTATCGTCCTCAGATAGCCTTGCGAAAATTGATGACAACGTACTAATCCTTGCTTAGCAAACATCCTGATCCTTCGGGGCCATTGAATTTGGCGGACCTCTCAGCATCTGGTGATAACTGCCTGGAAGTGGGGGGAGAGGAAGTCAGGAAAGGGGTGTGCCATTTTGCTAATGGCTCAACAGCAGGTCTAAACGGACTACGCCCACAACACCTAAAAGATCTCATCTCGAAAATAAATGGTGATGCTGGAAAACTACTTCTTACAAGTCTTACCAATTTATGCAACAAAATGTTGAGTGGAACTGTAAACCTATCAGTCCTTGATATTTTCTACGGGGCCTCACACTATGCACTTCAAAAAAAGGGTGGGGGGGGGCATTGCTGTAGGGACTGTTTACTGAAGACTCACATCAAAACTTGCGTATGTTCGAATTCGATAAAAAATTTCATGTTCTTTCAGTCCAAGGCAAATGGGTGTTGCCATAAAACCAAGCTGCCAAGCATCAAACCACCATGAAAGGAAAGGTGTTACTCGAAATAGATTTCCAGAATGATTTTAACTCCATTGAAAGGGATGTGATGTTGGCTGTTATACAAGAGAAAATTCCAAAAACATATCCTTTCATGCACCAGTGTTACCCAACTAGCATTTTCTTCGGTGAAAGAAAAGTTCCTTCCCATGTCAGAGTGCAGCAAGGAGATCCAGCAGGATGCCTTGCTTTCAGCCTTACTATCCATCCAGTAATATTGGAGTTGAATTCGGAATTAAATGTATGGTACTTGGATGATGGAACTTTGGGAGGTGATGCTGAAATTGTCCTGAAGGATTTTGAACGCATGATCACCGAATGCAAGAAGTTTGGCCTCCACATCAAAATGTGAGTTGTTCTTCTGTGGTCAAAAAGATGAAGATATTGTCAAACGATTCGACACCATATCACCTAGCATTACAGTAGTCGAAAAGCTTTACCTGTTAGGAGCTCCAATAAACGAAAATTTGAGGAAGCATTGAAAAAAAAAAAAAAAAAAAACGCTGCAAATTATTTCACAAAGGTTTATTATTTTTTCAATTGAGTATGATCGTAGTTTTAGTTGGCTTGTGTACGTCATAAGGCCCGTCCAGACTCCTCGGCGTGTCCTATTTCGAGTTGCCACAACCAATACGTCTATAATTATATACGCATGTTTATATTTCTCTATTTGAGCTCCTATCTATTCAAATAATTATTGCCTTAATAATATCATTATCTAAGTACGTACGAAAAGACGAGATACAAGTATAAGGATACAAGTATAAGTAATAAATATCCGTTATATTTAGTATAGTGTGTAGTAGAACGCGTCTAGGATTTTGTATAGGATACAAGTATAAGTAATAAATATCCGTTATCCTACGCCCCTGGCGCCGTTCTGCAACGCCCCTGGTGACGTGCCGCTATGCCCCTACAAGGCGCCGCGCCTCCTCCCCCTCCCCCCTCATGACCCTCTGCCAATGTTTTCATCATTCCACTAATCGTGCCAGGCGTGCGCGCATACATCAGTCTAACACTCAAAGCTTCGAAAAAGACACTTTTTCACCTATTTTTGGCTCATAGCACCCATGGGTGTGGAGCGATCGAGCTGGCGAGAAGTTAGGACCAACTAGACCCCAAGTGGAATCTATGTGCGAAAGAACGAATTTTGTAAGTCAATTCTAAGGCCTTTTATGGTCCGGACGGCGAACGGCAGACGGACATAGCAAATTTGGATTCTACGCACTTTAAAACGAAAATGACAAAGTTTGAGGGGGGGGGGGGGGGGGTTACTACATTTTTTTGCTATAAGATCACATCGGCTTATTATTGAAAATAATAAACCAAAAATTCGATGAAATGCGTACCATGTTCGGATGGCTCTGAGCGTGTCGTTGATTTAATCATGATGAAACTGATAGGGGTTCATCTAGGGCTAAATCCACACTATTCCTGAAAATTGTTTTGAAATCCGATCAAAATTGTGGAAGTTATGGCTGTGGCAATAAAATATAGAAAGACAAACGCTCGTTCATACGCACTGCGTACCACTGATTCAATCATGACGAATGTCGTAAGGGACCTTTCCCGCATCATCTCTGAAAATCTGACTAAAATCTGTTCAACATTGACGGACTTATGACTGTCACAAGAAAATTACGTTCTTTAATCATGATGAAACTGATAGGGAACCATCTAGGCCTAAATCCACACTGTTTCTGAAAATTTCATTGAAATCCAATCAAAATTGTGGAATTTACGGCTGTTGCGAGGAAATATAGAAAGAAAAATGCTCGCGCATGCGCATAGCGCACCGCTGATTCATTCATGATAAATGTAGTAAGGGGACTCAAGGGACCTTACCCGCACCATCCTTGAAAATCGGACCAAGATCTATTGTATGGACTTATGAGTGTAACAAGAAAATCACGTTCGCGCATGCCCAGAACGTACCACTGATTCAATCATGATGAGAGTAATAGGGGACCGTCTTGGGCTAAACCCACACTATTCCTGAGAATTTCATTAAAATTCAATTGAAATTGTGGAATTTATGGCTGTTGCAAAGAAAGGTGGACAGACAGACACGAAATCAAATTTGTTCAGGAGGCCATGAAACGGAAAATGCGAGCGGAAATTTTGATTTTGGAACAAATAATTTTTTTTTTTTTTTCATTTCGAAAGTGAAATCAATACTTCCGCTGCCTTGCAGACTCTGAAGCAATTAGAATTATTTTGGAAGAAAGAAATGATGGATCGACGGATCCGAACTACACACCGCTCCCGAATTAAAAATCTAAAATCATTTAGTTTGAAATAGACACCAAAGATTTGGAACTTTTCCAGTTTTTTTTTTTTTTTCCTTTTCTTTTTTCTAAACCAAATCAACGTTGCATGCTTTAATCCAGAGCATGACTCACGTCTTCCACGAGGAACCACCTAATCTTCCTGCCTTCCTCACTCCAGCTCCTCTCTATTCATTCCTATTCAAGTCAAGTGTTGAATTTAAAAGGATAATGAATCTAATTCATCCCTTAGGAAGGTTTCCGTCTTCAGATATTTCTTCTCTCGGGCGCCCTCTCTCTCTTCAACCTGCTCCTCGAAATTCGTTTTTTTTTTTTGTCCCTTTCCACCTAATCCCACTTCAGGCTTCAATTTCCTTTTTTGCCTTCGAAACGATAATGAAAATCGGACACGGTTTATTTCAATGAAGCCAGCGGCGAGAGTGGGTTCCTGCGCATTGCCGCAAGGTGAGACCGATTGACTTTTTTTCTATCGATTAATGTTTTAATCCGTATAAAGGTGATCTAGAAATGATAGATGAGCAAAGAGTAAACCACCATCTCACTCAGCTGATCTAGGGGCTCTAGACTATATGACTTGTTTTTAGATGTCCTAAAGGGTTCTCGATTTCAAATTGCAAGTTCATTGGTTGAGTAGCGAGTAAATGGGGAATTCATATGGTTATTTTTTATTTGCTAGATAGAAAGATCTGAGCGAAAGCTTTCCAAAAAGGTGCTGTATGATGGGTATCTGACTACTAAAGTAAGTAATACGACTCTTTAAATTCATTTTCGCGATGAAGTCCATCCCCCGCCCACCACGAGGAAAACCTCAGCTCCTTGCACTACTACGTCCTTAGAGTATAAATAATATGGTGAGCTATTCCTCTTATTTCTTGTTTTCCTGTCAGTTGATTTGTGCCACTGGTGTCAGGCTGGACCAGGAAACCGAAGCTTCCCGCCACGCACCTGCTCGTAGTACGCATTAAATCACAAAACATCCTATGTCGAACTATTTGAATAAAGATGTTCGAATACGATTCATAGAAAACTATAATTAGTACGATAGAATTTAGAATTTTCAATGATTAACATTTCAAATATCAGCTGATCAATGTACGGCCATCTTGAAATGTGGAATGGAGGCCTCTTGAGATGTTCAGAAACGAATCGTTGAGTCTAGAGCCTCCCAGATCAGCTGAACGAGATCCGGAGCTAATTTCTTCGCTATTCAACCTATGAAGCTGAAGTTTGGTTGGAAAGGTGGCCCCTTGGGCTGTCTAAAAACGAATCATGAAGTTTAAAGCACCCTAGATCAGCTGACCGGTTTAATTTGACAAGACATTACATTCATTGGTACAAACGGTGCAGGAAGGTATCTTCCGTCCATTCTAGTTGGTTGAATCTGAGCTGACAATAGCATGTTCAATTTATGTAAAATGAATAAATAAATAAATTGAAAAAAAAAAAAAAAAAAAAAACACTAAAAATTTAGCAAAGTTAACTCGTTTTACAGTACAGCTAAATAACTGTTCGTTGTTGTACTCAATGAAACTTGTTATTTTTCAGTTACAGTCATCATGCGAATGGTTGAACAAAAGATTCTTAGTCTGAACCATCATTTCATCAGGCGTAACTCCCAGCCTGTCCGTTCTCTTCCTCATCGCCATTTCGGCAATTTCGTCAATCTTAATCCAGTCTTTGCATTTTCGAAGAATCGGCAGCGTCACACTGAGCAAATTTTGTAGTGACGAAAAAAATGTTTCAGGATCATTTTGAATCTGTTGATGTAAATCAGACAACAGCTCTTTCATTTTGGAACAACCTGCCAGCCATACTCCATCCATCTTCAACAGTATCGGCACCGTGTCTAAAGCAGAATATGCAGCTTGTGCGTGTGAACTGCCAATTTTCTCTCCAACAAGAGTCAGAATATCCTCCAGAAGATTTTTCAGAATATTCAAATCGGCGACGATTCCAGGAATATCAAGTTGTTCGTGGATGGAACCACGAATTTTCATTCCAGGCGAACTATACTGAAGAAGAGGAGTGTAGTGAAAATCTGCACACCGTTGCCTCAATGCCTCTGTCCATAATTTCGAACTGTCTGGACACATTAAATTTTTGGGCTCTTTTCCCTGTCTAAGCTTAATCAACGACTCCCTGTATTGAGTGGCCATTTCAATTCTTTGCGGGGGAAGAGTTCTGGCCTTCACTTCAGCTACGCGGTTCCGAAATTTTGCATACTGAACTCTCAAAAATCCTTCATAGTTTTCATTAGCGTCTCTCACCACATTAAAAAGGTCGAGTAAATCCTGTTTGAGTTCCTTTCGAGCCCATTTGTGCTCTTTGAGGAATTCTTGAAGTTCACTAAGATTCCGGCACACCTCCTGCTTAACAAAGAGAGGAATTAATTTACTTGGAATTTCACGAGTTATGGTGTTTATGAGCATATTACAATTGACGGTTCTTGGATTTTCTTTTAGTCTTTGTTTCATATCGTCTAAATACTTCCTGTGAGCAGACGACATCGTTCATGCAATCGTACGCATACATCCCACCCAAAGCTTATCAGAAGAAACAGTTGTAACTGAATTAGTAGGAAAGAGTTTATTTATTAATTTTTTTGAGGAACCAAGTTACAAGATATTGATAAAAAAAATAGCCTGGAATGACGGCTTGTTTGTTTAATTACTGGGGTAGAACCACTGAACAATGGAATGAAGACGGAGAAGAGAGTACTAGGGAGACAAGGTGGAAAGAGTTTGGCATGACAACTAGCAATCCTACTGGGGAGCAGTGCGAAAATGACATTAAACCAACCTACTCGCTGGCAGGCCCCTATTCAGGAGTGTCTGGAGTTACATAACGCAGGCCGCTTCACTAGCGCTGCGAACCCAGCAAAACTAGAACTATTGTTCCTTTTGCAATTGTTTCATTGAGCTAGGACCAGGTGGGAACTACAGTGTTGAGTTTTGGGTTTCCCACGACTATCATCATGGCTCTGTGGCATCCTTCTTTTCACTATCTGCATTCTTCAAAGACAGCCTAGCAAGAAGAGCTAACTCACTTAATTCCTCGTTAGATAAACGCATTTCAATCTACTAGAGTCGCTCAGTCAAGCTACTCAGTTCTATTAATGGATGGAACTCAGGCCCCTCCCAAAGACTCTTAAATTCAAAATATGGAGCTGGGAGTGCTGAAATTATCCTTCCCATCAGTATTAATGCTGACAGTTCAGCTTGCTCAAGCCTCTTCAATTCTATGTTGAGGTTATTGAAATCACCCTGAAGGTGAGAAATGAGGTTGACCATAGACTCTTCATCAGTCATTACTCCATAAGAGGACAAATATTCCAGAAGCCTATCCAACCTCTGGCTAGAACTTAGCTCATAAGCAGAGCTTAACTTTTCCCAAATCTCTTTGGAAGGCTCACAAGAAGAGGTAAGCTCCTCATTGGTAGAATTTAAGGCACTCAGCAAAATAAGTTGAGCCAGAGAGTTCTTAGTTTCGAATTCATCTTTATTGGAAGCATCATCTGCCAAATTCAACTCACCTTTAACTACTCCCAACACTTGGTAATGCTTCAAAACGAGAGTTATCTGCCTTTCCATCGAGCCCAATCGCTTTGATATTCCAGTTTCTCAACAGATGCCTTGAAATCGAAGTTCCCTGGTGAAAAGAACTCAGGCGCCCCGGAGGTGCAATGGGGGCCTAAATTCACACTCATAGATAGAGAGGGGTGTGACAGTACCATAAGAGATACAACTCGTACTAATAGCATATATGTTACGTTCGGAGAAGATTATTTTCCGGTTCCCGGATCCTCATCTAGCCCCAGCCATAGCTATTCAAGAACGTGAGAACAAACGCCTTGCACCAAAGCGACGGACGCGCAAGCGCTTTCTCTTGGATCTCGCCGGAACTGTCACACCCCCCCCCCCCCCCCTTAAAAGACATACTTGATTGAACAGCAAGTATGTAAACTAGGTGGCATTGTTTACTGGTTGAGAACTGATGCTCACTAATAAATAGCTGCATTGGCCATTGAGGATAATAAAAGAGAAATTAAAACAGGATGGATTGTCAATGAATCTTCATATATGAAGTATTCATTAGGTAGTTAACCCCCAATCAAAGATTGAAACAATCGGGAAGAATATAACTTGCTCAACCAGGAGACCTACTTTGCTACCCACTTTGGGGACTTACGAAACTGGGAACTATGCCCTGGGGAATTAACGTGCTAAACTTTGGAGACTTACAGTGGAAGGTGCCCACTATGGGGACTTATGAAATAGGGAACGATGCCCTGGGTTTGGGAACAATGCCCTTGAAAATTAAGTATGTTAAATAGAAATAATATGAGGGGATAAATTGAGAAATTAATAATCAAGAACCAATTAAAGTATTTATGTATCCAAGGGAGTATAATGGGTATTCGTTCTGGAAACCAGGGCCATGTTTCTTCTGAAACATTAACGCCCCAAAAAATAGTGGATCGGATTGCTAGGCGTTAGCCGTACATAATCCTAACCACGCTCTGCTACCATGTAATGGACTTAGGCGCCCCGAGGTGCAATGGGGGCCTAAATCCACACTCAAAGAGAGAGAGGAGAGTGACAGTACCATAAGAGATACAACTCGTACTAATAGCATATATGCTATGTTTGGAGAAGATTATTTTCCGGTTCCCGGATCCTCATCTAGCCCCAGCCATAGCTATTCAAGAACGTGAGAACAAACGCCTGGCGCCAAAGCGACGGACGCGCAAGCGCATTCTCTTGGATCTCGCGGGAACTGTCACACTGGTGTACTCATGGCTTAACCTTACCACCAAATAGATTTGCTGTTTTCAGCTCACAAGAGGTCACTTTACAAAACCAGCAAACGCAGTTCACATAAACCTGGGCCCATAACCTTTTGTAGAGCCAAAAAACAAACATGAAGTTAAGATACCAAGCAAAAACCACAATGTTATATTAAAGCACTTAAACTCGAAGTGGTCATCGTCTTAACGACTGGGAAACGTAAACATAAGGGAGATATCTAAGATACTGAAATCTTATAGTCATATCAATGTCTTGGGTTTGCTCACTATTGACGTCGACTTTTAGCTTCAACAAAAGAAAGAAATTAAAATATAGTTACATATTATGTACAATTATTACATTTTATGTTAAATTAAGAAACATTTGATTTGTTTTTTTCGGTTTGTGGTTATCTAGCTTGCGTAACACTGAAAAATATACCACCTAGTTATTATTGATGTGTAACAGCAAAATTCTTCTTCTTCCCTTTCATTACCCAGTTCTCTGTAGTTACAACATAAGTACAACATAAGTAGGTACAAATTTTTCAAATGGGTGGGAACATGCTTGGAAAGCTGTCTGCATCAATTCCAACAAAAAAAAACGAGTCAGGATTTTTTGTTAAATCTGAATAAATGTATCGATTCACAACTCTACTAAACTTGCGAAAATCGATCTAGAAAAAAATCGATTTTTCAACCAAAGTACCGATTTAACCCTTATCTCGGCAAGAAAATCGAAAGTCTAATCTGACCAAAAATATTTTTTTCTATTTGCCAAATATCTTCAAGATTACGGCGAGAACAATATAAAACGTTGCTTTCCCCCTGACCATGAGTTATGGACATTTTTATGGATGAGACTCTAAAGTCTCATTGCCAAGATACCGGTGCTACTGGAAAAATTAAGATCGAATGATCATCAATGACCATGAGGTACCAAATGGCAGGAAATGGTTCAATTATCAATCAATAATTCAATAAAATCAGGCATGGTAACATATCCTTTTATTAGAATTTTTCTTTAACATCGCAGGCATTTTGATCACAAAAATAACAAAATAAGCTTGAAAAAGTAATTCTTCTTATTCTAAAATGTTGAATGAACATAATCAAAATTTTAGGTACAAATAGGAACTTTTTGAAGGAAAACTGACAAAACAAAGTAAAACGTTGTCACTTATTTCTTTACACACAAAATGTACCAAAATCAACAGTCTTACAGTAAAAAATTAGTTACAAAGCAAATAATCAAAATTTTAGGCACTTATAGGAACGTTTCGAAGGAGAACTTATAAAACAAAGTAAACGTGGTAACTTATTTCTTTACCCACAAAACGTATCAGTCCTTCAACAGCCTCACTGTAAAAAATTAGCTACAAAGAAATTAGTTTCATTGTTTTCATTTATTATGATATGCTAAGAAGCAGTTTCTTTCTCGGACAATACAACATAATCTCATGTTACACTTGATGCAATTGACCCACGTGTAATTTTGGCACAGCTTACACCTCCCCCTGGTTTCGTATGATGGGTAATGTGCTATATGGTCGTACCCTACTATCAAAGTGGGGTCGTGGGAGTGGGTTAATTTTTTCAGACTGACGCTCTGTTGGCTGCTTGGCCTTCCCGGGCGATGGGCTCTTTCAACAAAAAGCAAGTTCTCTGCTACATCCAGTCTGAATGTTTCTGAAGTGGCGTTTTTCAGTCGAAGCCAAGGACGAGGGTGTTTCCTGTGTGTTGAAGGTTGGGGAGTTGGTTGAGGAACCTCCATGGGCTCTGGAAGGGATTCCTGAAGTAAGTTTTCGTCAAAATCATGGTCTTCGGACACATTGTCGTAATCAAGGATAGTAGATGGAGGGAAAAAACTATTATCAAGCAGGCATCAATCGAAAGGGGGCTGATTCTCTGGTAAGTCAAGAGCCACGTCGAAGAGACTAAAAAGCTCTTCATCGGGCATTATTTCATAATTTTCTTCCAAAATAATAGGTTCCTCTACAGGAGAATTTGGCCGAGGTAGGAGGCTAAGAATGTGAGCGGATCGCGTTCGAAAGTCTCTGTACATTTCTGGAAATAAAAGCAAAAGAAAATCAGAATTTCATAGAGAGGCGGTCATAAATACCTATGTTCTTATAAATGAATGCAATAGCCAGTTCTGATCGGTATTCTGGCAGTGAGACTTTAAAGTCTCATTCACATTTTGGGAAGTTTGAGGTTCCTACATAGTTATTTTTAAAAACTTGGTATCCATAACCATTCTTGAATAGAGTATCAAACAAGAGAAAAAATAATTAAGCCATAGAAATGTAGGAACAATAGGGAACCGTAATCGATTTCCGATTTTTTTGAAAATCGATTCTTTCTTGTAAAAAAATCAGTTTTTTGAATCGATTTTCGTTAGTAGGATAAAATCGAAAATCGATACTTTTATTCCCATTTGTCTAAAAATCGAGATTTAAAAAAAAAAAATCTACTTTTAACCTAGTTTTGAAAATTATTGTTCTCGTTGAAGCATTTACTTTCTTCTATTTACAATGAGGGATGAATTTTAGAATTTGAATTGATTATGGACCGGATTCAAAGAATCGATTCTCAAAAAATTGTTTAGAGGAGGTTTGGGTTTTCCTGAGATTGCTTCAAAACTATTATTTTTGCAGGATGTGGAGGACGAAATGTGGTTTGCTTGAATATTGAAAAAATTTATTTCCTTTTTTGTGCATTTTGACATGGATATGTCTTTTCTCTGGGGGGTCAACCAAAAATTTCCGTCACGCAAAATTTGTGTCACAATTTCAGTGTTTTTCACGTACAACCCAGCCGTTGCTAGGGGATTGGAACGTCCGCAGCTTTCATCGCACTCGTTGGAGAGCGCTTGATTTATGTGATAAATGTTCACATCTCAAGCTACCAATTTCCCCCTCCTTACGTACCGGGCTACATTCCAAAACTAAGTTGATTGGACTATAAACAATTTTAATAAGCCGGTTACAATATTCTTAACGTAAAGCAATAGCATCATTTACTCCACTCCATAGGAAACATTTTCATCCTCTTGACAACAGTCGAGGACAACCGTTATGAAATCCCCAATCAAAGACATATCCATGTAACATGGTATCTGCTTGTAAAGCGGATAGTGGAACTCGTTTACGAGTTTTTAGTATTAATTTTAAAAGAACCAAATAAAAAAAGATATGAATTTGAAAGTATTTTTTCAAATATGTACCTAGTTACTTATTACACAGGTAATAAATTAAGTATATTAGAATCCTCGAACAATATACCTATATTTGTTCATTTCTACAGTTGATTGGTTTATTTTATATGATCAAGTTTGATCCCTAAAAAAGTAAAAATCGCAAAAACCCGATTTTGAAAAAAATCGATACTTGAGAGGAACGATTTTTCTGAATCGATTGTTTAAAACCGATTCAGAATCGATTCAAAAAATCGATACTTTTTTACCGATTGCGGTTCCCTACTAACCTGCCATTCGGAAGGTTCATTTCCACTTTTTTGGGTTCTACAGTGTTGCCACTAACATCTAAAATCGGGAAAAACGAAAAATCTCATTTAAGTACATCAGAAGTTATCGGCATTAGAAGATGGATGAGACTCCAGAGTCTCATTGCCGAGATAAGGGTTAAAAAAAATCAGAAATCTATTGCCCTTCCCTACCAAGGTGAAAGTGGTATGTATGAGCGTGCCCGTCCCCTTCTGCCATTATGTACGAACGTTCCCACGATCTACGAGGTTCGGAATACAAAACTAGTACAGCAACTATTCTTAGAGCCATCGTCGGTACTTTGTATGAATAAATTTGTTTCCATTTTTCTACCCAATGATCCTTTTTTTTTTTTAGTTCTGTTCTTCTAGTTTCTATTCTATTTTTACGTAAATTGTGATTAGGGCTTACCTCTCACTGATAGCGAGAGTCCACGATCTTTAGCCTCCACGGCTGTGCGAGAACGGTCGTTCTTGCTGTTGACATCGGGTCCGAGCTTGGGGGCTCCAGAGACGGGATCACCTAAATGGAGGGTCACCCTCCACTCACCAGTTCGAATTCATAGTTGAGAGGGGTGGTTCACTCTACAGTTAGGGGTACACTCAGATTAGACGAGTTCGGCAGTGCACTCAGGGGACACTCAATGCTTTTTCAACTTAAGTTATCAGCCCTGACAGTATGTTGTAGGGGAAGTTTCCCTGGTTTGAGGGGAAAATGACGGCCTAAGTACTCCTATTTGCCGTATTTTTTGAATAAAATCCGAACAAAATAAATTATGTATGCTCTACTATATTACCAGTACCTACCTATACCTACGGAAAATAATAATAAAAGTTATCAGTTGACCCACTTAAGTGTCCTCCTGCCGTAACTCAGGATATTGCACCGTTGAGCTGAGGGTGAAACTCACCTCAATACCATTTTTTGTTTATGAATCCCGTAGTGCACGGGATGAACGGGTTTATGAATTCAGTGCACCCTCAGGGTCACCCTCAAATTACGTCTATGAATCGCACAGAGTGCATGAATTCCCTTATCGATACACTTAGGGGCCCACTCAGACTCAATTCCCGTCTATGTATTCCACCCAAAGATTCCTTTCATGCCACACGGGAACGGTAGTGTAGTCACCCAGTTACCAAGTAGTTCGAAAGCTCCCCTGCATATCACCCTTGCGTTAGCGTCGAGCTCAAACTCTTCACCATCAACATGATGGGCAGGGTACACAACCGCAGATTTAGCCACATTTAGTAATATAAGTATTTGTATTCTGCGTAATTAGGTATATAGTAAGTAAAATGAAGGGAGTTCCAACTTCCTGGGTAGAACACGATTTTTCCGGTTTCGGACTATCAGATAAATTGAAACGGTAAATATGCAAATTCCAGGACTTTTCTCATAACTTCGGAAATATAAACCTCAACATTAACAAGAATATAATTTTTGAAGTCGTGAAACTGGTCAATGATTACCAGTATCTATCAATAATCGCAAGGCATTGTTTACAAATTTTTCATTAGCTGCTAGTAAATAGTTATTATCCAAATCACAAAACATAATACCCCTTGTTTGGACATGAATGTAAACATCTTTGATGGATTACATCTCCGCGGCACAATAGAGCGATCCAATTTTAACTGAGTACACAAATTCACGATGAATAAACAATGGGATAACGGATTTTCTTTGCTTTGGTTCTTCCGCTCGGGAAGGCAGGAGATTGTTAAGTTTTGACGCTCATCGAGTCCAGTAGCACCTTGACGTAGTCGATTCATATAATGATTAAAGGGGTGTTTGTAGTTGTTAGTATATCAATTTCCATAACTCAACTTCCTAATCAACGATCCGTTCCGTTCCGTCTCGTTCCGTTGATCAACGGTTGGTTGTTAGTATATGAGATCAGTTGGACATATAGGTCAGAATGATATGTATAGATAGACGGGTGGTCTGGATGCTCGCCAGCTCGCATCTCAAAAATGTATTCCATCAAGTAGTTAATCCCTTAGTACAAATTCAGGTTAGTTGGACATTTTATAGGTCAGAATGATGTGTATAGTTTGGTGGTCTGGGTGCTTACAAGCTCTCATCTGAAAAATACATAACATCAAGTAGTAAATCTCTTAGTAAAAATTCAGATTATTTGAACATAAAGGTCAGAATGATGTGGTTTATAGTTTGGAGGTCTGGATGCTCGCAAGCTCTCATCTTAAAGATATAAAATAACATCAAAATCACTCCCTTGGTTAAAATTCAGATCTGTTGAACAAATTTACCATATACCTTCGTCATTAGCTACTGTTTCCTCATGTAAGCATATTTCGATGTAGGTACGCATTTTTCGTGCCACCGATGCATTTCTCCCAGACCATTGTGAAAAGTTATAAAACTGCACAGAAACGTATTGCAATAAAAAATGAAAATCTCGCATCAACCTCAATCAACCACAACGAGTGACATTTACAGGGTGAAATTTACAAGAATCAGTACAAATGAGTTTTTTCTTTCAATGAAAGAAGTACCTAAACTACTTGGACCACCTTCTGACCTCCCCTTGTCTCGAGGACCTTCAATTAACTTTAACTACTGACGAGACCACTAGCTCGTCAAAACCATCAAAATCTCGGCCTGCAAGCGATCATATGATTCACAAGCGGTACAACTTATTACAGGTTTATTATTTTTGTATTAATAATTAAAGTGGCCATATTTGCAGATCAGTGGTATATATAGACAACTATTACATGGAGTCCATGGTACATTATCGAGATTGAAAATCGAAGAAATTAAATTTAACACCATTTTATTGGCTCTTCAGAAGGTAAGAAGAGCTGAATATTTTAATGCAATCGTACATATTATAAGCATTCCCACATACTTAAAAACGACGTAAGGAACTACCAGATGAAAATTGTAGATATAAAATAAAAAACCAGTTTACGCTTCACCAGTAGGTCAATCCATAGCAAAAGTAACAATTAACAAGGTGAATTTCTTGAGATGGGAATACCGTTGAATTTACATATATCCATCATCCAAGCTTATAAGTCATCCTCGTAGAAGGGCTATCAAAAAGAGACATAGCTAGGCTATGGGTAATCATTTGCACCATTTTTACAATGTATACACTTCATGAAAAGGGAGGCCAAGATGGCATCTCTGAGGAGGAAATGGAATGGCTCTTAGAGGTAAATTATTTCCTCTCTTTGTTAAGCGGGAGATTTGCCGGAATATTAGTGAACTTCAAGAATTCCTCAAAGAACAGAAATGGGCTCGAAAGGAACTCAAACAGGATTTACTTGACCTTTTTAATGTGGCGAAAGATGTTAATGAGAACTACGAAGGATTTGAATAACGTGAAAAAGATGGGGATTAAAGTTTCACCCCAGACGGATTAAAGGGGTTGGGGGGGGGGGGGGTCCCCAAGAGGGAGAAGAAAAAATTCTTGCGAGGGAACATCAGAATAGAATCAAGCCGTCGGTAGGTTGACAAAACTACGAGTATAGATGAAGGAAATACTGTGGGGAAACGTATGATAGGTACCGGTTTTACTAATCTGTCCCGGCCAATTTACTACTTTGCTCGTTTGAATTTTAGTAGGCCCACAAACTGCGTTGGTGCCACGGGGTATCAATCGGAGATTTACGTGGATAGTGTCAGAATTTTCGTCGGTAAACTTGAGATTTCTAGAAGCGTTTGAGGGAAAAATCATCAAAGCAGGTTGGCAACGGTGGTGATGAGTCCGTCGTCGACCTTTTGTGAGTAGAAGAGCAGTAGAAATGTTGCTCGCTTCGCTCGCAAGGTATTGCTGCAAACTTCATGTCAAATGCGAACTAGCTCGCAAACGGTAGATCTCTAAGGGTAGTTTTAACTTCTGTTTTTTTTAGCCTTTGAGTTTAGCTCCGTCAAGAAACGAGCATGGAAGATAACACCTTTCTTATTTAAAAAAAATAAGGCAGCACAGGTAAGGAGTACAATTTTAATTAATAGGGATAAGTTTGTGTTCATCAGTTTATTTAACATGTTATGGTAAGAACCGAACCTACTGTATTTGTCTCTCGTTTACCGCTTTTGGTAACGGTAGCAATACATAATAGTTTTTATACTTCTCGTATTCATTTTCTCTTATACGAAAATGGCCTTTCCGAAACGAGAAGAGGTTTTCGTAACGTGGAAACGCTTTTCGGAACGGGAAGAGTCAGCTTTACTCGTGCTCAGCTTTTTCGGAATCGTAATTAGGAGACGAAAACTTGACCTTCCTCTAGGAAAACACTCTAGAATAACTTAGCAACTATCATGCAGTTGGCATGGATACACATACACACCCTGAATTTTCCTCGTGCCGTCTTTTGTTGTTGGTTTAACCTTTGTATTTGTCTTTCTTTCGTGTTTTTTCCCCGCACCTCAACCAGAAAGGTCATTAGCGGCATTTTGTTCTTGCTATCGACGTTTTATCGAAGATTTCAGCTTCAACATTTTCAAGGTTCATTTCAGTTTCAAGATTTCGTTTCAAGGTTCATTTCAAGGTTCATTTTACACCTTTTAAAGATTCGTGTTCTTCACGGCAGAATCGTTGTCATATGATGTTGAGGTAAGTGGTCGTTGTTTCTTAATTCATGTTATATTTTGGAAATTGTCTACTGTGACAATTGAGTTTTGAGCAGTGATTCACTACAAGAGTCACGTTAACGTCTCTATTAGAGTTCTCTTCTTCTCGGGCTTACGAAAACGCTCCGAGAAATCGATGCATAAAGGTTAGCATTCATCATGCTCGCTCTAACAGCGCTTACGATAAATACCAATACGAGAAATACAAAAACTCTCTAATCAATAGCCATAATACATAATTAACCTACCTATTGTTTCGAAGAAGAAAGAAACGAATTGTGTTTTCTTAACTGAATGCAACCAGTGTTTTCCGATTGAAGTGCATTATTCACTGTTTCACATTTACCAGTAATAGACAAAAAATGTTTAACAAGGTAATATTGACATGGATATGTCTTTGCTCTGGGGGGTCAACCAAAAATTTCCGTGTTGCAAAATTTATGTCACAATTTCAGTGCTTTTCACGTACAACCCAGCCGTTCCAAGGGGAATGGAACTTCCGCAGTTTTCATCGCACAGAAATCGTTCGCCACTCGTTGGAAAGCGCTTGATTTATGTGATAAATGTTCACATCTCAAGCTACCAATTTCCTCCTCCTTACGTACCTGGCTACATTCCTAAACTAAGTTGATTGGACTACAAACAATTTTAATAAGCCGGTTACAATATTCTCAACGTAAAGCAATAGCATCATTTACTCCACTCCATAGGAAACATTTTCATCTTCTTGACAACAGTCGACTGTTAACAACAACTCATTGTAGTGGCTTCTCTCCACAGTTATTTTCAACATTTCTATAAGTAAACCGTTGTTTTGGTCGAATTAGTCGGGATGCGGCCCAGGGATTTGTTTAAAGTTAAAGGATTTGTTTACAACTCTCGAGGACAACCGTTATGAAATCCCCAATCAAAGACATATCCATGTAACATGGTATCTGCTTGTAAAGTAGATAGTGGAACTCGTTTACGAGTTGTTTAGTTAGGTACTTGATTTTTCTTGTTTGTATTTTCATCTTTAATCAAAAATGTACTTTGTTCATTTAATTTCATTGTGAATGTTTATTAAATTTTTATTTACTTCTCATGTAAATTGAAAAAATAAAGAGTGTACCTATTATTATTTAATCCTGTGTTTACAATATAAAAGTATAATTTATAAATAATAGGTATTACATAACGAGGACTGAAGTTCTCCAGCGTTTTATGTTTCATTCCCAGCCTTTTTCGATATAATTTTGTCAAAAAAATTACTTACATATAATCAGTTTATTTTTCATTTATTTATTTATTTTTTGGGTGTGTACATGGACGGTTGGTAACCAAGTTAAAATTTGTGCAAATAAAAATTATGTTTTTCATGTTAAGTTTTACCTACCTGATATAAAGTGTTGATCCACAACCTCTAAAACTGCTAGTTTTCCAAGGTCTTCTTTCAAAAAATTAGGGGGGGGGGGGGTAAAAGGGGGGTAAAGGGGGCACTGGAAAATATTCAGTGCAACCTTCTTGTCCAGATGGAGGCCAAAGGCCACAGTATAGACCACTTACCAAGTTCACCGATTTCGGCGGCACGCCAGCATTTGGGAGTTTGAAGAACAAAATTTGTATCAATTGTAATCAAATTGTAAAACAAATTGTAACAATAATAATCCCGAATGACTCTGTCTAATGTAGCCCACAGGTCAACAAAAAAAGTTCCAATCATGCGGCATGATCGTATGAGCGAATTTTCTTAAATTAACTATCGCATTATAATATGTTATAGTGAATCGAAATTTGAAATATTTGAGTACAAAAAAATTGTTGAAATCCAATTTCATACCAAGAAAAATAACTCAAACTAAATAAAATTCGGCGATTTGAAATATATGGATTTTTAGATTTTTTTGCAGTTTATTTTAAAGATTTTTCAGCAAATATGAATGAAATGTAATGTCGGTTTTAAGCATAATTTTCTCCAACCATTTTTTAATGTCCTAGTTAACCGTTGACAATTTTGTTTTGACTAAAATTGTGCTGAACCGATAAATTCGACGATTTTTTGCCGTTTTTGGTGATTTTTTTATCATATTTTTTAAAATTTTATCGATTTATTGTGATCATAATGTGCTGGCCAATAAACACATCCTTTCATTTGAAACGCTTGAATTTTTTGGCCCAAAAACGTGATTTCTATCTCAATACCAAAGGGGTTTATCGTCTGGAATGTCACATACATATTTGAATATATACCTATTTATATACTTACATTAATTAATAAATAATAAAATATGAATTCATAATAAATAACATATATATATATATATATATATATATATATATATATAATATATATATATATATATATATAACATTTTTTATCACAAAACATCAGAACCAGTGACTTTTTGGGGGGTATGTTAAAAGAATAACTTTTATAATAAAAATGGCATCGATCGAAATTTATAAAAAAGCAGCCAAAAAAACTAACTACTCGTCGTTTAAAGATTTGGATAAGGGGGCTTACGATCTCTTATCAAATTGTATACAAAATACGGAATATGGTGAAACTGTTGTTGTTACTATTAATACTGAAAATGGTGAATTAAATTTATTTTTACCCAAGACAATTTCTGGTCGACTTCTTGAACATGTTAGAAACGACCCGGAAAATCACCCCAAAAACCTTATTTATAAAGGAATTGATAAAAAGACAAAGGCTTTTCTGATTGACTTTGAGTAAATATTATAATTTCTTTATCGTTTATATAAAGAAAATCTTTATATAAATAACCCTTTCCCTCCAATCACCACAAATTCATAAAAAATCATTTTTCTATCCTAAAAAAATGCCATAAAAAAATACTATGTTTACATAGTATTTTTTTCAGAAAGAGAATTGTAAAGTTTCCTTAAGAACTTTTTAATGAACACAGCTCATTAAAAATAAAATCTCCTTCATCCCCCAAGCATTCTGAGCTTTAGCAAGCGTAAAAATTATCCTCAAACTGCTTCTTCAGTATAGCTTTATACACAATATAAGCCACTTTTCTAAGTTGATGTTCAGTGGAATTTTTAGGAACCTTAATATTTTTTTTATTAAGGTCTGCTTCAACTTTTTCTTTTGTATGGAGTGGTGGTTTACCATTGATACCCAATAAACGTTCTTTCAACAACAATTTACTAAGTCTATACTCCTCCAATTCATGTAAAATATTCTCTAGTGCGTCAAGGTTTTTTTCATAAAATTGAAATTCAGGTGTCTTTACAAACTTCCAGAAACCTCCATGTTCTTCACATAAATTTAATGCTTCGTCGTCTAAACCCATATCTCTTTATTTATTATAGAAAATATTTTTTTTTCCGGGACCCGTTGATCTTCATTAAAACATATTGAACAAGGTTGTTCTGAGAGAAATGAGTCGATCTCTCTTTAATATAGTGCTGCATGCGCAATCTACCGTTTGAGGGGTTAGTTAATTGAGAGGCGAGAGAGAGAGTGTCCGGGGGGGAGGCGAATTCTTATCAGACCGGTTACATCACCCCGAGTCAAGAGGCGAGGCGCTTCTGGTCCTCCCCCCTCACTGACCTCATTCAGCCTTGGAATTTACTATCCAAGACTGTGGAACGTGTTTCTCATCTCAACTGGTCGCTTTGGTGCAGTGGTTAGCATTCTCGCTTCATAAGAGAGACATCGGGGGATCGCTGCCCGTCTCAAACCGAGAAATTTTTTTCTTCTTAATAGTGAGGATACACTCTCGACGAGGTTTTTAGACTTCGTTATTAGCTGATGGGCCCTTTAAGCTAATAATTAATCTAATCCCACCTCGACGGGAGTGAGAGTCGACCTTATCGTCAAAATCTCCTTCCTTAACTGTTCTGCTCTTAATTTCTACTTAAAAACAGCAAAAACCGAAACTTCAACGTAACTGAAAAGCTAAGTTGAAATGACTCATGGACTTGAAACTCCATCGAAGTCGTGCAAGGTTGCGCCATTCAAAGATCCCCTCTTATAAACAGAGGTAGAGAGATCGTTCAGGAATGGATGCTGTGTAGAAATTAAGAAGCCAGAGAATGTGCGGTTAAGTTGGGACATTTTGCTGAAATTTCCTTTGATTTTTTTATGGGAATTCATTTAATATCACTTAGGCAAATATTTTTAAAATCTGCTCTGAAGCTCCTTCTGTGATTGATTCCAGTTTCATGTGTAATGTAGATGAAAACTAGAGTCATTAAAAATATTATAATTACGAATATCTTATCGATAAACAATGAAAGATTCAAACAGTCCATATTTATCATAAAAAAATTTAAAATTTCGTGAGTTGTAATTCCTCAGAATAAAAACTTCCTTGAATTTCCTCTCCATTTAAATCTCTTATTCTATAAGTAACAGGGTTCGTTCCTAAAATCTCAGCTATTTCAAAAATTTCTTTTGTCCAATTTGCTTCATATTTATTTGCAAAAGTTTTCTTCGATTTCGTAATTCTTACACGATTTCCAATTTTAAATTTCTTTTTTCCATTTTTTCCACTCTTTTTTAAATAAATATCTCAGGATTTCATTTTCATTTTTCGCGTCAACTTGAGCAGGTGTCATCCCAATAGAACGATGAACATCCTGTTTGTTATACTCATTAACTAATTCCTGTAGAATATCGATCCAATTTTTATTTCCATTCACCTCGAAACGAATTTTCATTTTCTGATTCAAAGTTCTGTTAAATCTTTCTATAATTGCGGATTTTTCTAAACTTTCCGTGTGATACATTTTTATGTTATACTCGTCTAAAAGTTCTTTGAAAAGTCTATTTTCAAATTCTAAACCTTTGTCCGTGTGAAGGAGTTTAGGGGTAGAATGGTTATGAAATTTCACATTTTCCAAAACGTCTTTGAAAGCTTTTGAAACTGCTATTCCGTTTTTCTTTTTCAATGGAATTGACCAAACGTACTTTGAAAAAGTATCAATGATATTCAACATGTAACCGAACCCCTTGTTTTCATTCTCGTATTGTTTCATTATAATCAAGTCCGCAGCCCAAAGATCATCTTTTCCATGAGTAACAATTTTTCTTTTCTGAAATCTTTTTCTAACGGGTTTATGTAACTCTTTCGCAAATTCTAACTTTTCGTTTTCAGGTAAATTTATAACTTCAGTTTCAGGAATTACGTTAGTTTCCTCATTCGGATTTTTTATAAATTTACTTTTGTTAGTCTCACATTTATCACATTTAGCTGAAATTCTCCACCTTCCGTTCACAGTTTGTACAATTTTCACGTTTATATTTTTCGTTTTTTTCTTACACTTACAGCAATAAATTTCGTTGTACATTATTTATTTAAGTTTAATACGATTTTTTTTTTAATGGAGATCACTCCATTAAAAATATATAGCTTATAAAATAATTATAAAATTTCCCGTTTAATCATATTTTTAGTCGGGTCGTACACAAAATTCGATCCACTTACAATAATAGCGTAACACGTAGTACCTACTGCCCTACTTGTTGCTGCTGTTACAAATGTATTGAAATCAACATTGAGCATCAAATTATTGCTTTTACCACTAGATAGACTCTGAGGTTGATCAGACAAATCGATGCTAAAAATTGGATATTCTTTTTTGAAAAAATGAGGCATGATGTATGGAATAGATTGTTTAGAACTTATAGTCTTTTTGAACTCTAAAAATGCATCGTAAGCCAAACCATATCTATTTTTATTGAAATCTAAATCCTGCGTTTCCTCAGGATACCTTCTACCTCCTAATTCAAGCCAATAATTTTTCACATCTTTATGATGGAATTCAGAATTGTTTTTTGTCTGATCGTTCAAAACATCAGTTTGAAATACCACGAAGCACCATAATGGGTTATTAACGTTTCTGTAAACGCTAGATAAATCGAACTGTAACGAGTTTCCAGTAACGTTCCTAACTATGCATTGCCAACTTTTAAATTGGAGTTGATACGGAGTGCTTCTCAAATCTGTGATCAAATTAACTTTTGCTTCATTCGTGTATTCAATCACCGGAACTCTCAAAACGAAAGACTTAATTTCTACAACACCTTCATTAGGAATAGGAGATTCTCTATCTTTTTTCCATCTAAAAATAATATTATTATCGCTGTTTCTTATAAAAGTTATTTCAAAACCTCCCTTGAAAATTGGAACTGTTAAATCTTTGAAAAAACCCAAACCTAAGTCACCAAGGTAACCAACAGCATTGAAATTCCCTCCTCCGATAACTATTGAGTTGAATCCTGAATTCATACCTTGTCCGTTATAATCTTTTGGACATTCTTGAGTAGCAAAACCTTCCACCAAGCCACAAATGCCCAGATTTTCAATTTCATCTACTACCACATTGTGTTTTTTCACTTCTATACTCGAAAACATATGACCTACGAAATTATCTACCAACTTAACAGTATCTAAACCTGAATACTCCTTGGTTGGATCTTTTGACTTTAGAACTCCCTCCACGTTATATTGTATATCTTTAGACAGAAAATCGTCGCTTAAATCTATTTTGAAAATTGTTCTTTTATTCTCTGCATTTAAATTCTGAGTTGAAGTTGGATTAATGGTACAAAATTGCTTTCGCACAATAAAGTCTTGATATTTATCAAATACCTTTTTAGTTTGATGCATACTTTATTATAGTAAATATAATTTTTTTTATTTTTTTTATTTACTAAAATTAATTTCATGCCGTTTTTAAAAACTTTTAGACCCGGTAATTTACCAGCCCTAAATTAAGGTAAACACAAGTAGAGTATATTTTTAAAATCTAATAAAGGTGGTGTCTACGAGACGCTACCTTTAAAGTTAAACACAAGTAGAGTATATTTTTAAAACTCTTAAAGAGGGGAGGCGATTCGCCTCCCCTATTAAAGGGGAACCGTATAATTTTTATTTACTATGAAAAAATTAATTACTTTTCAGCAACAAGTAAGCTTTAATATCGTTGAATCGAATGGGTTCGTTATTTCCCGTGGTCGTTGACAATTTTATCATATTTATTTCTTTCAGTCCTTTTCTTAGTGGAATGAAAACTACTTTCTTTGGTTTTTCCGTGTAAATAGTATTAGGTGACAGTGGTTTCTCTATGAAAGAAACGTGTAATAACTCATGTTCAACGTGCAAAAGTGGGTGTTCCTCGTGATTAGTAAAGCTGTATTCCGTAATGTTGCAATGCCATTCGATTATTTTGCTCGAAAATACGAGTTGAGTAGCATTGTTATTTGACACGTAGTTGGTGTTCTTTTTGAATGAATTATCGGAACAAGTTCTCAATTGGAATATGTCACAAAAGTTACCTTCATTTATAATTTTCATATCCATGGGGAAGTTAGCAGCAATTCTGTAACTATCGTCAGTTAGGTGTTCGAGATTGAATTTCAAATTATTCGGATTAACTTTCTGTATATCTTTCTGTATATCTTTCTGTATATCTTTCTGTATATCTTTCTGTATATCTTTTTGTGTATCTTTTTGTGTATCTTTTTGTTTATCTTTTTGTTTATCTTTTTGTTTATCTTTTGGTATTTCTACCGTCTGGTTTTCGAGCTTTTTCAAAGTATCTATTTTCGCTAACAAAATACTTTGAAAACTAGTCAAATGACTAATCAACTCGGATTTGAACGAACTCATTGTGTATTCACCATTAAGTTCATGCACATCATCGTAAGTTTCATCGGGGAAAGGAAATGTGAATGAAAACTTGAAGTTTTTTATCTCAAACGTTTTCCTAGTTGTAAACATCAATGCTGACATGCCCAACTGATACTCTTTATTCGGATCGAGTGGAATCGGTTCCTCAAACCATATTGTATCTCCTGAAATTTTTATAAACATTATTTATTATATAATATATAATAAATAAAATGAGTCATGAATACAATATCGATCCTCATCCATTTGAATCAAACAAAGTTCATAATGGATTACTACCGCTTCCTCTTCGATGTTTAATAGTTGGAACAAGCGGATGTGGAAAAACCACTCTATTGTACAACCTGATTACTAAACCATGGGGAATTCCCCATGACAATCTCTACATATGTTCCACAACTTTAGAACAAGAATTTTATAAAGGCTTGAGAAAAAATAGTGAAAAAATAGAGGCTAAATTTGAAATGAAAATAGTGCATTTTTACGATAGTTGCGACGAACTAATTGTACTAGATGAATGCCTACCAAACAGTCTTGTAGTTTTCGATGATTGTGTTAATGTTGAACATCAACGAGTTATAAAAGATTATTACGCGAAAGGGCGTCACAGGAATATTTCTTGCATTTATCTAACTCAATCATTCACTAAAGTTGATAGACAGTTGATTAGAGGCAATCTGAATTTCCTGTGTATTTTCAAGCAAGATCCAGATTACATGAAAGTGATTTACGATAAGTATGCTGGAACGGATTTTACTTTCAAACGATTCAAAGAAATATACAACGAATGTTGGGACGATGATTTTGGATTTCTAACGATAAACCTAACAAAACAATTAAAAGACGGTCGATACATGAAAAAGTTTGAGAAAACGTTTCTCGAGTCGGTGAATAAACGGTCAAAAACACCGTTAAATTTGGATTTTAAATATTCGACAAAAAAAAAATTTTTTTTTTACTATAATAAATGTCTACTGAAAAACATTTAGAAAAATTTTTGTTGAAAAAATGTAAGGAAATTAAAAAAAAAAGATTGAAACTCGTGATGATTCAGAAACTAGTAATCAACCTGATGATTCAGAACCAGAAAATAGAATTTTCCTGAAAAAACCTAAAAAAGAAATAACTGTTAAGGAAGCTAACGAAATTCAAAAACAAGAACAAGAGTTGAGACGTGCTTTCCGAGAAGCTAGAGTAGATAAGTTTAACGAAAGAGAAACTCGTAATCAACCTGATGATTCAGAACCAGAAAATAGAATTTTCCTGAAAAAACCTAAAAAAGAAATGACTGTCAAGGAAGCTAACGAAATTCAAAAACAAGAACAAGAGTTGAGACGTGCTTTCCGAGAAGCTAGAGTAGATAAGTTTAACGAAAGAGAAACTCAAGAAAAGATGTTTGCACCCATCACTGAAAAAGTAGTTGAAGTAATAAATGCTGTGAAACAAGCTGATGAAGACATCATAAAGAAACTAGAAATTGTTCCCTACAAGCCAACTAGTTCTCCTAGAAAGAAAGTTGTAACTTTTGGACCAACTAATACTTTTGACATTAATCCAAACGAAGGAGCTTCTGCACTAGTTGATACTGCGTCAGATGATACCGTAGTAAACACGAGAAGTAGCTTATCAAGCATCATGGATATGGTAGATCGGAATGAAACCCCATCGAATAGCGTTGGTCCGAAAGGAATTGGTACTATTGCGAGACTTTACATCAGACAGGATGATAAACAATTTGGTATATGGGGAAAAGAGGACAAAATTTACATCGGAGACCAACAAATTCAAGTAAATGGAGATGCAATCGTTATTCAAAATGAAACTTACAAAGGAACTCACGGATTATGGCGTTTGTTAACTGATCCTCTAGGACCTCATCCTGATAAATACACTAAAGAGGAGTTTGAAAGTTTACAAGAAAATTCTTATTCAAACTAATTCTCTATACCAAAAGAACGACCCAACTACCAATAAAGTAAAGTCTAGTACGGGGAAAAAATGGAAAGAGTTGATCGCGCCTATTTGGAAAGAAATCAAAGCAAGTAAAGTTGGTTCGGGTTTGATAGAATATTCTGAAAATCCAGTGGAATTTAAATACATTGACAACCTCCAACAGCTGCTACAGCGTTTGTTCTATTTGCACGCACAAGAACGAGCTGGTAATAACAATTTTCACAATGAAAAATTAGGAATTGTAAAGTTTATAAGCGATCAGTTGGAAAAAAACATAGATAATCCCAAAGGAATAGAATATCTGATGAAAGTTGTAAACAGTTTGCCGAAAGGAATTATTAAAAGTGGATCCGGAGTTTTAAATACTTTGCTGAATAAACTAGATGGTTTCGTACCTGAAATGCATTTACCCGGATACAACTATTGTGGTCCATTTACAAAACTAGATGAACGATTGAAAAGAGGAGATCCTGGAATTAATAAATTGGACGAAGGTTGTAAGCAACATGATATATTTTACAGAGATCACACAGGTACGAAAGAAAGACACATAGCGGATAAAGCACTGGAAAAAGTGGCAAAAGAAAGAATGTACGCTAGTGATGCAAGTTGGAAAGAAAAAAACAGCTGCAGCTGTAGTGAGAGGTGCAATGAAAGGTAAACAGGCTTTTGGTATGGGAGTTGCAAAGAAAGGTAAACAAGTTGCAAAGAAATGTAAACAATCCTTTGGTGAGGAAGTTACAATGAGTAAACGATCCTTTGGTATGAGAGTTCGTTATTAAAAAATTTTACTATAATAAATAACTATGATTACGAAAAAAATAGATTTAACCGAAAATCAACTAACCAAAATGCGAGCCGCTTACAAGAAGCGCAAAAGTGTTACAATTCTTTTGACAGCGAAACAAATTTCAGGAAACGGAAAACATAAAATCAAACTGTGGGAAACTCAATCAAAAGCATTTGAAAAAGCGAGAGGAGAAAAGAAAGGAATTACGTTAACTTTGGATTACGAACAACTACAATTGAATCACACGGGCGGATTCTTACCATTGTTGTTTGCAGGAATTGGTGCTCTTGGGGCATTATTGGGTGGTGGAGCTGCAGTAGCTTCTAGCGTTATTGATTCTAAGCATAAATCTGCTGAAGAAGCAGAAATCAAACGCCATAACTTGGAAATGGAGAGATTAGCACAAAATGCAAAAAGTTTAAGTATTGGGTCCGGTTTAAAAAAACGAAAAAAAACGGAAAACTACCAACCTTTGAGTAATTTAGATTTACATCGTTTCGCGAAAAATTTTAAAATAAAACATTTCCGAGGTATTTTCATGAAAGATGAACTTCCTGATCGATCTAAACCCGTTGAATGTGGAATAATTAATTTAGAAAATTCTTATCAAAATGGTAGTCACTGGACTTGTTATTTTAAAAAATCCGAAAAAGAAAAATATTATTTCGATTCCTATGGAAACGCACCACCTCCTAAAGAGTTGGTAAAATACTTGGAAAATAAACATATTTTTTACAATTCCGAACAAATTCAAAAGTATAATGATCCTCCAATTTGTGGACATCTGTCTTTGATAGTGTTAAAAGAACTTTCAAACGGAAAAGATTATGAAACTGTTTTAAAAACATGCAGAGGGAAATTGAATTCTGAAAAAATCTTAGTATAATATTGTTGTTTTAATGGAAAATTTCCATTAAAACGTTTTTATTAAACAAACTTGATATTATACATGTCTCTCCCATTTATTGATTTGGTGATTCCATGGTACACTAAGCAAACACCGTACTCAACTAGAGCTTGGAGTTCATTTTTGTCAAATTTTTGAATACATCTTTCTGGTATGAACACTCTAAATTCTCCTAGATTGGCTATAACAGCCTCCCACGAGTATTTCGTTGACACAAATTCAAAGTTTATAATTTTGTAAGGTTTTCCGATTTCTAGTTCAGAAAGCTTGTTTGTGTTGTTTTCAAAATTAATTTTTTTCAATAGCTGCTCCCTATTCATTTCTATTTATTTATTATAGAATATATATTTTTTTAAATAGGGGCGGTGATTCACCGCCACTATTAAGGCAAACACAAGACACTTTTATTTTTAAAACCCAATTCGTAAAGGTGGTGTCTAGTAGACACCACCTTTAAAGGCAAATACAAGTCGAGAATACTTAGAAATTTCTTTTAAAACTCTTAAAGTGGGTGGGTCCAAATCGGACCCACCCTCTTTAACATTAAAGTCGAATACAAGTCGAGAACATTTATAGGGATATTTTAAAACTCTTAAAGTGGGTGGCCAATTTGGCCACCCTCTTTAACGTTAAAGTCGAATACAAGTCAATTTGATTTTTAACAGTAAATACATCGGACCCCCGTCGAATCGACGGGGGTCCGATGTAAAGACGAATACAAGTCGAGAACATTTAAAAATTTCTTTTAAAACACAATTCCTTAAAGTGGGGGGTCGCGAATCGCGCCCCCTCTTTAACGTAAGAAAGCTCATAATTTTAGAGCCGACGCTCACATGTGAGCCGCGGCTTTTTCATTTCATACTAAATTTTGCGGCTCACATGTGAGCCGCAAAATTTGATCTCGGTTAACAATAACGAAACTACCACAAACTTGATGTTATGCATGTATTTTTTCATTTTTTGATTTGGTGATTCCATGGTAAACTAAACAACCACCGTGCTAGTTAAAAGGATCTCTACTATAATAGACAAAAGAAAAAGGTGAGGGCGATTCGCCCTCACCTTTAAGAATTCAAAAAAAAAAAAAAATGAGGGGCTAGTTAAAAGAATATATTCTATAATAAAATGTATGATGCGAGAAGACATTGTGAAAAGTGCGAGTACTTATAAAAATTGGGCTAGACACCTAAAGTCTAAGCGCCATGAAAAAAACGACCCGGACCGGACAATGACTATCAGAAAACCTAGGAAAGCGAAACCTGTATTTGTAAATCCGAGGAAATTACACAAAGTATTTAATTTTAGTGAAAAAATATTTGAAAAAGTATTTGAAAAAAGCAAAGAATCTAGGAAAGCGAAACCTGTATTTGTAAATCCGAGGAAATTGCACAAAGTATTTAATTTTAGTGAAAAAATATTTGAAAAAAGCAAAGAACCGAGAACTGAAGTTGGAGAAAAGGAAACTGCATTTAAATCTAGATTAGTGACTTACAATATTAAAAATACGAAAGGATTTAAAGATGCTTACAAATTTCTTGACAGTATTAAAAAAATCGTAACTGGTTTAATCAACATGAAACTTAGAGAAATGAAACTAAAAGTTAATGTAGTTTTAATCGCAGAATTTAAAAAAGGGACTAACGAAAATAATATGGAGTATCATGAACTCAATTTCAAAACTAAAAACGTAATAATATTGCAGTCAGCAGAAGTACCAAATTGTTACGAGGAAATGAAACAGAAAATTCTAAATGAAATGGAAACGTTCGAAATAAAAGGATCTCAATGGCAACTTCACAAAATCAAGCATTTAGAACTGAACGTTAACAAGTACACTCCTTTGAGAGGATCGTCTTACATCCCACTCCCTAATTTTCTACAATATAGGAAAGCAATTATAAATGTGAAAAATGACGATAATAAATGTTTCCTTTGGTCTGTTCTGTCTGCACTTCATCCAGCTGACCACCATTCTGATAGAATAGGAAATTACATAACATGGGAACATGAGTTTGATGAAGCGTTGAAAGATATCAGTTTTCCTATGAAACTTACGAGTATAAAATTGTTTGAGAAAAGAACTGGGATTTCCATAAACGTTTACTGTCTGGATGAAAAAAATATTATAATACCCTTGGAAATAACGAAAGAGGAAAAGGAAAGGCACATTGACTTGTTTTACTTGAAAAACGAGGAAACTGAACATTATTGTTGGATCAAGGACTTATGGAAACTTGTTGGTCATAGTCAGCTAACAAAGGATGGCCACAAACGATTTTTTATGTAAAATGTGCTTGAATAGCTTTGGAACTCAGATTAAATTAAACGAACATAAAGAATATTGTGGAGCTCATAAAGCTGTTAAAGTAGAACTACCAGAACCTTACGATAATGTTTTACAATTTGAAAATTATAAACGCTCCATGAAAGTACCATTCGTTATCTACTCGGACTTTGAAAGTTTTCTAAGCAAACTTCAAACTTGTCAACCTGATGAAACTAAGACGTTCACTAATAAAATTCAAAAACACGAAGCTAGCAGTTTTTCATATTACATAAAGTATTCCAACGGATATTATAAACCTCCAGTCGAATATTCTGGTCCAGATTGTCCAAAAGTATTTTATCAGAAACTGAAAGAGGAAGTTTTACACATTGCTAAGGAATATTACGATAAAATTGTACCCATGAAACCATTGACAAACGAACAGGAACAGGAATTCAAAAATGCTAAATCTTGTCACATTTGTGAGAGAGGTTTTAACGAATTGCCTCCAATGTTAGAAAAGAAACTTGATGTAATGAGAAAAACAATTCAACACTTTATTGATAAAAAGAATGACAATCAAGCAGATATATATATTGAAGAATTAGAAGTTTTGAAGTCAAATATACCTGATAATTGTATAAAAGTAAAAGATCATGACCATTTGTCAGGAGAATTTAGAGGTACCGCCCATTCTCTGTGTAATTTGGAGTATCAATGTCCGAGATTCGTACCTGTATTTTTCCACAACCTGGCTGGGTACGATGCCCACTTATTTATAAAACAACTCGGAGAGGATGAAGGGGAAATACGATTGATTCCAAATACTGAGGAAAAGTACATTTCGTTTTCAAAGATTCTTAGGTACCTACGACTCTGGAAAATTTAATGAGAAAGGAAACAAAGTAATGAATAAAATTGAAATAAGGTTCGTGGATTCGTACAAATTTCTAGCAAGCTCTTTGGAAAAACTAGTGGGAAATTTAACGAAAGATCAATTTAAGGAACTGGTAAAACATTTTGGAACAGAGAACTTGGAGTTGATGACAAGGAAACTAGCTTACCCATATGAGTACATGGATAGTTCGGAAAGGTACGATGAAACCTGTTTGCCACCTATAGAGAAATTTTACAGCCATCTAAATAAACAAAATGTAAAAGAAAACGAATATAAAAATGCACAAGAAGTTTGGGAAAAATTCGGTATTAAAAACATGTGGGAATTCACCGCGCTTTACAACAAAAGTGACATCTTACTGCTTGCAGATGTAATGGAAAATTTCAGAGATATTTCCCTGAAAACGTACAAACTAGATCCTGCATGGTACTACACAACACCTGGATTCTCATGGGATTGTATGTTGAAAATGACAAAAGTTAAATTGGAACTGTTGACCGATTATAATAAAATTTTAATGATAGAAAAAGGAATTCGCGGTGGAATATCTCAATGTAGTAACAGGTACGCGAAAGCAAACAATAAGTACATGGGTGAACAATATGACCCATCTAAACCTTCGAGTTACATAGCGTACGTAGACGCTAACAACCTTTATGGATGGGCAATGTCCAAATACTTACCATATGGTGGTTTTAAATGGGTAGAGAACTTGTACAATTTAGATATGGATAATTTAGATGTTGAAAATATAAGTGATGAGTCTCCCAAAGGTTATTTTCTGGAAGTTGACTTGGAATATCCTAAAGAACTACACGATTTACACTCGGATCTACCACTTGCACCGGAAAACAGGATTGGAAATACAAAATTACCTAAACTGATGACAACTTTGTTCAACAAAGATAGATACGTTTTGCACTACAGGAATTTGAAACAGTGTCTGAGCATGGGAATGAAACTGAAGAAAGTGCACAAAGTTCTGGAGTTTGATCAATCGGATTGGTTGAAAGTGTACATTGACTTCAACACGGAACTGAGAACGAAAGCGAAAAATGATTTTGAAAAGGAATTTTTCAAATTGATGAACAACAGTGTATTCGGAAAAACGATGGAAAATATCAGGCAAAGAATCGATATCAAATTATGCTCAAACGGAAAGAAACTGGAATTATTGATAGCAAAACCTACTTTTGATCGTAGAACGATATTCACTGAAAACTTAGCAGCAGTTCACATGAAAAAGACCAAAATTCTTTTCAATAAACCCATCTACATCGGAATGAGTATTTTGGACATTTCAAAAACTCTAATGTACGATTTTTATTACAACACGATAAAGAAACAATACGGAGAAAATGTCAAATTGATGTACTGTGACACGGACAGTCTGATCATGGATATAAAGACTGAAGACTTTTACTCGAATATTAAAAACAACATGATTGATCAGTTTGATACATCCGATTATCCGAAAGAAAATGTCTACGGTATACCTCAAGTGAACAAGAAAGTACTTGGAAAAATTCAAAGATGAAATGAGCGGAAAAGTGATGGAGGAATTTGTCGGACTAAGATCGAAACTTTACGCACACAAAACGTTCGAGAATCAAAAAGAAACAAAGAAAGCGAAAGGGATCAAGAAAAACGTTATTGAACAGGACATTAAATTCAATGATTTCAAAGAATGTCTGTTGACCAAGAAACCGATCTACAAAACGCAAATGATGTTCAGAACAAACAAGCACGATATTTATACCATTAAACAGAACAAGAAAGCGCTCAGTGCCTACGATGATAAAAGGCATATTCTGGAAAATGGTATGGATACTCTTGCTTGGGGACATCATAAAATTGGAATAGGAAAAGAAAATTTCGTAGATCATCTGAAGGAGCTTATGAAAACACAAAACGAGAAAGAAAATGGAATTATAGGTAGGATTAAAGTAAATACTAAATTATAATTTTTATAAGGGATTCTTATAAAAACCTAATATTTTTCCATCTCCTTTTCCATCTCTCCTCTTACTACAGATTCTCTTACAAATGTAAATATACTGTGCACACTCTTTAGCATATTTTGATTATCCTCTTCGATGCATTCAAAATAAATATCACCATTTAGTACTGTAACACCACAATTTTTGCAAACGTTAATATTTTTGAAAGGAGTAAAATTTAGAATGTTTTCAGTTAGTTTATTTTTTCCATTGAGAAAGTTACGTTTCACAGTTGGTAAATCCAAAAACTTATGATACTTCCTCACGAAATAATCAGTCAGTTCTCCAGATTTAGATACTTCCTGCCACTCGCTCTTGGAAAGACAATTTCCATCTTCGAGTTCTCTTAACGCTTTAAAGTATTCCATTTTATTTATAGTAGAGATCCTTTTAACTTACCTACCCCTCAGAATACTACGAACTGACGGAGTTGCAAGAGGTGAATACGAAATCAAGGTAATATTATATCGATAATATTACCATCGTCCACAATTATATTTTTATCTGGGATCATCTTTAAAAAAATCTTTACGTTCAACTCTTGTAGAAATTTCTTATCTCGATTATTACGAATAACGTAATTCTCCAACATATTTTCTTTGATATTTTTCCTTTTATATTTCACGTCTTTTTTCGGAGATACTGGTATTGTTTTCTTAACGGTATTTACGAATTTTTCAACCCCTACATTTTTCAACTGTGTTTTAAAATTTGCAATTTTATCAGCTGAGATTTCTCCGTATACTAGTTGTTCTATAAACCTGTATACTTTCATATCTCTATCTCTATCGATATACGCGAAACATTCAATGAATTCGATATGCTTAAGTGAAAATTGTAAAAATGGATGAGACATGTTTATTTTTATTGGAGAGATCCTTTTAACATACCCCCCAAAAAGTCACTGGTTCTGATGTTTTGTGATAAAAAATGTGTTCTGATGTTTTGTGATGAAAATTTTTATCAAGGGTCTAACAGAAAAGCATTTTTAACAGGATTTAACAGAAAAGCATTTTCAACAGGGTTTAGCACAAAATCAGTTTTAACAGAGATTGAAGTCGGAATCATTTTTATCAGAGATTTAACAGAAAAGCATTTTCAACAGAGATTGAAGTCGGTGGTCCAGGATTGGTATTCGGATACTACTTTTATATATATATATATATATATATATATATATATATATATATATATATATATATATATATATATATATATTTGATCTTTGAAAGCTATTTGACCTCCCAACTTTTCACTTATCTGTGGAATGACCCTGATGATTTTCGGGGAAAGGGAGATGGTTTTGGGACCCAAAAAAATATTACAAAAAAAAGTAATTTTTTGACCCAATCTTCATTTTTTTGTTCTCCTTTAAAAAAAAGGCCTTGGCAAGTTGAGCTCCCTTTTCCCTTTCACGGTCACATAGGTATATATTTTTGAACATTGATTTTTACATTAATTTTTTAATGCTCTATTTTAAAGTTAATAAACCTAATTTGAGCAATACTCTGCTGAAAACTATAAATTTAATGAGTTTTAGCCGTTTTTAGCTTTTTTAAATAATCTTTCTGCACTTTTTTAAGTTTGACCAATTGTGTACAAAAAATGCACAAGAACGGAATTTTTATCTCAATCCTGAGGAGAGTTATCGTCTAGAAGGACATATATACATATGAATAAGCATTAAAATCTTCTTGGATTCGTTTCAGATGCCTCAAATGGATTTCAATGAAGAAAATTTTCGAAAATTTTGGAGCCATTGCAATAGCTTCATTTTTAACGAAAATTCACTAAATGCACCTACTAGTTTAGGGTACTTCTATTTTATACACAACCGATGCTTTAAATGCATAAATTCGGCTATCAAAACCTAAATTTTGTTCCCTAACTTGTGGAATCTGGTGGCGAGAAACAGACAATGCGACCCTTTCACCTCTTGCCCCGCAATCCACCTCACCTTCCAACCCAATTCCGCCGCATTTCATCCGGGGATCGGCGGGGATGGCAGAATTCAAAATCCTACGGATGATAAATATTAGAGTTCAGTTCTCTGGAAGTTCGGAGTTAGTAAGACGACATTGACAAAACGTCCGCCAAGTAGGGTGGGCAGTATAGCTTCCTCAGATACTGTAACATAGACGAATAGAATTATTTGAAACACGAGTCGAAATTTTCGAATGAAAAACACAACAGTATCTAATACACGTGTATACATGCTAGAAAGCAAATTAGGGCTATAATTCATGTTTGCATGTGCGGAAATGGTTAATCCACACAATAACTAAAAATGCGATCGATTCATTATTTTCAGACTGTCATCCAATACTGGTTTTGCGTAAGTGCAATAGTTACCTATTATTCAAGCAAATGCGATAAAATAAAAGGGCATCATTCTGGAATCAACAACCTCTCGAGTGTGATCAAAATCGGACCAATAGATTTGTATATTTGTATAATTGCACTTCATACAATACATCACAACAATAGTGTACTTCAAAAATAGAAAATCTCAGTAACTATATTTTTTTCAAATTAAAGGTAGGTATTTGAAAAAATACATTGTGCCACGAAGATTTAAGTTCATGAGGAACCTGTGTTTCCCCGTGGAGTCAACCAATAACCAGATTAGCAATCGGTCTTATAACCATCGTTTTAGTATGATAACATCATGATATATAATTAATTTATATCAATAACAAAATAATAATAAAACCTCGAAAAACACCAAAATAACAAGAGAAAGAATGAAAGCAAAGGTACACTGAAATATCTAGGACATCTTTTCCCTGATAATTCGTTTAAATTAATTTAAGTTAGGAAAATCTTCTAGCTTAATATTATTAAGGTAAATAGGCGAATAGCAGTGACATACGAACTTCTTTTATAAATTTCCAAATTGATTTTGGGCAGTCTAATATTTGGTCCTAACCCAGTTCTGGTTACTTAATGAAAACCCAAATGCTCATGATCAACTTTTCTCTTATATACATGAACGCAAGATCAGTACAAACAAATTTGGTCGACTTCTAGAGCATCAAATTCCTTATACACATTTAACATCGAGTAAGTGAATACGAAGTTTATCTTGATCTTGATCTTTACTATTAAGAATGTAACTACGTTTGCTTGTTTGTCGGTCGTCTCTATGCACGGCCAAACGGCTAGGGGGGGATCTACGAGTGGGTGGATCGTCTTGGATTTTTCGGGAATAGTGTATAAGCGATTTTCAAATTTTTTTCTCCCACCCGAACCATAGGCTGAAGGGCGGGAGGGAGATGGGAGCCCCTTTTAATGCGCGTTTTTTCCCAAGCGCCCGATCTTCTATCCGCTGCAACATTAAAGTTTGATCGAGTGCACTTCGTATATGGGTGATTCTCACAGAAAGGGGCAGAAGTGATGTCCCGACCAGTTGCGGCGACCCAATAAGGATTTGGGAGCTGGCGAAGGTCTTAAATTGTAGGAATTGTTAAATTGTAGGTGTTTTTTAAATTGTAGTATAGGTTTTTATCTAGAACCCTTTTTTTCCATTTTTAGGTTATGTTTATTCCTTTAAATAGAAAATTAACTAAATATAGTCAAATCGTCATCGACCTGTCCTGTCCCAATGCGACCTTTCCAACTTCAAGCTTTAATTAAAGGTCTTTCCGCTTTTGAGTTTGGATTTTATTCAATTTTTCTACATCAGTATGATTTCTGAAATGCGTTTCTGATCGATAAAATTAATGTAGAACCGCTAGAAAAGTGTATTTGGATGGAAATATGTGTGTCCGGAGCATCGCCGTCATCGACCTGTCCAATATTGGTTTTCGAATTTTTGCGGTCACAATTGTATTTTAGCGGCTTTTTTTTGCCGCTTTTTTTTCGCGCACTTCTCAGTTACCAGAAAAACCGCCATTCGTTTTAATTCAGTCAACTCGTGGTCGTCAGCGGGAGCAGATGTGTGCTGGACCGTGGGTTGGTCAATCACAATCGTCAGAAACCTGTCCCCTTTTTCTAAGTGAGTACTTGAACTCAATTTTTTCTTATGGTATTTTTGTTGTGCACCGAACGGTCTAGTTTCATGTTATATGCCGAATTTGGGAAAAAGCTTGCCACAAGGTGAAACATTTGAGAAAAAACTGAAGAATCATCATCGACCTGTCCATCATCAACCTGTCCTCTCCTGAAAATTCGAGGACAGGACGATGACGAAAAGGACAGGACGATGAGGAAAAAGGCAAATCTATTATGTTTTTTGGATTTTCTAGTATTCCCGTATTCTCGCATTTAGTAATCCAATATTCTCGTATTGACCATTCAAAACACATATCTACTTAGCCGAACGTTGTGAAGGTCTACTAGGACTTATTCGAGAATTTCTGTCATTCTTCGTTTGTTGGATTCGCCCTACAGTGGTCACGTTTTTCGGTCTTTTGACTTGAAATGTTGAGGGTTAACGTTTCTTGGCAGTTATAGCAAATTTTCCTTTTTATGATGCTTGGACAGGGTGGTGATGCAAATGGTGAGAATCAACGGGTCGCATCATCGCCCTGTCCTGGTGTCATCATCATCGACCTGTCCGCCTAAATTTTTAAATATTTTTTTCTGAATCAATAAAAGCGCTACTGTTTGGATTTGCTTCGAATTTCGATACATACGATATAGAGAGCATCAGTGATTTTTTTCAGCTCGATTCGATCACTTTTTCTTTTTTCAAAAGTCAAACTCAAAACTGACCTTTTCTGTGAGAATCACCCATATCAGCGACTAAGTTACGTTTCTGGACCCGTAGAACACGATCAAAAGCTGATGTCAAAACCGGCAAAAGCTGATGTCTTCCCGGAGAAATCAGCGATAATATGCGGGAAATTATGAAAAAAATTCGTTCCCCGTTATGGGATTTTCCGCCTTAGACCCTGTAAATTTTAGAGGTTTATGCTTGGGTTGGTCTTAAAATGTTCGTTGAAGTTCCAATTTGGTTCCATGCAAGTTTCGAGACCTGAAACTCTTTTTTCCAATTGTAGTGAACGAAAATGTTGATGAAAACGTAGGTTTTCGAGCTACAGCTCTTCCTTATTCCGTCGAAACGTAGTTACTCTGAACTTTGTATCCAAAACCTCTTGATCTTGGGAGCTCTCCCGTTTGCTCTTCTACGCACATAAAATAATGGCCTATCTTTATTAAACCAAATAAACTTTTCGTGGTTCCACATAGTTTCATAAGATTTAATTTGTTTCCAAGTAACTTCCAGCGGAAAAAAAGTCTGCCAAGCTGGTTGGGCAGTATAACTTCTTCACATATTGTAACATGGACGTATAGAACTAGATGAAGTTTTATTAGTTCCATTTACTCTTTATTTGGTAGTCCTCCTACGCAGATAAATGGCCTATCTAAATTGGAATAAGTATGAAAAATTGAAATAAATACCTGTGAATATTGTTTTCCATGATTTCACGTGCAAATAGGAACTGTAAGTAAACGAATCCTTGATAAAACTGGAATGTAAACAGCTCGAGAGGGAACACACCAACGGTGGGTAACCCACCCAAATGATGGGGAAAACAAATACGTAGGAAAATTTATTATCAGACAGTTCTGTTCGTACTGAAATGTTCTTAAAACTAAACTTTTCGTGTTTCCACATAAGGTGCCGCGTTTGATAGTCATTTCTAACATTAAAAAAAAAAAAAAAAAAAAGTCTGCCAAGTTGGCAGAATTGAATTAGTTGAGGAACAAAAATTTAGTATCCGACAGTTCTGTTAGTACTGAAATATTCTTAAAACTAAACTTCCACATGATCTCCTTAGGATAGACCTTTTACGAAGATAAATGGCCTATCTTTACCTATTAAATTTAATAATCTTTTCGTGGTCCCACATAGAATACCCAGCAAATTATTACACAGCAATTTATTATTTTCGTTTTGCCCCTTCTATAAGATTTATTTATTTTAATTTTTTATTTTTATTTTTATTATTTTATTTTTTGCCATACCTTTGGGATTGTCAATGGAGAGGAATTTTAAGCAATTTTCAAATATTCCACCCCCACCTGAACCATGGGCTGGGGGTGATATCCCACCGTATCCTATTGCATCTACACATCCCACACCGATCAAGCAAGAAAACCCACATATAGAATTAGTTTATATTTTAATTAGTATCTAACTACATGTAGTTTTGCCTGTGCAATGGTTATTTCTCCTCCAACAGCGATGTAACATTTATAGGGCATCATTTCAGAGCTTATACCCAACTGCATATACCCAAGAGCATATACCTACTGAATTTGAACGAAATCGAGCCAACAGATGATAAGAAGTCCATGTTATGAGAAATTAACGTTTGCGCATGCGCACAGACAATTATTTATGTGACAGAAATGAAAATTATAGGGAACCGTCTAGAAGCTATCTGGCAGAATCACTGATAATGTCACAAAAATCATTCAATTCGACTCGGAGATTTGCCTGTGAAAATCGAGATTAGTTTCGCGCATGCGCAATGGTTATTACTCAACCAATCGTGATATAATTTATAGAGTATGTTTCTAGAACGTTTACCCAATTATCTACCTGACTGAAATCGGACCAACACATGATTAGCAAACGACGTTATGAGAAATTCACGTTTGCGCGTATCGATTACACGAATACGAATATAATCGCAGTTGACTCAGAATCAACGAATAATTATCGTATTCGTATTCGACGATAAGATTATGCCCAACACTGAGCACAGGGTACTGTTGATTCGACGGTATTGAAAATTTTACGGGACCGTCAAGGAACTAACCCGCACAATCCCTGAAAATCTCATCGAAATCGGAGAGAAACTTGGTATAATTTTGGGCGTAACAAGGAGTTACCACAGACAGACAACACAGACAGACAGACAAACACGGAACCAAATTGGTCTGCAAGCCCTGAAACGCAAAAAGTAAGTGGAAATTTACATTTTGGAGGACAAATTTTTTTTAAACTTCAATCACGAACACATTTCTTAGGTAGGTAGTGATGAAGCAAAATCAAGGAGTCAATTTTAGAGCTCATTGCTGATCGAAAGATCCTCCCAGGGATTTGTTTCCGAGTTATTCAATTTTCAAGATTTTTTTCTTGTTTTGTACCTTATGTCACTAAAACGGCCATAACTCCCCTTTCATCACTGTAAAGAAATCTAAGAGCACCGTTGGGAAGAGCGTAATTCCCTAGCTACCTGATTCCAAACCAATATGTTTTGAGCCGAATTATACATAAAAACAGGCTAAAGAACAAATTTTGAAATTTTCTCGGAATTTGACCTTTTAGCGAATTTTTGAAGAAAATTAAGATATTGCTCTCGCCTCAAAATTTGTAGAATGTGAATTTTTGAAAAACTTTTATGCAGAAATCCGTTTCAGGCTATTCTGAATCACATTCTGAAGTTTAACGCATTTTTTTATGTATGTATGTATGTATGTATGTATATATGTATGTATATATGTATATATGTATGTATGTGTCATTCCAGACGATAACTGTCCGTAGAATTGTGCTTGAAACATCAAACAAATTTTAAAATGTTAAGGACACAAAACGAAAGTTCAAGTTCGTTGGTCAGCATGATCGGATTACATCTTCGGGTTGAAATTTTCAAAAATGTAGTCAAAAATTTCAAAATAGCCTGTTTTTTGCGATTTGTTGTGCGAAATAATTTTTTCAGCATACTAACATGTGGTATATTCGGAATTAAAATTTCCTATAAGAATATGTATCAAGTTTTCAAAAATTTCAAAGTTGAAAAATCAGTCAAAAATCGAAATAATGCCGTTCGCTAGTTGTAAAAATCGATAATATTTGCATGAAACATTGTCCAAATTCAGATTGAACTACCCTTATGGAAGTATCCCTGTATAACCAATCCTAGAACCATGCTGTTTAAAACGTAGGTAGTAGGTGCTTAAAAAAAAAAAAATGTAATCACAACTGATGAGTTTACTCTGTGCATGTGTTAATAATTTGATTCCATGTTTGTCTATCAAAATCATAAACTAAAATTTCTCAACACGATCAATAGCGACTGAAATGTCGAAGATTTCTTCAAAAATTCGCTCATTGGGTCATGCTGCATGACTGGACTTTTTTGCTTGTTTTTTTGTCTTAGCGAATTTTTAAAAAGACAAAAAGTCTTTGAGTATGTATGCATGTTATGACAGTCATGCTGCTACGTCCCTTCCATTATTATATAAAATTACATGTACTGTGTGATACAGATTTATGAAGGTACATACATCATGGTTTCCAAAGCTAAAGACTACAAATCTGGTAGGTAATGGAGACTGTGGTTGGGAGTGTCATCCATCACAATCTCTCTGGGGTGGAGATCCCACCTCCCGAACATCTTGGGCCCGTCACTACTTGAGCAATGGTTTCCACCTCACTTCGACTTATCAACGTCTGAATTCGACTTTTCCGAATCTCGCAGTAAAGTCAATTTCATCAAAACATAATGCAGCCGAGTGATTGGTGGGGTTGGAGTGAGTTAAAGGCTAGGCATATAATATACTTCAAGTATTTGTTTATTATTAAAAAACATTTATGTCATGCAACATGATCGCATGAGCTCATTTTCGTACACAATAATATTATATTATACTGATTGGAAATTTGAGCTCATTGAGTGGAAAAAACCTTGAAATGCATTCTTCTTCTGAAGGTAAGGTTTCAAAGAGACAGCGTTGGAAGTACAGTTTGTTATTACGCGAGTTTTGTAGTTATGCAAATTTTAGGGACAAAAAAATTTAATTAGGTACCTACTTCCGTTTTTGTCTACGAAGTACATGAACAAGTAGTAATTTATGGAAGTTATACAGGTATGTATACTTTTCCTCTAGGTGGGTACTTACCTTTCCGCATGCAATACTTACCTAATATTCCCGTCTAGCAGGGCTCTCATGACAAGTCCTTTCACATGACCACTTTCACAGTACTCTAAAGACTTTTTGTTTCTTAATCGATTCAAAGAATAGTTCTGAAAACTAGGTAGGTAATCTACTTAACATCTTTGCGGATGATGTCTGGAACATCTCATATGGATCTCGGATCTCGACCGCACAGATTAATCTTGCGTTCGTAGCGTTTGAGGTCAAAGCCTGATAATAACTTGATGTAATTGGCATACAATTTATTACCTTGCATATTACAAATAATGAAAATATTGATTAGAAACTAGGTAAGACTATGTTATGCAGTATGTCCAGCCGTGTCTACAAATGGTGCATTTTCGCATAGTTTACTCGTCACCATGACAAAAAGGTGAAATAACTTCAACTTCGCCCTGCCTCGATGTAAGGATGCGCTAGTGTCGAAGTCTCGAGAATATCACCTATAGGATGTTCATGTTTGCGCATGCGTACAGGCGACTGTTAATCCGGCGGTAATGAAAGTTATAGGGCCGTTAGGGACCGTCTAAGAGCTAAACCGCTCAATCCCTGGAAATTTCATCAGATTCGGACTGAAACTTGGTATAGTCTTGGGCGTGAAAAGTATTTACCACAGACAGACAGACGTCAGACAGGGAGACACGGAACCAAAATTGATCAGAAAGCTCTGAAACGCAAAAAGCAAGTGGAAATTTTCATTTTGGAGGACAGAATTTTTTTCGATTTCTTTCATGAACACAAAGCTTCCCTACCTTCGGTAATGAGGAAGCAAAGTGCCAGCAGCTATGATTGCTTTACGCATTAAATCAAACGAATTTTCAAAATCAAAATCGTATATATTGTCATAACATGATAGAATGTAGGACACTTGTCAATATAATTCCTAGTAGGTAAATTAACGTTCCTGAGGCCAATAAAGGAGAGAGAAAAAATAAATTAATAATAATAATGAAATGAAATTAACGAGTGAAGGCTGGTCATTAACCCACCTAAAACGTGACTCGGCCGGGGCTTTCCGAACGAGCCCGGACCCAACCCACCATGGCGGCCTCCCGGGGGCGCCCACCTATTTCTAGATAAGCACCCCTTGCTGCGATTCATAAATCGATCGAGAGCCCCGAGCCTAAACAATTAGCTCGCTATAAAGCCATAAACTCAATAAATTACAAACACACTAAAACAATAACTCATACAACTTAATATAAATCTAAAAAAATAAAAATATTCAACAACCAGCAAGTTATCACAGTTCTGCCGTCCTAAGCGAAAAAGTCGTAAGTGATTTTTTGACCAAAATGAGTTAATGGTACCCCCCTGTTTTAGGGGGGGTTTTCTACCGATTTTCGGAGTCCCAGAGTCGTATCTGCACGGGAAATGCCTCAAACAAGCGTACGAATAAACGGCTTAGTGATGATTCCATTGGTTTTGCTTAGCCAATATTCGTAAGTATACTTTTCAGAGGAAGAAAATTCGTATCTGGCACCGGATACGATTTACTCGCTTCTTATTTCGCACATACGGATTCTCTTGTTCTTAAAAGTCAGATACGGATTTCAAGCTTAGTATTTTGGCACTCCTGGAGTCACTTACGATTCTTGGGAACCCTCTTGAATGTGCGTTTCGTGCTGCCCACAAAACAGGAGGGAATAGGGACGTCCTTCGAGCATAATTTTTAAGCAAATATTATAAAATTCCCTAATCTTGGGCACACAGGGTAGCTCAGTCTCGACAAACGTTTGAACTTCATATGATGCCAGATACAATAAGCCGAAAACAGCGTGCGAAAATTTGGACCCTTCTGTTTTATGTTCCCGGTACTCTTTCGTTAGCCCAAGATTGAATTTTCCTATAACAGCTTTGAGTAAGGTGAAACTTGCATCCTTTCAACTGTAAGGAAGACCCCGTACTTTCCCTGTTCATTGTCGTTATTTCATAGAAATACGGTACCTAAGAGCGCCCAATCAGTGATCGTCGCACTAGATTAGGCTTGCCCAGATTACCCTCGCCTCGCCCAGCTGAATTATAACCCAATAACGGCGAGGATGTACAGAAACCAAAGTACTTACGTTGCTTTACGTTACCCGCATTTATCCAGCTGTTAGTAATTCTAAGTACCTATCCCTATTGGTCTGGTGCGGAAGAACAAAGGCCTTTTTTTTCTAATTATTTTTACAGAGTGGACTCTCTTATATATATGCCAATTCTACATAGGTATACGATTTTCAAGATTTTATTGAGTGTGTCCAGGACAGTAGAAAGAATGCTGTAGTCAAAGAAATAACCGTTAATGATTTCACTGTGTGGAGAGATTTTTCTTCCAATCAGAAAATTAATTCGGTAACTCCAAAGAGCCATATCTCCGCGATATTGTCCAGATTTCAGCGCCTAGAGGCAAATATACGTTGAAATATAAAACGGATTTCATTGAACTCGATTTCCTTTAAAAGAAAAAAAAGCTTCAAAAGGGATTCCCAATTCTGGAAAAGGTTACTAAGCCTCGTGGAATCGACAGTGGAAGAAGAGATGCCATTCTAGCACGCTTATGTGAAGAAAAAAATGCCATTACCCCCCTTCTAGAGCGGAGTTTTGGAAAAATTTACCTTGTGGGGGTAACGAACCCGAAAATGATATTGCCATATACAGGGTGTCTCAACTAAAGTTCCCGTAATTTCAGGGATCGATTTTAGAGCTTCTTTCTGATCGAAAGTTCCTCATAGAGATTTCTTATGAAACTCTTAGTTTTCGAGTAATTTAATTTCTAAGATTTTTTTTCGTATTTTCGACCTTTTGTCACTAAAATGATCATAACTCTCTCAATTTGCTCAAATTCAAATTTGAGGATACCATTGGAAAGAGTATTAAATTTCCTATCGGATAGATGCCTGAGCGTTTTCAAGACTTAAGGTTTGAGACATGAAAAAGCCCTCGGAAAAGCAAATTTGACCTAATTTGCGAAACCTGTCTTTTCAATCGGAAATTGAACTATGAGAAACAATATTTTTTCATAATGCAAGAATTGTGAAAACTGCGCTGAAATCTCACCTTCCCAACGGTGTAGTCAATTTTACTTTTACATTGTTAATTAGGGGGAAAAAAACTATGTTGAATGTTGAAAAACATTGGGTTTTTTTTTTTTTTTTTGTTCCAATGAAATCGAGGGTTTTCTTGAAAAACGACCTTCTATGAAAATACGAGTTCGGGATCGATTTCTAGGTATTTTTCATGCTGAATCGAATGATAATACTTGCATATATCTCCCCAACCCCGTTGTAACCGAGTTTTACACGTTCTCACAAATTTAAGATCATTCGTTATGATAAATTTTATGTGTTTTTGGGGTGAAACTTGTAAGCTAAAGTGTAAAACTCGGTTATAAGGGGGTTGGGTAAATATTCAAGTGTTACCACTCGATTCAGCGTGAAAAAATACGTAGAAACAGACCCCGAACTCGAATTTTCATAGAAGGTCAATTTTCAAGAAAACCCTCGATTTCATTGGAAAAACAATGTTTTTCAACACTGAAACGTAGTTTCCTCCCCTAATTAGCTATGTAAATAGTGTAATGTATATGAATACCTACTAAAGTCCTGTACTGAACTGTCACTATCTCATTGTGTACCTACCTGCACACCAACAATAATTACTGTGAGGCTATTTTTAATTATTCCATTCATTCTAATCATCTGTTTCGATACAAAACAACACGTACAATTTTTTAGCTCAGTATAATTCAAATCATGCAAGTGCATATGGCTAGAGTAGCGAATCATAAACTGCAATTTGCTAGTCAGATACTCGTATCTATAGCTGATACGTAGAAAACACTAAGTAAACTGCAGATACGAGTTTCGTGCTTCGTAAATTATCCTCAATGTCAGTCAACAATACGAGACTAAAATTTGCACGGCGTTTTTTGCTATTTTACGATGGAAAAATTCAATTTTTGACATCGCCAATCGATTCAGCAAGAAATTTTCTACAAGGAGAATGTTCAAGTTCAAGATTATTTTGGAAACTAACGCCAATATCAACGAATTTCGACGCAAAACCTATTTGGTCGATTTCCCAAAAATTAGAGTTTTGCACATACGACTTTTTCGCTTAGGACGGCACAGTTATTATAAATATCTAAAAATCTAACTCGTGCACTTTTATAAAATTCCTCGGTTGGTGACATAAAATTAACAATGGCTACAAGACAAAAACTATTTAACATTGAATAAGAGGAGTATAATGTCCCACTAGTCAAAAAAAAAAAAAAAAAAAAAAAAAAAAAAAAAAAAAAAAAAAACCTACTTGATTTTTGATTGCTTGACAAATTGACTACCTACTAATTAAAAATGGTACATTTTATTTTGAAAAACTTGCTAGTGTGGCACGGTTCTTGCTCAATGAGTTCACGTTGTACACTGCGCTTGAAATGTTTGAAAGGAAGCTCTCTAGTCTCCTCGTGAAGTAGATTAAACATACGGCATCCCATTTGGTAGGGGTTCGAAATCATACTTGCGGGGGACGTAGGTTTTTGCGAGATTTGGTGAAATGGTTGTGATTAAACGAGCCCTCAGAAAAAACGCCCAAATTCGTCTTCACAAGCAACAAACAATTGAGCGCATAGATACTAGGAAGTGTCAGAATCCCGAGTTCTTTAAAATGTCCTCGACAACTTTTATTTCATCCAAGCTTAAGGACAGAACGGTAATTACCAAGTACGTAATTACTAAAGCCACAGAAACATAAATCAGTATAATGATTTTGAGGTGGTATTGAACACTCCGACGAAGAGAGAGGTCCGAGGCCCAGTACCCCATCTACTACTCCGCCTTAATAGGGTAGTAGGAGAAAGACTTTTCTTTATAAGCTCCTTTCCACGACATCGTTATTTCTTATTTGTTATGCTTTCAACGTACGAAGACTCGCAGCTAAGATACTCTAACTCGTTGGTTTTCTTCCTAGGAGAATCTTCATCTCAATCCCAAATTTATTCTACATTGTTCTTCTTTATCAATTCACCTTATCTATTCTTACCTGTACCTTTTGAATCTTTCAGAGTCCAGTATACCTTTCATTCTACATAAGTTCTCAATATGAGTATTGATCAAATTTCAAAAAATGTGCTTGATAATCACTAAAAATGGCTAAATAGGTAACTTAGGTTATAAAAATTTAAAAACAAAAATAGGTAACTTAATCATTTTAAGCAGAATATAAGTTAAAAAATAAAATTATCAACGAATAAAAAGGATATTAAAAAATATTTAAACAAAATTATCTCAAAAAACATAAGTTACGAGTAAATTTCATTAATTATTTACGTAAAAATCTATAGAAACTGCAAAATAAATCTGAAAATCCAAAATCTTTTTTGAATTGCCAGATTTGATTTAGCATGACTTTTTCTCCATATAATTGGTTTTTTAACAATTTTTCTGTACTCAAATTGCTCACATTTCAATACAATTTAAAAAAGGTAACTTAATACGATAATCTACGAAAATTCGCTCAAGAGATTACGATCATGCTACATAACTGGAACTTTCCAAGTGGAGTTTATTTTCAAAAATTAAAATCTTTCGGAAGTATTCGTTCTGTTATTCTTCCGTCAGAAAAAATATGCTATCATCACTCTTCTGGATTCTCGAATTTCAAAGATTTCACTTGATTACCGCGGAATCTCTGGTAAGCATCACGAACAGCACTTTGTCTGTCGATATTTTCCGTCGATTTTTAAACCATGAAGTACCGTCTAATCAAATTTCTCTCCCGTCTTCCTAGATTTTCAAGTCTTCATCATTAAGCATGTGGGGCTCGGTGGAGTTCATCTGGGTCTCCAGACTAGATTCGGTATTTGTAAAGAGTGGTGTAGTGCTTTTTTGGAAAAAATTGAGCTTAGATCAATTAAAGGCCATGAGCAACGACCTCATCACTAAATATAACAACCACTCCTCATCTCTGGATGCAGAAAGGATTGCGAATTCTAGCTATTGCCCCATTTTACGTTCTATCATATACTTTGGAAAGCGTCAGTGCTACCTGGAACTGAATGGCAGTATCCTTATACACACCGCGAGACCGTGGGTCCGCGTATCTGTTAGTTGTCGCTCAACTGTGGATGGCGCCTATATTGCTGTTCCTTCAACGACACGATATACTTTTACCACAAACACAACAAGTATTTGTGGAAGTCAAGTGAATTGTGCTCCATATGCAATAGAAAGGAACCAGAGTCGCTCACCCATTTCTTGCTCCGCTGTCCGCACTACCATCCTAACAGAGAGCAGTACCTGGCATCATTTCTCCCCCCTTTCTCTCCCGATTTCGAGTGAGACGAACGACGCTCTATGACTGCACTGCTGGATTTGGGAGAGGATCGCAAGAAGAACTGGGCCCTCTATCAATATGTCTATCATTCACTCCTGTTGTAGATCTTCGTTAGGAATAAATGGTGAGCTGATTTTATAAGAAACCTAAAGCCAGCGGAGTTATGCTGCTCTACCTTAGTGACCTAAGCACCAAGAGAGACTATTATGATTTACTAATAACTTGAGATTATCAGCAGAAGTTACTTAAGAAGTCACTTAACTTACTTAAAATTAGCGGAAGTAGAAATTTTTCTTATTCCTGTTTTTCTCGTTTTGTAAATCCTTCAATTTATTGTACCTACTTATCATCTTCACCCTTATATAATAGAACCGAACTCTTTGTAACAGCCATGTACTGGCTTTTTACAAATAAATCTATCGATGATTGATTGATCTCGGATTCTCGCTAAGGTCGTGCCAGCGGTTCGTGCTAAAGTCGGTTAACAGTTTCTACGACTGGATGACCATTGCGAAAGACAACGGATCTTCAGACCGCTACCAATTCTCCAAAAAATGGACTGGCGGGAAGATGAAGAGCGTTCAAATCATGATTCCATGGTTATCCCCAAAAAATCAAGATTTTTATTTAGACCTGCCGGTTAACCGTGCATTGCATGGACCCACATCTGCGGATCATTTTTACCTCATTTTCACCCAGCAGTCCCCAAGAGCCTTCAACTCCAATTTCAGCAATCAAGTTTTAAGTTGTACCTAATTAATTTTTCAACTAAATGTCCCCTCAATAAAACCAACTCATTGTAACCTCAGTTATGTTAAAACTATTCCCGACCAATATTGCTGCAGTTAATAAGGCATTTTGAATATGAGTTTTTGAATAGGTATCTTACGAATAAAAACTGCTCGGCTCAACTCACCAAAATCATTTTGGTATCGTTGAATTCATTATCCAAAGTTCTTTACCCGTGAACCCGCCCTATCCTAATTTGATGTAAGTTCGACGCATGTCGGTTTTTCCCTTAATTGAAAAGTTGTTTAAGTTCTTACCGGGAAAGCCAAGTTATGAAAGAGTAAGTCTATAGGATTGTAATATTATAGTCTTTGCGTTAACCAGGTTCCCTATTAATGTCCATTTACGATTTCAGCTAGATGGGTCCAGCAGTTTTTACGTGATTGAGTAACACAAACATAGACACCATTACATTTTTATATAGGTACCTAATAGCTCCGCTCCGATTCATCCAACACGACTAGGTACTGATTCCGAACCAGTATGCTTCAATCCCAGCATACGTAACAACAATACCGCCATATTTATGATGTATGTTCCAAAAACTGACGTCTCTCGTTAAAAACGTTTCACGTACTGTCCGCCTCAAACAAAATGTTTCGTTTGAAGATGTTTGTTTCCTGCAGTGTGCCAGCCTAATATCTAATTATCTAATATCTACCGGCTTTATATCACCGTTGAAGTATGTTGCACGCTAAAACAGTATTCAATTTGGTACCTTACTTAATTCAACTCGGAAATTTATTTGAGTTTATTTGTGCTACCTCTTCTCAAGGACATGGTCTGTGGACGACGACATTAAAGTTCTGTCCACTTTGAACGGACCTTTTCTGAAATACGGTCTGCTCCAACTAATAAAGCGTAACTCAATTCTCAAGGGCGCAGTGGACTTCCTTCTGGACTTTTACTGTTTGCGCCATTCAATATTACACATAGTTTTATCAACTAGCAGCAGCGGAGCGGCTTCCTGTGGGGAATAGAAGTTGAAGAGGGAAAGAGAGAGAAAAACATAGGCAAGACTGAAAAGGTTTCTTCTTCCCAAGTTTAATGAAAATACGTGCTTATCCCTCGACGGTCGAGGAAACTGTGGGGAAACTTTCTTCGAATAGAAATACGTCCCAACCAAAATCTGGAGTACATGAATAATAAAGGGAATAGAAGTTGAAGAGGGAAAGGGTGAGAGAGAAAAAAAAAACTGCAAATTATAGGCAAGACTGTCATAAAAAGTGTTTCTTCTATCCCAAGTTTAATGAAAGACTCCTCGGCGTGTCCTATTTCGAGTTGCCACAACCTATACTTCTATAATTATATACGCATGTTTATATTTCTCGATTTGAGCTCCTATCTATTCAAATAGTTATTGCCTTAATAATACGATTATCTAGCCACGTACGAAAAGTCGAGAGGATATGTTATTAAATATGCGTAGGAAAAGCATTGGTATTAACACACAAATATGACCTAGAAAAAAACATATATTCATGCCTCGAAGGAACGCCGTACCCACCACAAGGTGCCGCGGGGCCTCCTCTCACTCCACCCCCCGCCCACCCCCTCTGAAACCCACCTACCCCCTGCCAAGCGTGCTAGGCGTGCGTGCGTGCGTAAGTCTAACAAAGCCTTGAAATGACACTTTTTCGCCCGTTTTTGGCCCATAGCATCTACGCGAGTAAAGCGATCGGGATGGTTAAACGTTAGAGTCTATGTGCGAAAGGACGGGTTTTTTAAGTCAATTCTTAGGCCTTTTATGGCCCGGACCGGACGGCGGACGGCGAACGGCGGACGGCGAACGGCGGACGGACATTTCAAATTTGGATTCTACGCACCTTGAAACGTAAAGTGACAAAGTTTGAGGGGGTTTTATAAAAATTTTTTGCTATACGATCACATAGGCTTATTATTGGAAATAATAAACCAAAAAGACACGTTTTTGCCCGTTTTTGGCCCATAGCATCTATGCGAGTTAAGCGATCGGGATGGTTAAACGTTAGGACCAACTAGACCCCAAATGGAGTCTATGTGCGAAAGAACGGGTCCGTAAAGTGACAAAGTTTGAGGGGGGGTTATAAAAATGTTTTGCTACACGATCACATAGGCTTATTATTGGAAATAATAAACCAAAATAACCGCATACAAATCCGCTTCAGACGTCTGTATTCTCGGTATCGAAGCCGAGGGAAAAAAAAAAAAAAAAAAAAAAAAAAACACATATTTGTATATGGCAGTGTCCTACGTAAAAATGGTGTCCTACTTGGAAACGCAAAATCGCTTCATAGTTTAGCGAGCATCACCTATTCTGTTCTCATCACCTGTGTTTTTAACTTCATATTTTCAATTTGATCAACATGTTTCAGCTGCTGACCAGCTCAACGGCTCTTTTGTATTATTTAGCTGAAAATAACAATAAAAAATATATGGGGACCCGTGGAGGAAATATTTAAAAGCCGGAACAAGTTCGGTGAATTTCATCACTTATATTCAAAATTACGGGAAAGTGAAGAGCACTTTAAATCATATGTAAGAATGCAGAAGGAACTTTCGATTGCATCGTGAACAAAATTAAGCAGGAGTTTTATAATTTACTTTCAACAAGAATTTTAATTCACTACAATCATTTTGAAAAAGATAACTTCTAATATTTGGTAGAATCCAAAAGTTTGTTTGTATAGCAGAATAATAGGAACTACAAAAAAGATTTTAAGAAAAGTTGCTCAAATTTCAAAACAATTAAACTAAATATACTCAGAACAATTAATAACATTTGCTTACATGAGCAAGACTGAAACCTTCGTATTTTGTTTTCACTATTGTTTAGAAACACTAGACAATATAGGTATTATAATTTTCTTCGAAACTAAGCATCACCCGATAAAGGTGTATGATAAATGTAGAACTCGCCGTTTCTATTTCTGCTGACTCCATCATCACAGGAGAAATCATGGGGGAAAAGTACGAAAACAAGTTCAAAATGCCTAAAGAGGTTAGAAAAACATCAAAATATAAACGCGTTATACACTCAGCGGCTGCGACAAAAATCAAATTTTTTTGAAAATCAAACCGAAGCGTTCAACGCCGTCGCGTCGCCGCGCGGGCAGGGTCACGTGACAACTTTCGCGGATTTCATTGGTCCGCCGTCTGAACGCTAAAACGCCCGAACGCGTTGAGGCGTGCGGCAAATCCACTTAGGACACGGCGTATGTGTGTGTGCGTGTGTGTGTGCTTGTGGACGTGTGTTCGGTCTTAATTGTAGTCCAGTTGAGCGAAAAACCCCGGAAATTTTGAATTCCATGATGAAAAACGGAAAATGGAGGGAATAGAGCCGAAAAAACGTCGTTTTTTTAGATAAATTTTGTCGATGTCGCCTAGGCTACAATTCTCGATCGATTTTCGCGATTCTTATGTGGTTCGATACCAATTTCAGTCCTGTTGTCCAACAAACGATGGAAATTTCGGATTTACTGAAGAAGTGGGGTGGACGGGATATCTACCGATCCTTCCAAGCGCTGCCTAAAGGTGGAATTTCCCTGACGCGGCTGCGGCCGGCGACCAGACGCTGTCCACTCCTTCAGTGCATTTAGATGAAACCGATTTCCCCGACACGGCCGCGGCTGGCCTCCGCTACATGGTCTTGAAAACCGCTACATGACAGCCGCCGCGGCTGCGGCCGGACTGGTCGAGGGAGCAGTCTAGCCGCATGCCTACGCAGCTAGGGTATGCATTCCCGCAATGTTCATAATTATACTTCCCTCTGAAAAGAGCGACTTGTTTGTGCATTCAGAAATGTATGTCCCAACCAATTGTTACTCATAATAGTAAATACTCTGCCAAACTAGCACATAGCTTCCTCATCCCTGACATTCGCGCATGCGCATGGGCTTGAAATACCTACATTATACGGCACCATCTAGGATTTACCCCGCATCCCTGAAAACCGATCGAATATCGAAATCCGACCAAAACTTTAGAATTTGAGGCTGTTATGACAATTATTACCTCAAAGTTAGGGCGACTTTTTCTTCAGCAGAAATAGGTACCTACTGGAACTTGTGCTGTACCATATTTCGTGAGGTCTTATCTCACCAACGAAACGATGTGGTGAAATTTTTTTTAAATACATTTTTATTTGTTATAAAGGTGATACATATGGTGAAATTTTTTTTTTAAATACATTTTTATTTGTGCTAAAGGTGATACATATTACTTAAAAAATGACAATGTTACCTCCCCCTATAAGAAAACTTGTGCTGTGGGGGTCCGAGTGCTGACTCACCCTAATTATAATCAAATTTATCATATCAACATACGTAATGTATCTTACAATATATATATATATATATATATATATATATATATATATATATATATATATATATATATACTGATTTGAATGGTTTTTAAAACGGTTCCAGAGGAACAATATACTTTGGCACAGATGTGCGGAGAAAAATAGAACATATATAAAGATAAATAAAAAGGAAAAACTCACGTTATAATATTTCGGCTTTTGCCTTTATCAAGTAGTGTAGTATATTTGATAAAGGCAAAAGCCGAAATATTATAACGTGAGTTTTTCCTTTTAATTTATCTTTATATATTTATGTTCTATTTTTCTCCGCACATCTGTGCCAAAGTATATATATATATATATATAGTATACATATATATATATATTAAAAAAATATAAAATAAAATAACCATCAAAAAATAATTACAATTAATTAACCTAATTATAATTAAATTTATCATATCAACATACGTAATGTATCTTACAAAAAATTTACCGGAATATCGACGAAAAACAGAAATAGGTACATTGAAAATCTACCACGGAAACGAAATTGTACTTCAATGAAATCGGTCGAATACATGATTCGAAATCCCAAAAGGGTTGAAATGAAATTCTTTGTCAATTTATTTTTAAAAACAAGTAGCGAAACCTGCTTCTCCGTTAAGGAGGATGGGAGAGAATTAAAACGAGAGACCCCCCAAAATTAATACAACCTCTGTCCCATAGCAGTGTTCATTCTCGGCGTAAGCAGGGCAATTTTCTTAAATCTAGCACTGCGAACTCCTTGAAAATTGACGAAGTCGGGAATCTGATCGGTTTTTTAAGCAAAATTTTAATTAGGCTTTTCTGAGTGATTGCTAGGGGATTTAATTTTGATTCAAATGTTGAATCTCATGCCACTACACCTTAAACCAACAAGGAATGAATCATTGCTTTGTAAAATAATTTTTTTAGCTTCATGCTCATAAAATGTTTGAAGTTCAGCCGAAAGAAAGATCTGAAACGTTGTTCATCATTTATCAGGTAGCAGTCGACGAGAATGTTGAAAAAGCCCTCTTCTGTTCGAGTTGAAAACATGGGTGCGTGAGGCTCCTTACTCATCAACAATAATTCCTCCTCTTCGTCCTCCTCTGCTAATAAAAGGGCCACAACAATCTTCTCGCTCGACATGATCGAAATCGAAACTGGAGCCTAGGTATGCGGCCGCTGGCCGCCGCCGCGGCCGCGCCTCTCTGAGAAAACTCTCTTTCACAGCGCGGCGCGGCCGGCGGCTGAGTATTTACATGACAAAATCGCGCGCCGCAGCCACCGGCCGCAGCCGCGTCAGGGGAATTCCACCTTAGCCCCGGAGCACACGAGCGTCAAAATGACGCTGGACGCCGCGTCATTTTCAATCGGATAACTAGAGATACACAGCGGAGCATGGTGCGGTGCACACGGGACGCCGATACCTATCTGCAGCTGGCGTTGGCGCGGATAGGTATCAAAGTTGACGCAGGTTTCTGTGGGACGCGCGTTGCGGGCGATAGGTATCTTGCCGCCCGATACCCCTAGCAGTACTCAAGAGTCAATCGTCCGGTGCACACGTGCAGCTGCGTCACTTAGCGTCATCCGTGTTTTTGATGATTTCGGCCCACGATGGATGACAATGTTGATGTTGAATTACTCATCGACGCTGTAAAAAACCGCCGAGAAATTTGGGACGTCAGTCACCAGTGTTTTAAAGACCGCAACAAAAAACAGGCTGCCTGGGAATCAATTCGCGAAGCTATTTTTGGAGAACACTTCGGGAGAAAAACAGAAAATGATAAAAACGCATGGAATAAGTAATATATCTCATGTTTTTATGGAAATTGGAGGCTATTGGCCTTAGTACATAAATATATTGAAAAAGACAATTGTAACATCTAGACTATTATTATTTCATTGAAGGTGGCGAGCGAGTGACTGACACGTCATGACGCGGCGTCCTTTTGCCGCTCGTGTGCATTGAAACTCAGATAGGACGCAGATAGCAATTCCAAGAAATAACGCGGCGTCCAGCGTCATTTTGCCGCTCGTGTGCACCGGGGCTACAAATCTCTTCCATATTTCGTGATTCTTATTTTATTCCATTACGAGTTTCAAATTTCAACAAGGGAGACCGTGAATGGGGTGATAACTCATGATATTTTAACAATTCTTGTCCTATTTTCGTGATTCTTTTTTTGTTCAACTATGAATTCGGTCTAGTTTTGGAAGGTACAACAGGAGTGACAAATTTCATTATGGAAGGGGGTGAATGGATGGGGCAATAGTAATAAATCATGATGTTTCAATTAATCTCGTCAGATTTTCGTGATTCTTTTTTTTTTTTTTTTTTTTTTTTACTTATGAATTTGGTCAAGTTTTAGAAGGTATATCAGGAGTTTCCAATTTCATTACTGAAGGGGGTGAATGGAGGAGGTAATAGTAATAAATCATGATGTATAAACTATTATCGTTAAATTTTGGTGATATTTTTTGTTCAATTTTGAATATAGTCTAATTTTGGAAAATATATCAGGAGGGTTTTATGATGGAAATTTACCGTAGGTGGAGGGCGCTGATAAGAAGAAGGGTAGTTCTAAGAAGTCGTGATATTTTTGTTTTTTCTCTTATTTTAACTCTCACCTAAATTAATATACAACCCATTCATAGGGAAGTTCCTGTAGTACATGAATAACTTACCAATATGTTCCTTTCCTAACGAAATTGTGTGAACGAAGTCCCAACAGTTTCATGTTAGTGGATTAGTTTCCGGTACGGGCTCTTTCCTTGAACACGTGAACAGTGAAAATCCGAAAAAATGATACTGAAAACCGAATAAAAATTTAGGAGATCTAATAAGGAGAAGGTACCCATGGTGAGGAGGTGCATGATAAAAGGTAATAGTGGGTTTGAGATATTTGATAAGTATCGTTTTTTTGTTTGGACAGTTCAGATTGTAACAAGCATCATTAAAAAGGGCCATCTGTCCTTAAATTGGTTTTTTAAAATTAAACTCCAACGTTTTTCCCCAGGAACTGGGGCTTCTTCAGGGAGATTAATATTCAGAAATGTAAAATATCTACATACTTATAGTTTTCATTTTGTTTTTGTTAATAATCGAATTTAAAGTTATGAGTTTTTGAAAATCAAATTTAAAATTGTTTACTTTTATGTTGGTAACGATGTTTTTTTCGTATGTTTAAACGTAAACAATTTTAAATTTGTTTTTCAAAACTCATAACGTTAAATTCGATTAATAACAAGAGCGAACTAAGTAAAACATACGAAAAAAACATCGTTACCAACATAAACGTAAACAATTTTAAATTTGTTTTTCAAAACTTATAACGTTAAAATTCGATTATCAACAAGATCAAACTGAATAAAACATACGAGAAAAAAATCGTTACCAACATAAACGTAAACTATTTCAAATTTGATTTGCAACGAACTCATAACTTTAAATTCGATTACTGACAACAACAAAAAGAAAACTATAGGTAAGTAGATATTTTACATTTCTGAATATTAATCTCCCTGAAGAAAACCCAGTTCCTGGGGAGAAACGTTGGAGTTTAATTAAAAAAAAAAAAAAAAACCAATTTAAGGACAGAAGGCCTTTTTTATAAAGATTGTTATATTTGATTAGCTTTATAACTTCACACGTAGGATTGAATCATATTTTATATATTCAAAACTCCAATTACTGTGAGCTGGTTGTCTACAGAGCGTCTTCGAAACAGGTGTCACACAATGAAGGAATCGATTCTACAACTAATTTTTTTTACACAAAAATCTCCTCGTATGGATTTTTTTTTTTTGAACGCTTAGTTTTCGAGTAATTCAATATTTAAAATTTTGTTCCTGTTTTCAACCTTATATTACTAAAATAACCATAACTCCCTCAAATAACAGTGCAAATTAACTAATCTTAATTTTTGTAAGCATGTTTAATGGGAGAGAAAGTAGTGCTATAGCTCTTAAGTCTTTTATCGGATTTTACCCCCGGAGAAGGGAAAAACTGCGCCAAGATTTCACCCTTCCAACAGTGTAGTCAATTTTTTTTTCTCCGCTAATTAGGGGAGAAATCTGTGTTTCAATCATGAAAAATATTATTTTCTCAATGAAATCGAGGGTTTTACTTGAGAAATGACCTTCTATAAAAATACGAGTTTGGGGTCAGTTCCTACGTATTTTTTAACGCTGAATCGAATGGTAATACTTGGAAATCTCCCAAACCCCACTATAACTGAATTATACACTTTAGTTAACTAGTTTCGTCCCTAAGAACAAATAAAATTTATCATACCAAATTTGTGAGTTAAACAGTTAATCTTGGTTATAATGGGGTTTGGTAGATATTCAAGTGTTTACCATTCGATCAGCGTAAAAAATACTTAGAAACCGACTCCAAACTCTTATTTCATACAAAAAAATAAAAATAAAAAAATAAAAATAAAAAAAAAAATAAGAAAAAAAAAAAAATAATAATAAAATGATAATAATAATAATTTTTCAAGAAAATCCTCAATTCAATTTAAATTTTTTTTTCAAAATTAAAACACAGTTTTCTCCTTTAATTAACAAAGTAAAAGTAAATTCGACTACACCGTTGGAAAGGTGAGATCTTGGCTATATCCTTGACACTACAATGACTTACGGATCATGAGATGTTGTAATAAAATAAGAGCATTCCAAAAAGTGGCGAACGATTTTCATGCTATGAAAACTAAGGGAGTTACACTTCGTTAGTAACGCATTCGTTGTACGTGAAAATCAATATAAAATAAAGCTTTCTGTACACTTTTTCGGACTATAAAAAGTTAAGCAATTCTTTCAAATACCCGTCTACCTACTTGTTACCTGTTTCGCTAACTGAAATTACCGGTAAACATCGGACTGGCAGGGACCTCGAATAGAGTGCATCTAATTTTACTATTTGTCCATCAATTAACTAATAGCTATCTTGCTGGAATCTAGCAGAATACATTGTTCAGTGCGTCACTCAGGTTGTGTTTATTTAAGCTAATTTGTTTACATAAGCTAATAATGCAGCAATGTCGACTGTATAATTGTTAGCTTTGTCATAAAAGAAAGAAATGCCAATCAATGGATTTGTATATCTGAGAGCTCATCAGTTACGATTGTTTCTGCAATGTGATACCACAATAGAAAACGGGTGAGAAAAATGATCTCTTCATTACAGAATAGTATATAAATCGATTCAAGAGTCACAGTAAATCACTTCTTCCTACTAGCCCGACGACGAAAAAGGTAAGCTATTCGCTATGGTTTATACGGTAGCAGCGATGATTACTACTTAGACTGAGTCTTTACCTTATCTTCTTCTCTTACTGCCATATCCGTTATTCCGTTATTAGAAACTGGCAGTCAATTGGTGGTAGTACGTTCTGAGGGATGTATGATACCAGCATATTTTCATGGTCGACCATTTTGGAATTCAAGCTATTGAAGGAGTTTTGAATACGTTTCGTTCTGTCGGCATGTTTAAATCATTATGGTGGGTTGCGTTGCGGACATACCACGGAGGAATAGTGATCACTCGAAGGAGCCGATTTTAGGTCACTTGTATCTTTTGTATATGACATGAGGCAGCCGACCCCCAGAGACCAGATGAGTAGCTCCAAGTCGATAGAATAAGAGAGAGAGAAAGTAGCTTGTGGAATAAGATAACAACAATGCAAGGTCTCTTGCCAATATCTCTTCTTCCACAAGCCCCACCCTTACCTGTAATAATTATTATGTGCAATATGCCACATTTATAACCCCTCAATACAGGGTGGCAGCGGATAAGCAACGACAATTTTTTTCTGTTAATTTGCATAAAAAATGTAGTAAAATGCCACCGACCGCATATTTTTATCTCAATCCATACTCGAGATATGATTTTTCAGGGAACCCGTGTTTTTTTCCTTTTGAACTATAATTTCTCCACTTTAACACATTTAATTTTAACTTCTGAACTCATTTTCGAAATCAACGTTGATTTTCGTATAAAAATAGTGTACCTACTTGGATTCTTAATAATTACGATCTAGAGACATCAGCTAAAATATAGACGTTTTTGAAAAAACAAAATTTCTGAAAATCTTTGAACTTCAATACTCTGAAAAAAACAAAACAAAAAACCTAGAAACTGGCAAACCACTTTAAAACTGCTTCGTTTGAAGCTATTTCCACTAATTGTATAGCCAACTTTACTTTTATTTTGCTATTTAGGTGAGAAAGATTGTTTTAATGTTAAAAACAATGTGGCGTTCTCAAGGTTTTTTTTTGAACCATTGAACTCTCTTGACCCTTCATGAACCTACGAGTTTGGAGTCGGTTTCTGCATATTTTTTTACGCTGAATCGAACGGTAACACTTGCAGAGCTCTCCAACTCCGTTATAACCGAGTTTTACACTTGGACTCACAAATTTTTAATTTGTTTGTTATGCTCAGTTGTACTTATGATTTTTAAGGGGAAAACAAGTTAAATAAAGTGGAAAACTCGGTTATTCCGTGGTTGAGGAGATCTGCAAGTGTTACCATACGATTCAGTGTGAAAAAATACGTAGAAACTGACCCCATACTCGTAGGTACTTAGAGGGTCATGCTCGTTCACACGATGATGCTGCTTTCATGATGCAAATCTCTTGAAATGTCACGATGAGGGTGACCAGCAATCTACGTCTAGTACACACCTCTAGTGGCATCTCTACCGGAAGATTTTTTGAGAAGAACCTCGTTTCATGCAACCAAGGGTAGTTATCAGACTGCAGGTGTTGTCATAAAATATTCTTTAAATTTCTCAAACATTAGCAGATAAAATGTACTTCAGCTCCTGAATCAAATTAATGAAGTATTAGAGCGTCAGCATCAAGCTCATTGTAAATTATATACCTATAGAAGGTGGGTTTTCAATTTGACGCTTAAATTTGCAGGGTTCGCAGTACTTTCTGGTATGACTGCTTAGCTCAATATTGTAAAATGTTCACAGGTCATACCATGAAGGCTTCACTCATTGCCTTGGGTTGCTTGGTGGCTGTTGCTTCAGCTATCGACGTCCACAATATTCAGCAGTTGGATGCTGCCAAGAAAAGCAACAACAAAGTCATCACGCTCAGGAACATCCAAGTGCCTGCTGGCCAATCCTTGGATCTTGAATCCAACCTAAAGCCTGGCACGACTGTGGAGTTCGCTGGCCGCATCACCTTCGGTTTCAAAACCTGGAACGGACCCTTGGTGAGGATCAAGGGGAAGAACCTAAACATCGTCGGAAAACCAGGACATTCCATCGATGGAGAAGGACACCGCTGGTGGGACGGCAAGGGACAGCGTGGTAACACGTAAGAGCACATAAGTACTCACCATATTTGATGCCTCCCTTGAGAAGGGGGTGTTTATCCATATCAACATTTGATGCAGGTGTATTGGATGAATTGAAACCTAAAGGTGGCGGAAGCATTGCTTTCACTTTCGGAAGAAAAAAATGTCCGAAATCAAAATTTCCACTTGCATTTAACGTTTTAGACCATTTTGAACAACTTTGGTTCCGTGTCTGTCTGTCAATGTGTGTCTGTCGTGTGTCCGCATATCCTTGTAACAAGCTTATTTTCCACAGTTTTCATCAGATTTGGATGAAATTTTCAGGGAAAGTGCGGTAGTCGGTCCCCTTTCAGTTTCATCGTTCTTGACTCAATACTTCACTCTGAGCATGCACAAATGTAAATTCCATTATGCTCCATTTTTTCACGCCCTAGTTGTCCGATCTCGTTCAAATTGGATGATAGTTGGGGCATGACGATTTGATCATCCCATATAAATTCAATTCAACATTGTCGTATCATTAATAACTACTACGCATGCGGCTATGTGAAATCCTTGTAATGACCTTAATTTCCAATGTTTTCATCCGATTCCGATGAAATTGTCAGAGAATTCGCGGGTTAGGTTGTAGATGGTTCCCTATCAGTTTCATTTTCCCCAAAATAATACGTCATTCTGGGCATGCAAAAACGTAATTTCCATTATGTTCCATTTTTTCCACACTCTGGTTGTTCGGTTTCTCAAAAATTTGGATGATAGTTGGAAGAAGGTGACATGATTACCTCATATCAATTTCAACACGATTGTAAAATTAATAGCTACTGCGCATGCGCCAATATTAAATACTTGTATTCACCTTAATTTTCACAGTTTTCATCCGATTTTGATGAAATTGTCAGTGAATGCGAAGTTCAGGTTGTACGCAGTGCGCCTCCCAGTGTGCCCCCCAGGCCCCATGAGGGGAGTTATCCCCTGGAGGACATTCCGGCCCCATTAGTAGAAATAAATGGGGTTTTGGGTTCCCAGGCGATGGGATGCGTTGGTTGGGCAGAAGGATTCCCAACGCCCCTGACTCCCCCTCCTACTGTGGGATACCCTACACCCCGAAAACGCACTAGGGTTCCCCAGGAGATCATGGACCTGGGAAAAGACGATGCCGTGAGGGCATGGACTAAAAACCCGGTGCAGAATGTATATATGATGGACGGGAATGTTAAGGGGGGGGAGAAGATGGAGGCGGACGAGCCTGGCGCGGCTGGAAGCCCCTCCACTAATCCCCCTCCCGCGCAGGTTGCTGGGGTCAGTGAACAACCACCTAAACCAAAGGAAGATGGTGTGTCAACCCCCAGCGAGTTCGACTCGCCTGCTCTTCAGCCGCTAGGCGCCATCCCAAAGAGTACCCTACGTAAGCTTAGCCTTGGGGACTCTGGAAGGAAACGAGCGGCCAAGAGGACTCCAGCCTCCTTGCGTCATCCAGCCAGGCTGGTGGACCCAGACGCTATTGAGGCTGACCTGAATGGGCACATGGAGAGCTGGGACAATTGGGCCAAAATCCCCAGAAATATAGGCTCGGGGCCCCTTCAGAGGGTGACGCAACTCCTGGAGTCAATATCCAGGGTTGCACTGAAGCCGCTTCTGGGAGGATACAGGGAGCTCCTGGAGGAGGCTGCTTATTACAGAAACGTTGCCCTGGGGGTTTCTAGAATCACGGAATCCATGGAAATGATGGAGAAAAGCCTGAATGAAATGAAAGATGAGATGCCAGGTGCTCGACGCCTGGAACTAGATGACGGGAGTGACCAGGTGTCAAACAGCTTCCTGGCACAGATGATGGTTAAGCTAGAGCAATCCATGATCGAGAGAATGGATTGCATAATGGCTAGGGTGTCAGGAGTCGAGGACCGGACTGACACGGTCACGGGGAAAGTCGAAAAGATGGCCAGGGAGGATCTGGTGAATCTGGGGCGGAAGGTGGATGTGCTAAATAGGCACATGAAAGATGCCTCCCGTCCCGTTGCCAGTGTGCCCGCCTCCCTGAATAGCGAGCACACTCCCAGGGGGGCCCCATCCCGGATGGCCCCCTCAGGAGGAGGAAAGAAGAGCAAGGGGGCTAAGCCCAAGCCTTCTGCTAGTGGTGGTACCCCGGACCTCCGTCGAGCCTTGCTCTCTGGCGTCCCTGGTAAGGATAACACTGCCAGCGAGAGTGAGTCCAAACGAAAGAGGACGGAGGATGACACCGCGGACACCACCGACGGGGAGTGGGTTGAAGTCCCAAGAAGCAAGAGGCGGGTGGTGAGAAAAACTGTGGCGGAGCGAGCTGCTAAGGAGGCGTCACGAACCTCCGGCAGACAGAATGAGGTCAAAGAATACAAAAAGATTCTCAAGGAGTCTGCCAAGAGAGCCGCCCGACCCCGACCTCCAGGCCTAATTGTCATGAGGGCAAGAGACATGGAAGGGGCCGGAACGCTCATGGTTACAGGAACCGAAGGGGAATCAAGTGATTGCAATATCAGCTATAGGGAGGCCCTGATGTCCCCCACGTCAATCAAGCGTGAAGTAAGGAACAGAATTGACCCAGGCAACCTTGGTTTAAATGTCAAGAGAATGGTGCCTCTTGGCAAAGATAAGCTCCTGCTGGCCGTTAAGGATGCCGAACAGAAGGAGAAGCTGTCTGAACGCCTGTTGGGAACGGGGTTCCAAGTAAGGGAGGACGAGCCTCGGAATCGTCCCTTGCTGGTCAAGGTGCATCGGGTTGAAAGGACCATTCCTCAGGAGAACATTGCTGAAATGGCCTTCAGGCAGAACCCCTGGATTAGGGACAAGTTCCCTGACCTGGCGGAATGGAAAAAGGTATTTATACCATCCTTCCGAAAGGGGAAGCGGGAATATGACGACGTGATATGGGTCACAAAGGTTTCCGCTGCCGCCCGAGCACTTCTCTTGGGTGGCCCAAAACTGTATATCGGGTTTGAGACGTGTCGAGTCTCAGATTATACGGAAATTACTCAATGCTACAGATGCTTGGGATTTGGGCACCCAGCCACAAAGTGTACGGGGACTGCCACTTGTGGACAGTGTGCTGGTGCGCACGACACCTCGCAATGCGCAAGAATTGCGGGGAAGAAATGCGCTAATTGTTGCAGGCAGGGTCTGAGGGACGTGGGCCATGCGGCCACGGACAGATCCTGCCCCCTGTACACGCGCGCCTGGAGAAGAAGTATGAGGGTTGTCGTCCCTATATGAAAGTTCTCCAACTGAACTGTGACGGGGCGCGAGCAGTGTCTGACGAATTAAGGCAGGCATGCTCCAAGGGCGAATGGGATATTGCGGTGCTGCAAGAGCCGTATTCCCATAACGACAACATTGCTGGTCTGGGATCAGCTAGGGTATTCACGGGGAGGGGCGATGGACCCCCGCTGGCTGCTATAGCCGTGGCGAATCCGGAGCTCCCTGTGGTCCTCCTTAGCTCCCTAAGTGATAGACACACTGTTGTGATATGTGTAGACGGCCCGGGGATGTCACAGCTGTACATTGTAAGCATGTACTGTAAACATAGCTGTGACATTAATCCGTACATATCGATTCTAGAGGGGATAATGCAATCACTGAGGGGAAATAGAATACTAGTAGGAATGGATGCTAACGCCAGGTCAAGATGGTGGCACAACCATCTCTTTGATTCCCAGGGGCCAGACGGCACCAATCGGAGGCCCTGGGAGAGGAGGGCTATCTTAGAAGACCTGGTGTTTGAATGGGACCTTTGCATCCTTGACGTCCCTGGAGATATCCCCACATACAGGGGCACTGCGGGAGGAATGTCAAACATTGATGTTACCCTCGCTACCCCCTGCCTTGCTGACAATGTCTCAGGGTGGAGATTGCTGGGGTCGGAGTTCTCCAGTCAGCACACTGCTATAAGGTTGGAGGTCGATCGACCCCTTGGGACTAGAGCAAGTGGTGTTGCAGTTTCCACAGGCCGCTTTAACGAGAAGAAGGCCAACTGGCAAAGATTCTCGGAAGCTCTGGAGGAAAATCTGCGGGGAACGCAGTTCCCCTCAATACGCAATGTGGAAGACCTTGAGAACGCAGTCGCCTCTGCCGAGGGCATAATAGTACGCGCTGCCTCTGAGGCAATGCCAGTGAGTTGCCAGAAGTCGTACAAGCTTGATTGGTGGTCCAGGAGACTGGAATCACTCAAGAGAGCAGCGCTGCGACTTCGTAATCGGAGGCAGTGCAGGGGGGTTAGGGTCACGAATGTTGAGTTGAGTGAACTCGGTGTGGCGAGGAGGAAGTACAGTAGAGCTATTAGGCAAATGAGGAGATCAGGTTGGAGGAATTTCGTTACCGAGGAGGGAGCTGGAAATCCATATGGCCTACCATATCGTCTGGTAAGAGGCCTCAATACTTCATTCCAGCTCTCCACTTTAAGGGGTAGTGGGGCAATTACATGGAAACAAGCTGCGCATGAGTTACTCGGATCTCTTTTCCCCGGGGATTCTGAGGAGGGCGAGTCGGCAGCGCAAGCAGAGCAGAGACGGGCAATGTCTCGAATAGGCCTTGCGGGCAGTGGGGTGCCTGAGGTGTCAGACGCTCTACTGACTAGTCTGGTAGAGACCTTTAAGGCAGGCAAGGCTCCGGGTCCGGACCGGATCGAGGTCCGCATGCTAAAAACTGCTTGGCCCTTGATCTACCCCTGGTATGGAATCATCGTACGAAAGTGCCTGGAACTTTGCCACTTCCCTTCATCTTGGAAGGTGGGCAGAGTCTGCGTTTTGCGGAAAGCAGGCAACCGGGATCCAGAGGAGGCCAGTTCATACCGGCCATTATGCCTCTTAGGGTACCCTGGTAAACTGCTGGAGAAGGTTGTGGTAGAGCACCTACGGCTAACGACTGAGATGAGTGACCCGGCCCAGTTTGGCTTCAGGCGGGGCAGGTCCACTGTCGACGCGATCCTCGAACTCCAGAGGCTGGTTGACGAGGACACAAGTAAGTATGTCTTGGGTATTTTCGTAGACATACGGGGTGCATTTGATAACGTTTGGTGGCCAGCTGTCGTGGGAGAGTTGAGAAGAAGGGGATGCAGTCCTTACATCCACAACCTTCTTCTCAGCTATTTTGAGGATCGGGAGGTGGTGTTTCGCGAGGGGAGGCATAGTGTAGTCAGGAAAATCACCAAGGGTTGCCCGCAGGGGTCGGTGTTGGGTCCCCAGCTGTGGAACGTGTTGTTCGACACCATCCTTGGGGCCCTCAGACCTCTCGGCGTGCAGCTGGTTGCCTACGCCGATGACCTGGTAATCCTGGTCAGTGGCGACAGCAGGGCGGCGATAGAGACGAGGGCCACCTCGGTGGTGGAAGAGCTGGTCCGGGTATGTCAGGGAGTCAAACTTGAGATAGCTCGTAGCAAAACTGTTATGATGCTGTTGAAAGGGCGTCTAACTGGCAGAAACCCTGTGGTTGGGGACGTTGACAATAGGTTGACGTACGTCAGCAGTTTCAGGTATTTGGGGGTAACCTTTGGTGAAAGATTGAGCCTGGGTCCCCATGTCTCTGCTGTGGCAGATAAGGCTTGGGACGCCTTTGCCAAGGTATGTCGGCTGGCTGGCTCAGAATGGGGTATTGGTTACCGAGAGTTAGTTGCAATATATAAGGGGCTGTTCCTTGGTATATTGCTGTATGCAGCACCTTGTTGGGCACACAGACTTAACGTGAAGCACTGGTATAAACTCGGATCTGCACAGCGCCGTGCCCTCCTGAAGGTTAACAGGGCGTATCGGACTTCACCAACAGTGGCAATGCCTGTGTTGGCTGGGGTCCTGCCAGTCCGACAGGAGGCATGGAGGAGGTGGGCCGAGTACCGTATTGCCAGGCGCCAGTGCTTCGACATCCCGGGTATTTTAGTAGTTGCTGGAGACGAGACGGGAAGATTGCCTATCGCTAGAATAGGGGAAATACGTAGGGACTTAATGGATGGGATAATGACCTCTTGGCAGTGTGAGTGGGACAATACCCCAAAGGGTAGGCTTCCCCATAGGTTCCTGCCGTCTGTGCGAGAAAGACTCCGCAAGCCGTGGCTTGGCCTGACACACGAAGTCACACAGTTCGTGGTGGGTCACGGTGAGTTTGCCGGAAAGCTGGCTGAGTTTCGTCTCGTCCAACCATTGGCCTGCAGATGTGGGGGTGAGGAGTTGGCCGAGCACGTGCTTGTTAGCTGTCCTGAGTTCCAAGAGGAGCGAGAGCGGTGGGGACTCGTTGACCTTCCCATCGACATGATACTGGCAAGCCAAGACGGACTGACGCGACTGGAGGGCTTTGCCAGAGAAGCCCTAGTAAGACTTGCTGAGAGACCAAAGGTGAGGATTAGGAACTAGGGCTCCCCTCCTTCCTTCTTACCTCTCCACGCTTGTGGCTCTTTGGGTCCTCTCTGTGTACTGGACGGAAGATGGACCACTCTAAGGGAATGAGACTAACTGCTTGTTGTGGTGTGGACGGAAGTACGCAGTGACCTACCTCTCGCTGTGATTTTTTTTTTTTTTTTTTTTTTTTTTTTTTTTTTTTTTTCCGGGGACCGAAGCGCTCGTGAAGAGCCTCCCTCCTCTGCACCCCCATAATGTTTGGGCTGAGTTTGGGGACGAATATCCTCACTTAGGCAGAGGTAGAGCGGTAGGGACAGGCACAAATTCTCTGTTCTCGGGCCTGTGACCCGGTCAGGCATCTGGGGATAGTGGAGAGTCCAGTAACATGGTAATCTCCCATCTCAAAACCGGTACCACGGGTTGGGGGGAGCCCCAGGCTACCGACACAACGGCACTATGCCACAGTGTCACCAGCCTGCCCCCCTCATGAGGTAGGATTCGTGGTGGCAGTGGTTGAGCACACCCCAACCTTGGCACATGGTGCCTAGGCAGCTTAGGGGGAGAGATTGCATCACCGGGGACTCGTACCCTGGTAATGTGTCTCGGCATGTAAGTTTTGCTATAAACTTGGAAACCAGCTCCCTTAGCTGGGAGAACCAGCTAGAAGGTTCGCCTCCACCTGCAGTGCTTCGGCTTGTAGGTACCTTGCAAGGAAAGTTCCGAGCAAGGGCTCCCCGAACGGTGAGTCATACCGTTCCTCTTGCCTTCCACGAAGGATAAGAGTTGTCCCGCTGGCTTGCTGGCGGGGGGAGAAGCGCAGTCCACGAAGGATAGGCTCTCCTAAACAAATGTCAACCTTCTTGAAAAGAAGGGGGATCTCTCTCGATGTACCTTTTTCATTGTTTTCAATTCATCAGTTCATTCTGCGTTTGCGCATCGAGCATAATTTTTTTCGTTTCTCAATTGATCAATTGTGACATTTCAAGCTACTTCTTGATTTACTCTTTTCCGCTATGGAATTTTTCAAGTTCATTTAAAACTGTTCAATGATCTATACATTAACGAGGAAGCTATGCACCACATCCAACTTGGCAGACATTTTTTCTTTGTCACTAACCCCAACGAGAATAAAAGTGCCCAATTGACCAATATAGTTAAATTTTTGCACACACAAGAAATATACATAGGACATATATAAGGATTCAACTCAGATGGTATATCTATATTTTGATTCTATGCTCAATTGTGTAATTCAAAATGGGAGCTTGAAAGATGAAAGTTGTCAGCAGTAGACTTTAGATCCTAATATACCAGTCGAAAGACATGAATTCTCCACTAAAACATTTCAAAATAAAACGCTGGATGTCAAATGACACTACAAGTCTTTCAATTATTGGTGCTGCAGGAGTGAATTCAGATCCACAGCAAATACAAGAGTCCCAATGAACACATAAAACATGAATTGGCTGTAAATCATGTATGAATATTTTTAAATTAATATATAAATGTGTGCTTAACCTGCTGGTATTCATTTCAGGAAGCCCAACGCTATTTATGTTCAATTGGAGAATTCCAAGGTCACCGGTCTCTTCCTCAAGAATGCTCCAGCTTGGGGATTCTCCATCAATGGTTGTAAAAACGTCGACTTTAACCAGATCACTGTTGACAACAAGGACGGAGACCGCAAGGGTGCTTTCAACACGGATGGGTTTGGCGTAGCTGCATCTAGGAATGTCAAGATCATGAACTCCAAAGTGTACAACCAGGACGATTGTTTGGCTCTCCAGTCCGACTGTGACCAAATTTACTTCGATAACAACATTTGTCAAGGAGGTCACGGTATTGCAGTTATCGGAGGGTACGGAAACCCCAAACCAATCACCAATATCTTCATCAGAGGATGCCAAGTCATCAAGAACAACATCGGAATCCGTGTAAAGACAATGAGAGGAGGCAAAGGACTCATCAAGGGCGTCACTTTCGACAATGTTGTTCTGAAGGACATTAGTGACACCGGAATCATGATCATGGGCAACTACTACGACGGTGGACCACACGGAGAGCCTACCAACGGATGCCCCATCACTGGCCTGACCATCAATAACGTGCGAGGTAATGTCCTCAACAACGGAACCAACGTTAGGATTGTAGTCGCTGGAGATGCCTCTAATTGGAAGTGGAACTCCAACGTCCAAGGAGGAAAGCAAAAGAGAGAGTGCAAAGGGATGCCCAAAGGAGTTAAAGTACCATGCTAAACATGGGGGGGTGTAGGGTTGGGGGGGGGGGGGGGGTTATGTAGGTAGTTTGTGGTAAGTGGTGGATAATCCTTTGACATCTTTTCTTAAATGAATATTATTATTGTTGTTATTCTTGTTTCTTAATATATATGCCATTTCTTTAATTTTTCTTTTCTGAAAGTTTGGTTCTATACAGCTAATTTCCCAGTCTTTTATTTCAGGATTGTGTTTGGTAATGGCTATATGTGCCTACACCCCCCAACACGTTTTATATTATTCTTCTCTGCATTAACATAATTTCATTATGTATGAATTTGATGTGCATTCTTTTGTAATAAACCTCTGTAAGCTTAAAAATTTGTATACTAAAAAAATTTTGAATTTCCTGCTTTGACAATTGTTTCACATTACTACCTAATTTTAAGTTAATGTAATAACCACATGCCATCATCATCCATGTAGTAAATTCCATGGTATGTCTATAAGTCAACAACGTAACCACCACCATCATTCTAACATCCACCCTAGTCAAACTGTCACGCATATGTCCTAGTTCTAAGTGTTTATCTGTTAATGTTGACTATCAACAAACTTGAATTCAATGACCACTTAATTACTAATGAAGAACTACAAGTACAATCATTAATAGCCTTAAAAACGATACACCATAAATTACTTAGTATATGTATTACTTCACTTCACTAACTGTCATTTATAATTTTGAAAAAATCGATGTCTAGGTATTTCAATTTCTTAATTTGTTTTGCTTAGGAAAACTATCTACATGAATAGGGTCCTGCTCCAGGACCGAAACGTCGTAGAATAAACAACTCTACACATTAGACTAGCTTGGTCATTTCTCAATCTCAAATTTCTCATATTTGACTAGTCAGAAGCTCACCACAATATATGTATATTACTTAAAGGGGAAAATAATAAAACAGAAAGAGGTACTCACAATCCGTCTGAACGTTTCGCTCCCGGCGACACCGGCAGACTCTTATATATATATATATATATATATATATATATATATATATATATATATATATATATATATATATATATATATATATATATATATATATATGCATATATATATATATATATATATTCTACTGAACTATTTATGTAATAAACTTAATTTGATATGAATTTCACAGATAAAAAGAAAAAAGAATGATTTGATATTTCGAAAATAATCTTTGTCAAAAATAGAAGAGTGATTAGTTTTTCTGAATAATTGGACGAGTAGTGTCTTGGAAGCCTGCAACCATGTAACCATCCATATATTATGGCTTCGCAACTTCTAATGTAGACTCAATCGTTGAGGTTGAGGCCGGGAGGTCGCATTGATGCCACCACCAACAAATGATAGATTGTTGCAGCAGTCCGAATGCGCTCATCGCTGGGTATTGGGATCAATGCGACCTCCCGGCCTCAACCTCAACGATTGAGTCTACATTAGAAGTTGCGAAGCCATAATATATGGATGGTTACATGGTTGCAGGCTTCCAAGACACTACTCGTCCAATTATTCAGAAAAACTAATCACTCTTCTATTTTTGACAAAGATTATTTTCGAAATATCAAATCATTCTTTTTTCTTTTTATCTGTGAAATTCATATATATATATATATATATATATATATATATATATATATATATATATATATATATATATATATATATATATATATATATATATGAAAAAGCGCAAACTTCAGGAATCTTTTCAGTATTCCTCAAAACGCTTTTCAATGAAAAATTTTGATTTTAATAATTTCCGAGCCATTGCAATAGTTTCTACAAAAATTCGCTAAAACCGCTAAATAGGTACATAGTCACCCAAGTGAAATTACTAGGTGTGTACTCAGTTGTAATAATAAAGATTTTAAAAAATGAAAAATTCACCGTGGTGACGGGCTCGTTCGTTTCTGATGAAACTTATGGTACTTTACGCTAATTATGTTAAGAAACTTATGTTACTTTACGATACAACTTATGCTACTCAACGTGATGTGTGGAAACAAACTAACCACTTGCAGTGCATCCCAAGTAGCAGTCCTTAGCTCAAACACATCACACAATCTAAAAAGCCTCACATGAACACACATCACTTATTTATCTTGTTATAAGGTTCATGAAACTTAGCTGGGTAAAACTAATAGTAAATTTATGATTCGGATGAATGTTTTGAGTTTCAAGATTGACTCATAAGATATTTATAACTGTGTGGTTGGGGAAAGATATATAGATAAACCGGTATGGCAAGTGTGTGAGAAACCAAGGGATCTCTCAATAAAGAGAGAAAAAAGTCTTTGGCGGTATTGAGCGGGAACGAGCCAATAAATGCCGCTTCCCTCAGGAGAGGGGATTTTATTTTTTGCACGGCAGCTCTTTTCGTTCCACCGGGAAAATGCCAGGCGTACCAGCGAATCTGAAATAGAAGATTCGCTTCCTGATCCAACGTCAACAACTGAGCGGCGTTGACACACTTGAGAGGGCCAGAATGACCGAGATATCGTTCAGAGGAGTTGTGAACTGGGGGAGGCGCTAATGAACCCGGTTTAGCAGTTATTTATCTGCTCTAGTTATCTCAACGAACCCCTTATCCAAACAATCGCAGTCTGCAAACACAAAATCCCACTGTGATTTTATTCAGTTTGCAACGATTCTCAAATTCATCTTCATTATTTCACAACTATACACGTTCCAGTAATACGGGCCTCCAAATGATTTTGCCTGTTCTTCACGTAGATGTCTAGTTTTTGAGGTCGGTACGGCACTGACATTTTTGAAAACATAACTTGAGTTCCAGGTTAATTATTGTTCAGTTAAAAGGTGGTATTCTCGTTGGAAACATAACGCTGAACAAGCCTATACCACATGTTATGGATCTGGAATGCCTCCTTAACGTGTCTTTTGCCTGAAAACTGCAAAAAAAAGTGGGTTGGTTTTCTCTGATTTTTGACAATATGTCTACAGTTTTTGTACAAATTCCACCACTTGGCCAAGCCTAGCGTCAGGCAATTCCATCGTTTCAGGAGTCCGAATTAAGAATGTATTTTTTACTATTGTATATTGTGATATTCATTTTGAAAAAATAAATTAATTCAAAAAAATAATAACAAATAAACTGTTCTTTTCCATTTTAAGTGAAAAAAATGTTTTAGTATTCCGTTTCATTTGGTCTCAGCTATATGTAATGAAGGAGAAAAAAAAAAAAAAATTATATATACCTATATATATATATATATATATATAAATGAGCGAACAACTATATATATATATATATATATGAAGATTTTTGAATGATAACATGTAGGTACCTATGTTGAATGTAATATAGAATTGCATAACTATTGTAAACGAGATTCGTCAAACAGATAACACCAGAAACGATACCGATATAGATCTAACTAAAAAAATATCTTGATAGTTCAAAGAATAGGCAAAAGTTTGCTCGAAACTCATGAATATTGGTGCATTAATATTTTAATTCGATTTGAGCATTCAGTTCACAGGTTTTACGCCCTAACGAAAGGCTTAACCTTTGACCGGAATTAATTTCCAATCCCACCACTCTCGTTTTCCTGCCGATGCATTCAGTCGGGGCGGTCGCAGAAATCAAGAAAATTGATTACCAAAAAGCCCGTCCTCTCCAATTAAATCAACGTTCATTAGTTCGACAAGATTAATGATGGTTATACGAGGGAAAACGACGCTGGTGGATAATTTCACCCTGGTTTCACCGATGTAATGTATTGGAACAATCCCTCGTGCTGATTCTAATTCAATTTATACCGGTTTTTATTAATATTTAGTTAGGTAATTTGAAGGAAGAATACATAACACTCATAATTCACCCAATCCAATCAGATTCGGGCAAAATCGTTATCATAATTACTATTACGATTACAGGCATAGGGTTTTTGAGTTTTGATTTCAACTTATTGCGATTATAATCAAAGAACGATTACATTCGTTATAAAAGTTTTCCTATAATTATATTCGTAATCACAAATTTTTCTGCGATTACAAGTTGTTTATGTGATTTTGGCAACTTATATTCCTTATAAGCCTGTTACCGCAGATTTTTCCTTGTAACTACAGTAATTGTAATTACAGCTGTAGTCTTAAAGGCTGGAAGGGTGGGCATTCATGAACGCAGTCAATAAAAGTAGACCGTCTTTTAAAATCTATGTATCCAAGGTTTCATTAAAATGATTACTAAGTGTCCTTCTTGGCGTACCCGCATAAATAAAGTGTTATAGAGATACTCGAGCAACAATTATATACTCGCTGTAAGGCCAATAATACTAGCTCACCTGTGTTCTTTTGTATTTGTACAAACTGGAAACAATTGCTCTTGATGAGTTCTCATTAATTCTTTAACGTTAAAGAACTAAAGAACAAATACCAATCAGTACTAATCAGTCGTTCGACTGATTGGTACTGATTGGTATTTGTTTTAATGCACATTCCCCTAAAACCAGCAGATCTTTAGTCCACATGTCTGCCTATTAGCCTTAGTCAACATTAGCTGTGTACCATAGGTTCCCAACTTTTTGTACCATTTCTGGTATCCAACGCAGAAAAAAATTGATTCAACGTCGTTTGTGTGATTCAGGTGTTTTCGTACTGTGTACTATCGTCAATAGTGAACATTGTCTTCATCTGGTTATGAATATTAAATTAAACGATAAGAAATTGAGAAAACTCGGCCCTTCGGGCCTCGCAAGGGGCTCCGCCCCTTGACCCCGCCAGGTGGGCTTCGCCCCCCCTGGACCCCCCCGGATGTTATTACTTTGAGCCTGACTGCTAAATTGTAAAAAACATGGAATCATGTTTTAGCTCCTCGCTCTCACTTTATTATAGAAATGATCACGACGATTGAGCTCTTGTGAGATGATGATCTCCTAATAGAAACTCGCGAGTAAACATTCACTTTATTATAGAAATGATCACGACGATTGAGCTCTTGTGAGATGCTGATCTCCTAATAGAAACTCGCGAGTAAACATTCACTTTATTATAGAAAGAGGCTAAAGAGGCTAAAGAAGTATAGAAATTACCTATTAAAATGATTTAACCACCGCTTCACAAATCAAACCGTTCTCGCAATATTCGGATCACCTGCTATGAATCACATAATCGAAACACCAGCTCAATGAAATCATCAGAAATTAACAAGCGGTTGCAATCATGTTCACAGTATCAATAATTGAGAATGATCACCTGTGTGTAAACAATTATTCATGTACCCATGCTCATAACTCAGCTTGTTGGCCACGCACATCGCAGTAGTTAACATAATAGGTATGGTTGGATAAATCGAGAGCTTTCGAACGAATGGTCAACGAATTTTGTGGGATGAAAAACGACGAAGTATCATATCCCTAGCAACAACTCGGTTGTAAGCGGAAATCATCACAATTATTGGCGCTACTTTCATCTCACTTTTCGGCGGGGGATCCATCGCTAAAACATGATTCCATGTTAAAAACTGGTGAAATAAAGGCCGTCATTTATATGAATATTCCTGATGACCATTATCTACAAATTTTGGTTTACTACTTTCAATGAATATAGAAAATTATATCTCAAAGGTATATGTTTGTATCTGAACGACCTCGACTAATTAACAGGGCCAAGCCGAACTAATGATTTCAGAAAGAACAATACAATGTGTGTATGCGTATTTAATGTTTGTGAACATCAGAACGGTGACTAGAACGAGAATTAGAACATTTTTTAAGTGAGCTATTAGAACAAGAAGAGTCAAAAGAAGAATATACAATCAGATTGTATTAAGGCGGATGCCGAGAAAGAAAAAAAAAAAAAAAAAAAAAACTCGGCGCTCCGCGCCTCGCTAGGGGGCAAGCCCCCTGGACCCCCGGTTACCTCTATTTACATACTTCGGACGAAATTATTGAAACACAGAATGTGTTTGCGTTGTCGCGCAACCAAGTGACAACCAAACAAGCGTCATTGTTTACTATTCATTTACTATTCATGCTCATAACTCAGGTTGATGGCCACGCACTTCACAGTAGTTAACATAATATGGTTGGATAAATCAGGAGCTTTCCAACGAATGGTGAACGATTTCTGTGCGATTAAAATTGCGGAAGTTCCATTTCCCTACCAACGGCTCGGTTGTACGTGAAAATCATCCCCGTCACACATTTCGTTACCATCCCGCGTTCCATTTTCGGCTAGTTAGTCCATGGCTAAAACACATTCTGTGTTAAAAAATCAACGATCGGGTTAAGTAGAGAGAATGGCAATTTGACAAAAGGAAACAAAAGGCGACTGACAGATGTGATGGTTGGCACAACTGAGATCTTACCAAAACGATCGGCTCAAATGAGCTAATAATAATATTAAAATTCAGATTTAATAAATCAAACAATACAAATAAATAAAATTGACCCCTCCTTTTTATAATAATAATTTAGGAGGAGGTGAAGGACAAAGACTGATACAGACTGAATGACGGCATGCACGCCCCAAGCGGAGAACGACTGCAATTGCATATTCCTGTCAGCGAGGCAGACCTGTATCGAATAGCCTTTATGTACTGCTCGAAGATGCAAAAAATGTTTTGTCTCAAACTACATTAATATTGGAGTAAAATGCAGGCAACCGCATATTTTTATCTCAATCCGTTCTCAAGATATGATTTTTTTACGGTTTTTTTTAAGAAAACCGTGTTTTTTTCCTCAAGCTTGAATTTTTCCACTTGAATAAATTAAATTTTAATTTTTTACCACATTTCAGGAATCAGTGTTAAATTTTCTATAAGCTGGGTGCACTTTGATTGAGGAAAATGCCCATCTATACACCACAAAGCTCAAACATAGACAATTTTGAAGAAATGAAATTTCAAAAAATCTTTAAAATGTTACTCTTCCAACCAAATTCCAGGAAACTGGCATACCTCTTGAAAACTGCTTAGTTCAATACTCTTCAACGGTCAATCAATAGTCAATTTTACTTTTATTCTACTATTAAGGGGAGAAAAGCTTTTTCCATGTTAAAATAACATGGGTTTTTCACTGTTCACAAGTTGTAGATATTTTGTTTTGTTTCATCAATTTCCGTTTGGTAGAGGAAGGTGGGATAACATGACGAGGTTAAGCTTTCATGTTTTTTGCTGACCACTCTGAATGAATAAGAGAACTAAAAATGTTATGAAAAGTTTGTTAATATATTACCTGATGTAATCCTGGTATAAAATTGTGTTATTAAAGTTCAATGAGGAGAACCAAAGTTATTATTCATCATCTTACCCTGGTCATGGGGTAAGATGACAAATGGGGTGGGGTAAGATGACGAACAAAAATGTTTTTATGAACACATTGAAAACTATATTTATTTGTAAGATCAAACTTTATTTTATACATTAGTTATAAAACATTATTTATTAACACAAAAGTCTCATTAGTAAGGTGTTTGGTCGGCTTGCTTCCGATCCCAACCTGAGCATTCGTCGTGAGCCCATTTGAGGCACTTGAAACAGTTGTACCATACTTCATCTTTTCCCTCTTTCCCACATATGAAACAGAATTTATCCTCATTGAAAACATCGAAATGGATATTGGATGGTTATATATGGATGGATACATGGATATCGTCACAGTGCCCACATACGGCACGGGATTATGAGACTCGTCATCAGAAGATGAAGGAGTAGACAAATAAACGTGTTGTTGTCTTTTTTTTTGGTTCTTTTCTTCTTCTATCCTTTCTCTGCCAACTTTTTCTGTATTTTCTGCTCTTTCTCTTCTTGCACCTTCCTTTTATGTTCTAATTCTTGTTTTACAGGTATTCCCGATAATAGGAGGGATGGCAGTTTCTCCTTTGGTTTTCTAGCAATCTTTTTTTAAATTACTGGAAGTGGAGGAAGCGCAGAAGAAGTAGATGGAGTAGGCTCTGTCGCTTCAACAAGAGCTGTGGGTGGTAGAGACTGGGGCTGAGGGGATGGGTCCACAACAGCGTCTTCAACCATTGCTATGTCTGTAGCTAAGGCTGGTTGAAAATCTCCATCAATGAAAATATAGCAGTCAAATTGCTCTGTACCAGTTGCATTGAATGCATTCATAGCATTTTGGATGGTCGCAACTTTTAAATACGCGATCCCAAATAGTTTTGGTATGTCGTCCATTAAACCCCACAACCGGTGGCTGTTGTGAGGTGGAAATCCAAGCATGACTATTCCGTTGTCCCTAGAAAATTTAATAGCATCAAGGGTAACGTGGGAAGTATGGTTGTCCATTAATAATATAACAGGGTGTTGAGAACTTGGACGAGCTTCTGATGCGAAGTGGTTCAAGTACTCAACAAAATTGGGACCATCAATCCATCCTAATATATGTGGAACAGCTGTTAAGCCTGGAGGGGCACTTTGTAAAAATGTAGGATTTACACTCACCCTTGGATAAATAAAGAAAAGCGGAATATAGTTTCCAGGGGCATTCATGCAAAAAACACACGTAACCGTCACTCCACGTTCAACTGAAGAAATTGTAATCACTCTGCACGAACCAATAGGATTTTGGTAGCCACAGTGAAGAATCCTGTTTCAACATTGTAGATTTGTTCGGCTGTAAATACGTATTTCAGTCTCACCTCGCTTAGCAAATCAAAAAACTTAGTCACGTTAGTTTTGTTAAATGCCATCAACCGAGCGAGTGACGTGGTTTCAGGTTTTCTCATTGTTAGTTTGCATTCCTCCATGCATTTTTTTTATGAAGCGTTCACTAGCAGTGCTTTTAGCTTTATTAAACCTACGACTAATTCCATTTTTCTCGGCATAGTCAAAACATAAATCACCAAATTGGTTTCGCGTTAGGCCAAACGCTCTTCTGTCTGAATGGATCACGTAGTGTGTGAGCTCTTCCACTTGTGTCGGGGTGAATGTACTTTTAAACCTCCCTAAATTTTGAGGAAATTCCTGGAAAAACAAAAAATAACTAGTTTTTTCTAATTTAATAATTAATCTATATTTTTATGTTTATTGTCTGCTAACTTTCCACTTAAATTTCGTCTCTCTCTTTTTTTATACTATCTTCGTAGTTTTGGCTCAGGTTGTATTTTACTGCAGCAGCATTAAGACTTGAAATCTTCCTGTGGACCTCTAATATTGCGGCCTCCATGTCTTTATCCTCCCACTTCTTCCTGGTACTAGTTCGCTTGTAGGTACGAGGCATAGTGTACCTTGAAATACCATTTCACGACTGGAATTAAAAAGTACTAAGCATTATGTTATAGTTTTAAACTCTTTTAAGCGAACAGAAAAATCAATGCGAAGTATAACAAGTCAAAAAACGCTGCAAATTATTTCACAAAGGTTTATTATTTTTTCAATTGAGTTTGATCGTAGTTTTAGTTGACTTGCGTACGTCATAAGGCCCGTCCAGATTCCTCGGGGAGTCCTATTTCGAGTTGCCACAACCTATACTTCTATAATTATATACGCATGTTTATATTTCTCGATTTAAGCTCCTATCTATTCAAATAGTTATTGCCTTAATAATATCATTATCTAAGTACGTACGAAAAGTCGAGAGGATATGTTATTAAATATGCGTAGGAAAAGCTTTGGTATTAACACACAAATATGACCTAGAAAAAAACATATTCATGCCTCGAAGGAACGCCGGCGCCGTACCCACCACAAGCCGCGGCGCCGGCTCCTCCTCTCACTCCACCCCCCCGCTCCATCCACCGTGACCCCCTGCCAAGTGTGCCAGGCGTACGCGTCTCGAAAAAGACACTTTTTCGCCCGTTTTTGGCCCATAGGATCTATGCGAGCAAAGCGATCGGGATGGTTAAACGTTAGGACCAACTAGACCCCAAATGGAGCCTATGTGCGAAAGAACGGGTTTTTTAAAGTAAATTCTTAGGCTTTTTATGGCCCGGACGGCGGGCGGCGAACGGCGGGTGGCGAACGGCGGACGGCGGACGGACATTTCAAATTTGGATTTTACGCACCTTGAAACGTAAAGTGACAAAGTTTGAGGGGGGGGGGGGGGGTTATAAAAATTTTTTGCTACACGATCACATAGGCTTATTATTGGAAATAATAAACCAAAAGCAAGAATATAAGATTAAATGGGATACAAAAATATAAGTTAACAGAAGGGAATTGATAACAAAATTCACTCAACAATACTCCTACATGATGGCTAAACACCAGGACCATAAAATAAAGTAGTCAAAAACGTTCTTCAAACAACAGCCACAGATTGATTGAAAAAGTCGATTCCAGAACACTGACCTAAGATGTAATTCGCCTCGCTTGGCAGCCTCACAACTGGTCGACGGTATAGATAATTGGTTGTTGAAAAAGGCGTCCAGAAGAGGTGGGCAGATCTAGAGCTCAGTCGAGGGACGAGGAAATTAATCTGGGATAACAAGAAGGGTGAGTCAATCAGTCCCAACAACAACTAGCGGAAAAAAACCAAATCGCCCACTCGCCTCCGATCGTCCAGTTCAAGGATCCGACACTTCTCGTTCATGGTTGAATAATCCACCGACTCCTGGGGGATATGGAGTTTAACCCTCCCAGGTCACACCTCTTTTTTTGTGACACGGTAGACACTCTGGGGTCAAAATTGACCCCAAATGTATTTTAATTTATATATTATACTCAATAAATAGTTTCCCAATAACTAACTATTTGAAAAAATCCGAAATTAACCTACCTACGCATAGAAACAAGAAGTAGAATATATTAAATTAGAATTGAATATTTTATTCGTGGTTTCTTGAAACCATTCTTAGTAAAATTTTCAAAAATCAAAATTTTGGGCATATGAATATTAAAAATTCAGTTCTGAAGATACACAATAATTAAAAGCAAATTATCAAAGCTGACTATCTGTCGAATGGTCAGAAAAAACTGTAACTTTGTAAGTTGAATAGCAAAGTTTTCACAATACCTTGAACTTACCCCATTTTTCACATTTCTTCCTTTTTTTTTACCCTAAACTGATACACTGTTTTCATTCCGCATTCAATTTTTATCATCTCATTTTATTAATTTTTTATGACAAAATAATGAAAGGTGATTGCAGGATTATATTTAAGCAATAGGCACACATAAAAAACGAAATTTGAATGTACTTTTAAAAGTTGTTTTTAAAAACACGACGGAATTATTAGGTAGGTAGGTAGGCTATTATTATTTTTTATAAGTAATTGCATTTTTCACACGTCGTTTCGGTATGTCTGTGCACGACCGACTCGTCTTTTTATCGTTAGATCTTGGGCAAATGTAGCATCGCCCATTTACAACTTGTACAGCAGGTCTCGAAGAAGCTGGCTCTACAGGGTATCCAAGCATTCCTACAACAGGAGAGTTACAAGAAAAATATATTTATGGATTTACTTACCTATAGATATGAATAATTTTCAATGAATAACTATTTATACACTAGGTAAATGGAAAAATGTTGAGTAAGTACGTACCTCTCATGATTAGGTACGTACCATCAACTATACACATTTACCCAGTTGAGAATCTTCACCTGAGTCACTTAGTAGTAGTGGTCGAGAAAAAGAAATACCTACTGACTACCAGATTATAAAAATACTTATTTTCTATGAGAAAATTAAGTGAATTATGATATTATCTGACTTACCTTGTGAGGAAATCCAAAATACACACTGGGGTCAATGGCTACCCCAACAGAACAAAATTAGGAACGCAGAAGACACACTGGGGTCAAAAGTGTCCCACACGAGATTCACAACCCTCTGGTTCGAGGTCACAACGTATACTGCCAGATGTAATCACTTCCTCGCTTAGCCAATGCTACCAAATAAATTTACTTAATATCCCTTTTGGCTAAAAAAAATTGTAAACCCTAAAAATCATACAAAATATATTCGGTGGGGTCAATTTTGACCCCAGAGTGACCTCGAAGGGTTAAATGCCACATATCTGAGAAGCCTATGATGAACCCTCTCCGATTGCTGAACGTGGCACTAGTAAAGGGGGTTCCATATCACCGAAGCATATTGGAGGGCATAATGGTTCAACCATTGCTCTGAGCGCCAAAATCGCAGGTATCGGATCAAAATCTCTAGTGTTGCGCTTAACGAAGCCCAGCAACCTCATATGCCTGCAAGAAATCATATTAATGTGATCAGAGAGGGTGAGCTGACGGTCCAATATCACTCCAAGATCTCGCAAGGTAGAAACTCTGTTCAACAAAGAGTCGCCAATTTTATAGTTGAATTGGGGACAATGTGCGGAGAAAAGACATAATGATGCACTTTGAAGTGTTCAGAAAAAGACCATTGGATGAGCACCATAAGACAAATGAATCCAAGCGTTTCTGCAAAACAAAAATTAACAAGCTGACTCTACTGTGCGGAAAAGTTTTAAATCACCCACAAGAAATCACTAAAAATAGATAAAAACGGCTAAAAATAGTGAAATGTATATTTTTAGCAGAATGTTAGCCAAAAAAAGTGTATTAACAATGATCTAGGGAATTTAAAATTTTTTGCGGAAATTGATGCTGAAAAATGTATATAAATCTGATTGACATCAGCCAAAAATAGATAAAACTACGAAAAAAAATCCAAATTCTTTTTTTAATTGCCAAAAATGATTTAAATCGAGTTCTATTGCCATAAAACCTTTATCCTCTGAAATCCTTATCATCTATTGGTCCGATTTCATTTAAACACGGGGAGTAGATGGGTATATGTTTCAGGAACATTCCCTATGAATTATATCGCGATTAGTGGAGTAAAAACTATATCGCATGCTCAAAACTAAAATTGATCGACACGGACAACTCGACTAACATACCGAGTTCTCCTATAAACTTTTAAAAAATGCCTTCTGTCCTTAAATTGGTTTTTTAATTAAACTCCAACGTTTCTCCCCAGGAACTGGGGCTTCTTCAGGGAGATTAATATTCAGAAATGTAAAATATCTACTTACTTATAGTTTTCTTTTTGTTGTTGTTAATAATCGAATTCAAAGTTCGAGATTTTTTTGAAAATCAAATTTAAAATTGTTTACAGTAATTGTTAATTGTGGTCGTAGTGTCTTAGGATTATCTTTGTGAATTTTGGGCAGACGATACAAATTTGGGGCAACAGACTTATAGGTTGTAAGTTTCTTTTTTGTCATCTCATCTATTGCACCATCTAACCATAAGGCTTTTACTAGTTTATTTGCCCCTCTTTCGGTTTTTTCGGTTGGGTCTGAAGTAGATGTAGACCATTTTTTATGAAGACAATCTACATCTAAATGTAGACCAAACTATACTTAGCACACTTCAAAGAAACACTTGGAACAATGTACCTTCAACTCAACAACAACCAGTCCAATATTATTCAATGCCTTACGTGAAAGGGGTGGCAAAAGAAATGACTAAGATTTTTGAGCCCTATAATCACGTCAAAATTGCATTTCGAACACTCAACACAAACATTACTATTTTCCAAACTTAATGATTTCACACCAAAAGAACAACGTTCAGACTTGGTCTACCAGATCCCTTGTGGTTGTGGTGGATTTGAAAAATTGTATGTGGGGGAAACGTGTCAGTCCGTTTGGCGTCGTTTTTCAAAACATGAATCGGATCTACGACAAGGCGATACTAAAAACGCGTTGGTTGCCCATTGCAGATCTTTAGGACATACTATGGACTTCAAACATTTCAAAATTGTAGGAAGAGAATCAAATGTGCAAAAAAGGATATTTCTAGAAATGGTTAAGATAAAAAATTCAAATTCAATTAACCTCCGTAAAGACACTCAAAACTGATTGATGGACGCTGAATTTATAATTACCGTCACCAGCGAACTAAGTAAAACATTAGAAAATCGTAAACGAGTTCCACTATCTGCTTTACAAGCAGATACCATGTTACATGGATATGTCTTTGATTGGGGATTTCATAACGGTTGTCTTCGAGAGTTGTAAACAAATCCTTTAACTTTAAACAAATCCCTGGGCCGCATGGCCGCATCCCGACTAATTCCAACAAAACAACGCTTTACTTATAGAAATGTTGAAAATAACTGTGGAGAGAAGCCACTACGATGAGTTGTTGTTAACAGTCGACTGTTGTCAAGAGGATGAAAATGTTTCCTATGGAGTGGAGTAAATGATGCTATTGCTTTACGTTAAGAATATTGTAACCGGCTTATTAAAATTGTTTATAGTCCAATCAACTTAGTTTAGGAATGTAGCCAGGTACGTAAGGAGGAGGAAATTGGTAGCTTGAGATGTAAACATTTATCACATAAATCAAGCGGTTTTCAACGAGTGGCGAACGATTTCTGTGCGTTGAAAACTGCGGAAGTTCCATTCCCCTTGGAACGGCTGGGTTGTACGTGAAAAGCACTGAAATTGTGACATAAATTTTGCAACACGGAAATTTTTGGTTGACCCTCCAGAGCAAAGACATATCCATGTCAATATTACCTTGTTAAACATTTTAACACAGAATGTGTTTTACATGAGAAGTAAATAAACATTTAATAAACATTCACAATGAAATTAAATGAACAAAGTACATTTTTGATTAAAGATGAAAATACAAACAAGAAAAATCAAGTACATAACTAAACAACTCGTAAACGAGTTCCACTATCTACTTTACAAGCAGATACCATGTTACATGGATATGTCTTTGATTGGGGATTTCATAACGGTTGTCCTCGAGAGTTGTTAACAAATCCTTTAACTTTAAACTAATCCCTGGGCCGCATCCCGACTAATTCGACCAAAACAACGGTTTACTTATAGAAATGTTGAAAATAACTGTGGAGAGAAGCCACTACAATGAGTTGTTATTAACAGTCGACTGTTGTCAAGAAGATGAAAATGTTTCCTATGGAGTGGAGTAAATGATGCTAAGTATTGCTTTACGTTAAGAATATTGTAACCGGCTTATTAAAATTGTTTATAGTCCAATCAACTTAGTTTAGGAATGTAGCCAGGTACGTAAGGAGGGAGAAATCGGTAGCTTGAGATGTGAACATTTATCACATAAATCAAGCGCTTTCCAACGAGTGGTGAACGATTTCTGTGCGATGAAAACTGCGGAAGTTCCATTCCCCTAGCAACGGCTGGGTTGTACGTGAAAAACACTGAAATTGTGACACAAATTTTGCGTCACGGAAATTTTTGGTTGACCCCCCAGAGCAAAGACATATCCATGTCAAAAACATCGTTACCAACATAAACGTAAAAAATTTTAAATTTGATTCTCAAAATCATAACTTCAAATTCGATTATTAAACAACAAAAAGAAAACTATAAGTAAGTAGATATTTTAAATTTCTGAATATTAATCTCCCTGAAGAAGCCCCAGTTCCTGAGGAGAAATGTTGGAGTTTAAATAAAAAAACAATTTAAGCACAGAAGGCCTTTTTATAAAGCTTGTTATAATCTGAACTGTCCGCATAAAGAAACGATCTCCTATAAATCCCAATGCCGTTGGAATAATAATAGTATCTACGAGCGCATGTGCAAACGTTAATTTCCTATAATGCCAACTTACCAATCATTTTGACTTGAGCATTGTTCTTCAACTAATTCGATACGCCCATGTCACAATGTGTGGGGAAGCTATACTGCCCACCCAACTAGGACGACTTTTTTTTTATGTAACATGTGAGACGTACCTATAACGTGCGCCGAGTTTCTTCGTTCATTCCGAAACTCTTTACAACCTCACTATGCCCGAATAACTACTGTTTCTTTTGTCTCTTAAAAAACCAGGCGTTTTCCAGGAATACAATTTATTCGGCTCTTTTCTCTCTTAGTTGTTTATCTCTTCGCACCTTAAAACGGAAAGGTCGAGGAAAAGGAGATTAGAACTGGGGAGAAGTTGTTTTTCTAAGTCTAAATACCTTCCGCAGGTAATTTGCATCGCTGTTAGTAACTATGTTATTAAGAATTATTGGCCATTTCAGCGAATTTCATAGGAAATGAAGCTATTGCAATGGCTCCAAAAATTTTAAAATAAAAAATTGTGAAAATTTTCTTTATATAGGTAAAGGGTGGGAGGGTATATATATATATATATATATATATATATATATATATATATATATATATATATATATATATATATATATATATATATATATATATATATATATATATATATATATATATATATTATTGAGTTTTATACGGTTCACACCCCTTTATTCAGTTTTATACGGTTCAAATCAGAAGTGGGATCATGAATCCAGAAGATCCAGAGATTAATATGAATCAGGACTTGGTGGATGACGACGCTGTTCTCCAAAGGGATGACTCTCGGCCGGGAACTCCACTTGTTGATCAGTCCAAAGACCGAATTATTTCGTTGCTCGAGAGCCAAAACCGTCGTTTAGAAGGTTTGTTATTTCAAGCTTTATCATCTTCTTCACATTCAGGAAATTCTTCGACCAATGTTAAACTGCCAGAATTCAATCCTAAAAACGACGTTGATGCCAAGTCTTGGTGCGCTACTGTTGAATGTTGTCTCAATGAAGAAAACAAAAGCGGTGGAGCTCTTGTTGTTGTGCTTGGTCAATCATTAAGAGGGGAAGCAGCTACATGGTTTACTTCGATCGCCGGACCTGACCTCACTTGGGAAGCGTTCAAATCCGCATTTTTAACGCAATGGGACGCCATTGATACACCTGCTTGTGTATTTTTTTCCTTTTTGAAATCACAACCTAAGGACAGCAATGAGACCTATATCACATTTTCATCACGCATGATTCACAAACTCACAGCTAGTTGGAAGGGGTTAACCCATGAACAGATCGCAGTAGCAGCCATTTTGGGGCAGTTAAGTCAAACAGACTCCAGAGTCCGCCGGTTGGCATACACGGAAAACATCACTAGTCGTGAGCAGTTGTTAAAAGAATTGAGGGTTCTTACCTATAAACGACCTTCAGATACAACAGAAGTACACGAATTTCAAAAAAGGGCGCGTTTTTCCTCGTCTCCCCCATCAATGAGAAGTGGGTCATCTCAAAGTCAAGGTCGGGAGAGTTACTTTCACCATCCTTCCTTTAACAAGCGCTCTTCCTCTTCCTCCACGTTCCGCAATCCCCCACATGATCCGTTTTCGAAGAAACCTAAAGGCGATGTCACCTGCTACTCCTGCTTTTCAAAAGGACATTTCGCATCCAGTTGTCCCAAGAAAAGTGAGCCTCGTTGAAAGGAGGCTGAGACCCCAAGTTCGCAAGCTGTTTCCAGACCAATGGAAAAACGAGTTGGTTTGTGCAAACTTAATCCTACTGGCACTTAACTTCATAAGGGTGAGCAATTTGTTTATCATTTTGACTCTGGTAGTGAATGTTCTTTACTTGGATTAAAATTTAGCTCGAAATTTGAGGGAGTTATGTCATCAAATTTGGTTATTCTTCATGGATTAGGAACTTCCACTCTCAACTGTACTTCCCAGCTGGATGTACAGGTTATTATAAACAATATTAATCTCAATGTTTTATTTTATCTAGTGAATGATGATCTTTTACCCTTTGATATAATCCTTGGTCATGAAATACTCACTTCAGATACTGAAATGGTGGTTTCGAGAGAGAATTGCTTTTTGAGATCAAGGCTAGCTGATGTGACTAATTGTCCTGTTGAAAATCTTTCGAATTTGACCAAAGTTCATGATGATATTGATCATGTAGACAGTCCCATGCCTCAAGATAAATCTAACGATTTTTATGACTTTCTTTCTGATTTTGAAATGCCTGTTGAGACTGCCAGTTGTCTCGCAATTGGGCTTGTTGAACATCAGTCACAGTTTGATAATGTAAAAACTGATATACCTCCCAATCGCAAGTATGATTTGATCACTATTTTACAAAAATACAGTAATTTTTTCATGTCGGGTATTCCACAAACTCGCATTGCAACTGGTATGTTGGAAATTAAGCTCAGTGATCCAAATAAAGTTGTTTTTCAAAAACCTTATCGCATGAGTCCAAAAGAAAGAGAAATGGTTAGAGTCAGAGTGGCCGAGTTGATAAGTGCAGGAATTGTTCGTCCTAGTAAGTCACCTTTTGCAAGCCCTGTCTTAATTGTACCAAAGAAAACTGGTGACTGGAGGATGGCAGTAGATTTTCGACGATTGAATGCTTTGACAATCCCTCTAAGATTTCCCCTACCACTCATTGAGGATCAAATTGCACGATTACGAGGTGCACGCTTCTTTTCCCAACTTGACATGCTCTCAGGATTTTACCAACTTCCCCTGCACCCTGATTCGGTTGAAAAATCTGCCTTCATAACACCTGATGGCCATTTTGAATTTTTGACCGTACCATTTGGGTTGAGGAATGCACCTAGTGCATTCCAGGATTCTGTAATGACAGCTCTGGGTGATATAGCTAATACCTATGCTATAGTGTACACAGATGATATTTTGGTGATAGGTGAGAGTTGTGACGAGGCCATGCAACATTTGGATGAAGTACTTGCTGTTCTGACAGCTGCAGGATTTTCCTTCAATCTTGCCAAGTGCTCTTTCCTCACTACAAAAGTTACTTATTTAGGCTATGAGGTGGAAAATGGGGAAATTCGTCCCAATCCTCAAAAAGTTGAAGCACTTACCAAAGTACCACCCCAACATCAATCAAAACTTTAAGATCATTTATAGGACTAGCAACTTATTTTAGAAAATTCATCAAAAACTTTTCCTCTATAATGGCACCTTTGTATAGGCTAACTACCAAAACTTCAATTGATGGAAAATTAATTCACTGGACAGACGAACATGAGACTGCACGACAGACCATTATTTCGTTACTCACAAGGTCCCCTGGGCTCATGATATTCGACCCAAAGTTTCCAATACAGCTCCACACTGACGCCTCAGCTAGTGGTTATGGTGCAATTCTTTTGAATATGGTTGATAATGTACCTCGACCAGTTGCCTACTATAGTAAGAGAACTACTCCTGGTGAGGCCAAGCTACACTCTTATGAACTGGAGACAATTGCTTTGGCCAAATCAATAAAACATTTCCATAACTATTTGAGAGACTACCCCTTCACTGTAGTAACTGATTGTCAATCTCTGAAAGCCACCCAAAATAAATTGCAATTGGTGCCTTGTGTTCAAAGGTGGTGGGCATTTCTTCAAATTATGATTTTAAAAATTGAATATAGACCTGGACAGAAAATGTTGCATGTAGACTTTCTTTCTCGAAATCCTGTTGATAATTATGAGGATTTAGATGTGCAGCTCACCAAAGATGAACCTGTCTCTGTTGCTCTTGACGATTTAACTTCTTTTCAATCAACATATCTACAAAAATCAACAAAATCCAAGGTTCGTCCTCATGGTCGTAAGCAGACTGGCATAACAAAATGTCCGTTAGAACCTTTTACACACAAAAAAGTACTGTCTGTTGCTGTTAACTCTGAGTGGTTGCAGGCAGAACAGCAAAAAGACCCTTTTATTTCAGAGATAATTTCAAAATTAAATTCTAATGAAGTAGATGAAGAAATCAAGGATACCTATGAAATGAGGTCTGGTATTTTACATAGGAAAATTCAACGTAACTCCCGCACACTCTGCCTTCCCATAGTCCCACATTCGTTACGATGGTCAATAGTAGACAATATCCACAATTCCATTTTTCATCTAGGGTTTGAAAAAACTCTAGAAACTTTATACAACTTTTATTGGTTCGATCATATGACCAAATTTGTCAAAAAATTTGTTGAGCATTGTGTGACATGTAAAATGGCTAAAAGAGATTCTGGAGGTGCTCGCCAGATTTCACTTCATCCAATTGACAAAGTACACACACACAGTCCATGACACACAGTTCATTTAGACATAACTGGAAAACTTAGTGGAAAAAAAGATACCCGAGATTATCTTTTTGTGTTTATTGATGGTTTTACTAAATTTGTTTTGCTATTTCTCACTCCCAAATATAGAGGCCCTGTTAAGGTCACTAAAGTGTTACCCAATGATCGGTAGGTATGAATTGCGTTCCATTGATGGACGAAAAACATACAAATATGCTCATGATCGGCTTCGAAAAATTCCTGATGCAAACGAGATAAGCGCTCTAGTTACTGATCAAGGAGATACGTTCGATCAAGAATACTAATATTCTTTTACTTGTAAAATTTGTTTGTAGTTATGAGTAAAATATTTTTTTACTTGTAACTGATTTGTGGCAATAAGTTCTGGAGGTGATGCTTTGTGTACTGGGTGGATTTCCGGGATTGAGGGTAGAGATAACTTTTCGCTTGCGATGTTACTCACTCTCAACTCCTCATTATAGTCACGTGTCGCTTTGCGCTGTGGCTGCTCACATGGTTTCTCACTTTTCGCTTGCCGATGTGGATGCCATGGGAGGGGTTCTTTTCGGTGCACTTGGTGTTTCCTTTAGAATGAGTGGCTGACATTGTTTTTATTATCAAGACTCATGTTTCCATCGGATATTAGTTTGAGGCTTCACTGTGGTAGTGGCCTGACATTTATTATTGAACTATCTGCACTTTGTGTGAGACATGTCATGTTGTAAGATGACTGTTGACAATGTTTGATGGCAATGATGAGGAAGATATTTCTTCGAGTTTGTACTGCTGTACCTATGCAAACGTGGTTTAAAGGATATTGCCACTATTTTAAATCTAAGAGTTTTGAGCCTTTGCACTCATCTCTAATGACTTGGTATTTTCGTTTTTGAAGCCATCATCATACATATTGATTTTATTTCAAAGGTTCTTACTGACCTTCTCCCTGTTCTTATTTTGATTGCGTTGATTTTATTTTGACTGCTATTTTTTATGAGCATTTGACTATTTTGTATTGAGAATTTTGATTTGCTTTGCATACCTTTTTGAGGTTCTATTGCACTATATACCTTGATGTTATTGGCCTTTTAATGGCTTTGGCCTGATGCATTAGCGTTTGCTGTAGAAACTAATGCTTTGTACTCCCTTTGTTTTCTAGGGACACAGTGATCGCAGAGGCGCGATCATTGTCAGGAAGGCCGTGTGAGAAATATATGAAATATGTTTGAGAAATATACATCTTTTATATTGGGCCTACCATGTTTGGTCTTCTAGCGGTTCACCCTTTAATAAGAAATGTTTTTACATTTTGACTCGGGCGGTACTTACCTCGAGCAATATCAGAAAGTGTTCGCAAGAGGGCGACAGTATGAGTTTAGTTGTTGAAGGAGCAGGGAGTTAGGCGGCCCATTATTTAGTTTTATATAGTTCAAACCCCATTATTGAGTTTTATACGGTTCACACCCCTTTATTTAGTTTTATACGGTTCAAATATATATATAGAAATTTGAGGTTGAGAAATGACCAAGCTAGTCTTATGTGTGGAGTTGTTTATTCTCTCTCTCTCTCTCTCTCTCTCTCTCTCTCTCTCTCTCTCTCTCTCTCTCTCTCTCTCTCTCTCTCTCTCTCTCTCTCTCTCTCTCTCTCTCTCTCTCTCTCTCTATATATATATATATATATATATATATATATATATATATTTTTATTTATATATATATTTTTTTCTTCGGATTGTTGGTTCTTGAGGATTGGTTTATGTAGCAAAACTCAACTAGGCCGACGTTTCGATTTATTTGTAAATCTTCTTCAGAACTTAGGTGATAGAGAATCGCATTATTGATGTATGGAAACTACATGTCATCTGGTCTTCAGCACAAATCAACTTTGACCACCTATTGAATTCTAATAAAACTATTACTTTAACTTTAATACATAAATATAACTTTAACGAAAGCGGGAAAATGTAGATAATACTTGTAGGCTTGACTTGTTGGCAACATTTAAAGGCTAATGACAGGTTGGTCATACATGAAACAAATGTTCAGAATTCAAGGGAATCCATGATGATACAATAAATTAACTTCATAATGAAGTAACCTTAAAAAATATTATAAGAAATGTGTGTGTGTGTGTGTGTGAGTACAAAGGTATGCATAGAAACAATAGAGTGATAACGACCTGTCCACCCACACTGCCATTTTACATGAGGAAAATGACTTACCGAATGCCAAGAACCTATTCTCAAGATGCCCCAGAGCGGAAAAGCGATCCTGCAACCAATATCCTATAGGAACGCTCTGCACATTGAATTAAAGTTAATATGGGTTTGATGGGGTTCTCCTTTGATTTTCAGCATCATACCCATCTCCATTCTCCCACCATTTCTCTCCATTACCCCATCTCCGCCCTTTCGCTTCGGTTCCTTGTGCACACAACCGTCGGTCGGCTCATAACGACCCTTCGACCTGTGTATCTAACCCAGATAGGGAACTCCGTGCTTTGCATTAACGATTCTGAGCAAATATATACTAATCCCCGTACCCTCGCCCCTTTCCACCTTTTCCACCCCTAATCATATTAATTTAGATGAAAGGGCGCAAAGGCGGCGAGAGGTATAGGAAATCCACCTTCATTTATTCCAGCCGTATTTCAGTTAAATGGTCTTAATTCTTGAGTTGTGAACGTGTATTATAATCATTGCTTTATTCTATCCACCAGGGTGACAGGTACCAACATATTGATTAGGGCGATTCAAGACCGTGTGGAATGAGTCAATCAATCAAAGCGCCCAACAAGCTTCGGTATTTTTAGTTTGTTTGTTGCTGCAACAGTCTTTTTTTAGATTTGATATAAAGTGGGTTTGGCGGGGTAGGTGTCAGAAACTTGGTTGGTATTGGGTATCGGAAATATCAATGGTTCATTTCCCAAACATGAAAAAAAAAAAAAAAAAAAAAAAGGCAAATGACGACAATATTATTGTGGATCTTTGCGATTTTCCGGGCTTCCCGAGCAGCTTCTGGATCAATTTGAAAAGCGATTTTAAGATTTCAGTTGCCAATAGTGAGCTTTTTTGTCAACCCATTCACCACGAAGCAACTGAAACCACCACGGCAATTGCAAGAATTAATAGAAGTATTGCTGCTGAAGTGGAAAACCTGAGATGAAAATCGTCGGACTAAAGAATGATGTTATCTTACAAGCATATACCACATATTTATGTAGGCTTCTGCAAACTTGTGAAAAGAACAGGTTCCCATGAGTAAGAAGAGTAGCATACAAAATCTAATCTTGTTTTGGGTCAACCTATCAACGGGTGAACTAGACGGGTTCTGTGGCCACTAGACATTAGACTATTTTGAACCGAGAACGTCATGAGGACGAAGAAAGAACAGAAGCAGGCTCACGGATTCGCATCTTGACAAATGTTAGCGTGCGGGTACCTCATCTTATAAGCACCTTACGTGCATAACTTAGACGAAATTCAGTGGCAAAAATTAAGTGTATCATAAACAGAATATACTCGGCTATATCGTAATTAATAAATAGGTAAGTAATAAATCGTAAGTAAATATACAACTTCCATTAAATACTTTCTTTTTTGCGAATTTTCGTAGAAATGAACGTAGCAATGGCTCGGAAAATATATAGGTAAATCAAAATTCTTGAAGAATGTCTTCATTGAAATTCGTTTTGAGGCATCCTAAAAAGAAACCTAGAGTTTGACGTTTTTTCTTATGTATAGTTATATGTCATTCCAGACGATAACTCTCCTGTTTGGAATAATAATTGTTGGCCATTAGGAACATAAACAAAATAAATTACTTACAATTACAATTTAAAAAAAATTGTTTTCTTATTACTTCAACTTTATCGAAAGTTGTTGATTTATGTGTTTATAAAATACACAACACATTTCATTTATTTTATAATAAGACAATGTTTTACCCACTGAGCCGGTAAAAAACATCAAACAGTTTATTTTAATTTTCTTAATCATTTTCATTTTTATTTTGTTGGTTAGATGAATGATTCAGTAAGGCCTCTCTTTTTTCTATGAAACTTTACGAAATTAAAGATTGCTGTTCGAATGGAAAATAATTAGGATGTCCAGATTCTGTTAGGTTCCAGGTGGACAGTGAAGTCTGACAGTTAAAAAAACGAGTACGATGAAGCTTAAAAACACTATAAAACCTCTCATTTGCATGATATTTTGAAATTTTCGGTGACTTTTAGGTTGGTGGTGTAGAATTTGATTACCCACAACTTTTATTCCTTAAGGAACTCGATTCAATATCAATTCAATATCTACTCGAAATTCAATATCTTCCTTATTTTCGGTGATTTTTAAATTTTCTGGTGACCAATCAATGCAAAATTTCATTTTCTAAAATTTTTTTCTTGTACACTAATTGTTTTGTGCGTTATTTATAGCTGCTAGAACGCAAAATATGTTGAAAAACGTGTTTGTTAAAGGTTTTTTGAAGGTAATTACCTGAAGGAGCAGTTTTAGGTGTAGAAACATGTGGTATATTCGGAATCAGCGCAAAATTTCCAATCAGAATAGCCAGTAAAATAATTTTGATCCGACAGAATCGATTTCTGGACCACTGTGCGCCGGCCGCCGTGGTTTTGTCAATTCCCGGCGCTGCATCATCAGCTCGTGTAAGGAAAGCTTAGGCGTGTTATTTAATTGTATTCTTCTCTCTTCAGTAGGCGCCTATTATGCAGACACATTACATACCTACCTATCTAATGATTTGTTTAATAATATGGGCAGGTTTTCTGTGTAGAAGAACTATAGCACACAGAAATAATAAACCTCTGTGTAACAATTAGCAGCGTTTTTTCAAATGTGGAAGAATATGTCTTGACAGTTTGATAAATGGAGCGATGTGAAGTCAATTATCCCTCAGCGGTAACCAAGCTCCGGTGTTGACAGTCGGGACCTCGAGAATATGCTGATTACGTGGCCCTCGAAAGCGGTCGATCTGTCCAATTTGGATGAGTATCATATTAACGTAGGTATTTATCTTTCTCAACCACGCTTTTTTGAAAATGAAACCCTCCCGGCGCAAAAATGTACCTCCGGCGGTGCGGGAAGAGAAATTCACCTTCTTTTTTTCTCATCTTCCCGCAAAGCCGACGATGTAAACACGTTGAATAATGTAGAAAGTTTCCCTTGCTGGAAGGGTCGTCCAAGTTTTGTTTTGAGTATTGTATTCAAACGAGCGTCACACACTGGGGAAAACGGCCAATCTAGGTGGACATTGCTCATAACTTTTGACGAATCGCCCAATTCACTTGAAATTTTGAGGAAATGTTCGCAAGATCATCCCAAGTACGAGGGTACAGCTAATAACTGAACACTGTGTTCAGTAACTGTTTAATATGTTTTTCGGCAGATGTATCAGAATCTGCATATGAGTACCTACCTATATACTGGACAATGGACTCAAAAGTAATTGGAAAATGTCCATAAATATCCACTTCAATCCTTTATTCATTAATACAAAAATTAGCACGTGGGATAAAAGGTGGAAAGGGGAAATTTTAACAAATGGTACTTCAGTAGAAACTGTTTTTGACAAATCATACCATTTCTTAGGAACTGCAGTTCAAGTTTCTCAACATAGTACATAGAATAGGTATTATCACAGTTTTGAACTTTATGGTGTAATTAAAAAATATAAATAAAATCACGTCTTCTAGAATTTAAATAAAAAAACCTATAATCTTAAAAAGAATACTGATTCTCTTAGCAACTTTCGTCGATATCATTTCAGCATCCCTTTCCCCACACATCGAACAGCTCCTTTTTCAAGAAAGCCATTCACCTGAGGAAATTCGTAACAATTAAAAAATTAAGAAATTGATTATAAAATTTTTCTTAAAAAGTTGATTTTGTACGCAGTTGAAATTTATCTAAATTTAATTGCCAAGCCGTATGGCTCTGTATGGTTATGCTTTTTTTTTTTTTTTTTTTTTTTTTTTTTTTTTTTTTTTGTATACTCTACATGATATAGTTTGAAACTAGACCACTGGCAAGGTAAACAAACACGAACAAAAATAGTTACAGACCTCCAAAAATTGGGTTTTTACATATTTTAGAGCCCCAAATCGTTGTTGATTTTCCGGGTACTCCGAGGTATTTAAAAATCTCATAAGTGGTTGCATACCTTCTGCTTACCTTTATAATCACGTGGGAACGCTTCACAAATATCCCCGGCTGTGTAGTGAGAGACGCAGAATTAACAATGAGGATCCAAAGCTGCCCTGAGTAAGGAGCTGCATTTCGCATTGGAATGAACTGCATGTTTGAACCCATGTAACGGCGTTGAAAGTGATTTGCGATACCGGTTTCATCTAGTCAACCATTTATGGAAACAAGGTAGGTAGTGTTCTTCGTTTGATCCATTGATATACAATTTGGGTCCAATGTCCACCTAGAGTTGCCGTTTTTCCCAGTGTTCGTCGGGGGAAAAAAAATCGGTGTGCGTCGGACCACACGGTGGAAGTTATACTTCTGTGGCCATAATTTATAATTAATAAATAAATTATGAATAATAATTTATAAATTATAAATTTATAATTTATAATTTATAAATTTTATAAATTTATAATAATTTATAATAAATTTATAATTATAATATTTATAAATTTATAATAATAATCTATAAATTTATTATAATTTATTAATTATAATTTATATATTATGAATCGATAGTTCTTAAAAATTTGTTCTTAAAAATTATAAATTTATAATTTATAATAATTATAAATTTATAAATTTATAATAATTTATAATAAATTTATAATTATAATATTTATAAATTTATAATAATAATCTATAAATTTATTATAATTTATTAATTATAATTTATATATTATGAATCGATAGTTCTTAAAAATTTGTTCTTACTTTTCTTACTTTTCAGCGTGACGCGGTTTCTCGACCAACATCCCATCCCAAAGGGTCTAACTCCTCCTCCTCCTCCTCCTCCTCCTCCCTCACTCCTCCTCCTCCGCCTCCCTCCTCCTCCTCCTCCTCCTCCCTCCTCCTCCTCCTCCTCCTCCTCCTCCCTCCTCCTCCTCCTCCTCCTCCTCCTCCACCCTCCTCCTCCTCCTCCTCCTCGATTAATCGATAGTTCTTAAAAATTTGTTCTTAATTTTCATAGTTCTTAAAATTCAGCGTGACGCGGTTTCTCGACCAACATCCCATCCAAAGTGTCTAACGGGCGCAAAGAAGTATAACTTCAAAAATGCTGTCAAGGCTCCGTTTCGGTCTCTACTTATCATCAAACAGTACGTTTTTACTCCGATGATTTGATCGAGAACCTTGCAGTTCCACGCCTCTTAGGTTCAAACCTCACTCGAAAATCTATATATATATAAAATTCTCGTGTCACAGTTTTTGTTGCCATACTCCTCCGAAACGGCTTGACCGATTTTGATGAAATTTTTTGTGCTTATCCGGTATCTATGAGAATCGGCCAACATCTATTTTTCATCCCCCTAAATGTTAGGGGTAGTCCACACCTAATTTTTTTAAATTTTATATTTGACCGATTTTGATGAAATTTTTTGTGCTTATCCGGTATCTATGAGAATCGGCCAACATCTATTTTTCATCCCCCTAAATGTTAGGGGTAGTCCACCCCTAAATTTTTTTAATTTTATTTTTGACCGATTTTGATGAAATTTTTTGTGCTTATCCGGTATCTATGAGAATTGGCCAACATCTATTTTTCATCCCCCTAAATGTTTGGGGTGGTCCATCCCTAAATTTTTTTTTATTTTTTAGACAAAATTTTTAATTTTTATTTTATTTAACGTCTGCCAAGTTCGGTGGGCAGTATAACCTCCTCAAGCGAGCGAAGCGAGCAGCATCCCCACAGAAGTTAAACCTACCTTTAGAGATCTACCGTTTGCGAGCGAAGCGAGCAACATCCCCTACATGTTTCAATTGTAATACATTCCATGTATACAGCCACACTTTGCGAGCGAAGCGAGCAACATTCCCTATATCTCACACTTTGCGAGCGAAGCGAGCAATTTAATGGGGGGTCCGGGGGGCTTGCCCCCCGGCTGGACGTGGAGGCGAGCGGAGCTTCGGAGCGGCTAGTATAAATATATAACCTAAAAATAATTAAATATTTAATTAAGTAATTAGGAAATTATTACGTGGATCAGAGCTTAGAAACTATCGTTTCTGAACAGCTTAGCTACCAATCTAACTGAATATAAAACCATTTCTTGGCCCCGCAAAGGTGTAAAAAATGAAATTTTGACCCATTTTTCGTCGTTAACAACCAGTGTGGGACGGGAGGAGGGTCATTTCTATTGTATTCCCGAATTTACAATCTATTTTCTATAGAATGGGGATTGATCGGATTGATGATTCCCAATCATTTTTACGTCCACTGTGGTAAAATAGATCAAAATGCTGTGTATAATTAGGTGGTCTGGATGCTTGCCAGCTCGCATCTAAAAAGTACATTACATCAAGTAATCAATCCCTTAGTAAAATTCAGATTAGTTGGACATGTAGGTCAGAATGATGTGTAGGTATAGTTTGGTGGTCTGGATGCTCGCATGCTCGCATCTCAAAAATACATAACATCAAGTAGTCAATCACTTAGTAAAAATACAGATTAGTTGGACATACAGGTCAGAATGAATGAATAATAGAGAATTAACGGAAATATGTGGGGATATAACAGAAAAGGCCCCGGGAGGAATCCAAAACTCGCCCTAGAACACTGTAAATGCAACTTTTCGTAGGGGTCAACCGCAAATCCAACTGCACATGTGACGCTGACCACCGCCTGCGCTCCGACGACAAACGATGTTTCACCGCAGAACGCGCGTAATCGGATTCTGACGAGTGTGAAAGGACGGGAACGTCGTTAAATTGGGGGCCCTTCGAGTTCAAGCGCCGGGATTACATCCGCTGGTCGCAAATGCCGGCCATTGTCGGCGGTTTCGGAGCGACACGCAGGTCCGGCAACAGCCGCCCCAACGGTGTACGAAACCTTTCAAATTACTGTTTCAAAAGGACCGGTTTCGGTGGAAAGACAAATACGAGTAAAGTATTGTGTTTCAGCATTAGGAGTTGTGCAAACACCGCGATACTTTAGGGAGCACATTTGTCCACGAGCCTACGGATGAGGGATTGGATACCTATAGAGGTACTCATAAGGGGCGTCGCTATATGAGAGGGGGGGGGGGGGGGGTAGGGAGGATAGGACTGGTTAGAAGTGATGGGGGGCTTCCCCCTCAGTTTTCACCGACTTGGGAGAAGTTGGGAAAAATTGGAAGGTCTTATCCTGATCAAATTCTGATTTTCCCTACGGCAGGTACTTACCAGGTATTTTCAGCGCATTATCATAAAAAATAGAGAGAGCTTATGTATTTACTTTGTCCGTTGATGTATGTATGTATGCATGTCCTCTTAAAATCGTTTTGAATGCAACTTCCAGACGTCTGATTTTGATGAAACTTGTTGTAGATGTAATCTGCTATGAAAACTGATACGGTGGTCCGTTGCTTGGGCTTGCCAGTTGGTATTCCCAACGCGCACGGGCCCGCTTGCTCCTAATCGTTATTCAACCTTCAAGTACGGAGATGTAACACGGCGAGGACAAAGATGTATCAGGGGCCGCTGACGCATGAGAGGTCATTGATCAGCGGAGTGAACTCCAAAGCCATGACACAGCGACCACCCGCCCATTTCGTATTACAGTACAACGAGTAATAAAATAATTAATTAGCTAGCCTTAACTTCGTAAATAATCTAAATTTATAAGCAACGAGCAGGTTGCGCGGACCAACCTGTACGGTTTAGCCGGTGAATACACTGCTGAAAAAGCCATACACACACTGTTTTCGTAACTACGGAGGCTGCAAAATCAGGCCCGGAATGATCAGGAAAGAGCCCATAATTTCAATCAGCTCTTACTGTCCCAAAGAGTCACCCTATCAAATGCCAACTTCCTAGGGTGAACAGGAGAAAATTTAGGTCACTCAGATGATCATGAAAAACCCTTCGTTTCAATCGTCTCTTAATCACCGAAACAGTCTCCCTATCAGTATTTAACTTCCAAGGGTGAACAGAGAGAATTCAGATCACTCAGCAGATTATGAAAGAGCTCATAATTTCAATCGTCTCTTAATGTCTCATAGAGTCACCCTACCAAATTTTAACTTCTTAGGGTGAACAGGAGAGAATTTAGCTCACTCAGCTGAACGAAATCGTCAAAACCAAACACGCGCTAAGGAAGGGCCCGAACTGTGAGCAACCATTATAAGATTACGGGAGCCAAGAAAATCGGTTTTCCGTCCCGCTCTTCGCACGAAATAACAAAGTCCCGTCCATCACCTATCAACAGTACAACCCATGCTTCACTCACAACACCCGTGGCAACCCGCCAAGTCACGAGGACAATTATTGTTCAGACTGTAAAACTATAGAAAGAGTTCACAATTATAGGTACTTAGGGGTCTACATAGATGAAAATATAAAATGGGATCGGCAAATCAGAGAAACAAATAATAAATTACGAAAAATAATTCATGTTTTGGCCAAGTTAAGGGTTTTTTAGGACGCTAAATTCCTATTGAAGGTCTACCATGCCTTAGTTGGTTCGGTATCGCTGTATTGTTGCATGCTGCAAGACTTATTATTATTTTTTTAAAGGATAATGACAGATTTACATTTGTTTGTAAGTGGGGACACATAAGGAACTACACCCTAAGCAAGTGCTACCTAGTATTAGCAAAAGGATATTCACATGAAAATGAGCATTTGCTAGAGCCTGGACCTTTTGCTCGTCACCTTATCCTTATGCTAGCTAGCTGCTGATCTAAGCTAATGCTTCGGTCTTATTCACATCAGCCACTGTCCAAACGCTGGAATGAAGAGATTTAACGGGGATCGGAATATGGAGTGGCGCCCTTACGAGCAAATTGCGGGAAGCTCGACTCGGCGCCTCTCCATCTTCTCACTGTCGGAAACCCACTTGCGCCAAAGCGATGGGAAGGAGAAGCCCTCGTAGAATGTACTGGGAAAATAAGTCTACCAAAGGGTACAGAACTCAGGCCCGTTCTGTTTATATTAAACATAAACGATTTAGCTAAACTAAATCTCCCAGGCTCCGCTATTATGTTTGCGGACGATGACGTATTGTGTATTGTGGCTGACTCCAACAATATAGTTTATTTTTATTCGTTTTTTTTACAAAGGTAAAAATTCATTAACAGAACAATCAAACAATAACAAGATAACTAAAACTTAATCGCTCAACCATGGACCTCAACCTCCTCCGTGTTCCACGTATTCTTTGAGAAACTGCTTTCAGTATGGCCATTTGAATTTTTACCCTGGTCCACCCCAAGACTTGTGTGTAGGGTTGGCTCCATTTCCCGGCAAGAGTATGAGATATCCTTTTCATAAACACGTTGAATTCGTCGTGCAGCGCTCCATCCACTGAACAGATTAGGGGAGTGAAAGAACCTCGACGGTCTCCGGCCGCCTGGTCATATTTCCTATGCTTCTCTGCTGCTGCTGATCGGGCAACTTGCTTCCTGGTATGGGATGAGTGAGAAACGGCGTCGGCATTGATTATGCGATTGTCAAAGAACGCCGGCCTCCCACTTTCCCATACCCCTTCAACCTTGATGTCAGCTATTAAGGCAGGAACTTGATTTTCAGCTTCTCGTAGCACAGGTTCTATGACTGTCCTTCCCCATGCCAGGTCTGCTAACATAGCCGTTTCGTCACGTACTGCATCATGACCGCGTTTGACCAAACGCCCTCTTTTACAATTTAAGGCATGTGTCACGTCAAATTTCTCTCCACAGCCATCACAGTTCTCGGGCAATCCTATTGGTGTACGACCGTACCGCAGTGCTAGCGCATCTTGGAATTGTGTGGCGGTCAAGACAAAAATGTCGACCACCTTCGGGAGAACCGTCAGCCATTGGGACGCTGAAGCATCAATAATTCGCTTAAGAACTCGCTGCTGATTTGGTTGCAGGGTGGCGATTATTTCTTGGATGCGTTGGATTGCCTGGTCGTTATTTTCCTTTCTCGTTTCTTTTAAAACATGTGTGGCATGTTCCCAATGCTCACTGTAATTCAAGGGGGCACCTGCCCTAATGGATTCTGTCAGAATCTCGACTGCCCGGATTGAAGTTTGGAAGGTCGAGACTTGGGTACCGACAGGATTTTCTATCCCCAAGCCCCCCATCCGCACAGGTAACTCTAGTGGAGCGAATTCAGGTTCATTGACTTCTTGGCCCATTATAGCAGGTATGAAGTGAACTCGAATGGCTTCCCACAAAGGCATATATTCATCGTCACAATCATGTACCACTCTCTGCACAAATGCCCATTCACACTGCAACGATTTTGTAAAAGCAACATATGCCGCAAGGGGACTTTTTTTTGCTACTGTTGCAAACTTTTTCACAAACCCATTGTTCAACTTTCGTTCTTACAAATTGCTTTTTATCGGTGGCTGGTCCGATCATTCCTCCCAAGAATCTTGTTGATCGCACAATACATACATTGTGGCTGACTCTTGGAGCGATGCTTATCTATTAACCGAAAAAAGCCTACATATAATTCACAATTGGTTGCCTAACAGTAAATTAACCATACATATTTAAAAAACACATTTTTTAACTTTTTTAAATACTCCGAAAACGAAACCAGGCTAAACTGCATTAGGATTATGTAACCCCGATTGTCATGAGGACAATTATTGTTCAGACTGTAAAACTATTGAAAGAGTTCTTAATTATAGGTACATAGGGTTCTACATAGATGCAAATATGAAATGGGATCGGCAAATCAGAGAAACAAAAATAAATTACGAAAAATAATTCATGTTTTGGCCAAATTAAGGTTTTTTTTGGACGCCAAATTCCTATTGAAGGTCTACCATGCCTTAGTTGGTTCTGTATTGCTGTATTGTTGCATGCTGCAAGACTCATTATTATTTTTTTATAGGATAATGACAGATTTACATTTGTTTGAAAGTGGGGACACATACACCCTAAGCAAGTGCTGCCTAGTAATAGCAAAAGGTTATTCACATGAAAATGATTATTTGCTAGATCCTTGACCTTTTGCTCGACACATTATGCTTTTGCTAGTACCTGCTGATCTAAGCTAATGCTTCGGTCTTATTCACATCAGCCGTTGTCCAAACGCTGGAATGAAGAGATTCGACAGGGATCGGAATGTGGGGCGGCGCCCTTACGAGCAAATTGCGGGAAGCTCGACGCGGCGCCTCTCCATCTTCTCACTGACGGAAACCCACTTGCGCCAAAGTGATGGGAAGGAGAAGCCCTCGTAGAATGTACTGGGAAAATAAGGTGTACCACAGGGTACAGAACTCAGGCCCGTTCTGTTTATATTATACATAAACGATTTGGCTAAACTAAATATCCCAGGCTCCGCTATTATGTTTGCGGACAATGCCATAATCCCGATTGTCATGAGGACAATTGTTGTTCAGACTGTAAAACTATAGAAAGAGTTCTTAATTATAGGTACATAGGGTTCTACATATATGCAAATATGAAATGGGATCGGCAAATCAGAGAAACAAAAATAAATTACGAAAATAATTCATGTTTTGGCCAAATTAAGGTTTTTTTTTGGACGCAAAATTCCTATTGAAGGTCTACCATGCCTTAGTTGGTTCAGTATTGCTGTATTGTTGCATGCTGCAAGACTTATTATTATTTTTTTTTATAGGATAATGACAGATTTACAGTTTTTTGAAAGTGGGGACACATACGGAACTACATCGTAAAAAGTGCTACCTAGTATTAGCAAAAGGTTATTCACATGAAAATGAGCATTTGCTAGAGCCTGGACCTGTTGCTCGACACCTTATGTTTTTGTCAGCTAGCTGCTGATCTAAGCTAATGCTTCGGTCTTATTCACATCAGCCACTGTCCAAACGCTGGAATGAAGAGATTCGACGGGGAATGTGGGGCGGCGCCCTTACGAGAAAATTGCGGGAAGCTCGACTAGGCGCCTCTCCATCTTCTCACTGACGGAAACCCACTTGCGCCAAAGCGATGGGAAGGAGAAGCCCTCGTAGAATGTACTGGGAAAATAAGGTGTACCACAAGGTACAGAACTCAGGCCCGTTCTGTTTATATTATACATAAACGATTTGGCTAAACTCCCAGGCTCCGCTATTATGTTCGCGGACGATGCCGTATTGTGTATTGTGGCTGACTCTTGGAGCGATGCTTATCTATTAACCGAAAAAAGCCTGCATATAATTCACAATTGGTTGCCTCACAGTAAATTAACCATACATATATAAAAAACACATTTTTTAACTTTTTCAAATACTCCGAAAACGAAACCAGGCCAAAATGCATTAGGATTATATAATCCCAATTGTCATGAGGACAATTATTGTTCAGACTGTAAAACTATAGAAAGAGTTCACAATTCTAGGTACTTAAGGGTCTACATAGATGCAAATATAAAATGGGATCGGCAAATCAGAGAAACAAATAATAAATTACGAAAAATGATTTATGTTTTTGCCAAATTATGGTTTTTTTTTACGCAAAATTCCTAATGAAGGTCTACCATGCCTTAGTCGGTTCGGTATATCGCTGTATTGTTGCATGCTGCATGACTTAGTTTTTTTTGTTGACATTTTCATGTCTTTCATATGGCACATAACAAAAAAATCGTCACGAAAAAAATTGTCCCAAGTGGCCACAACGATGATTATGACCATCAGAAATGACGTTGACCATTCATAGGTAAACACATGAAAATGTCCCAATGCGTTGCAGACTCGTATGCAAGCGTTAGTTTGTTTACTAAGGGATTGTTTATTATCATGATTACCAATATAGTTAATAGGTGCCTACCTAAATGATGATACATATTATATTAATGTTGGAATCACTTTTTTTTTTAAATAGGATAATGACAGATTTACATTTGTTTGAAATTGGGGACACATACGGAACACCCTAAGCAAGTACTACCTAGCATTAGCAAAAGGATATTCACATGAAAATGAGCATATGCTAGAGCCTGGATGCTTCGGTCATATTCACATCAGCCATTGTCCAAACGCGGGAATGAAGAGATTCGACGGTGATCGGAATGTGGGGCGGCGCCCTTACGAGCAAATTGCGGGAAGCTCGACGCGGCGCCTCTCCATCTTCCCACTGACGGAAACCCACTTGCGCCAAAGCGATGGGACGGAGAGGCCCTCGTAATTGGAAAGTGGGACAGGTCGGGGAGCTCCTGATTAAGTCGCCCTTCCTCATCATCCCTTTACTCAACCATCGCTCAACCTCCCGAGAGCGTCGTGAAATTATCAAACTGCAACCGCCCGACCCTCGCGCCCGAGGCCGTCAACGCGCTTTTTCTTCGTCTATCTCCTAATTTTCTCGTCTCCTAAAAACCGCACGAGGGTTGATCAAGGGAAGTTGGGTTTACCAACACCGTCGAGTCCGTTGACCCAAAATTTTTTGCTGCTACTAATGAACTTGTGTATTCATCGGGGTCACTCTTAGCAAATTTGGGTCTTTTCTATTACAGCATTTACAGATTTAATTGTAAGTAGGTAGGTAGTATGTACCAACGTAGCTACCTACTTACCCACCTCACGTAGCCTACTATAGCATTTACAAGTCATCTTAACCTTTTTACAAGTCAACTTAACCTTTTTACAAATCAAATTAACCTTTTTACAAGTCAAATTAACCTTTTTACAAGTCAATTTAACCTCTTTACAAATCAAAATAACCCTTTTACAAATCAAAATAACCCTTTTACAAATCAAAATAACCCTCCTTGAGCAACGCGCGAAAATCGTTGAAGTGCAAAGAAATAGGAGTACGGGTTTAACTGGCATTCCTTTTTCATGAATTTCTACACCAGTATCCCTTCTCAGTGTGATCTTCATGAATACCTACCCCAGTATTCCTTCTCACTGTGATCTTCAAGTAATTTTCATATCCTCACTCATAGGACTTATATTGCTCAACCTACTTTCGGAACTCTATATATTGATTGACCTCATTGCCTACCTACCTCATTATTTTGTTGGAAAATTTTGATGAATTTTTGGTTCGAAATTTGATATTTTTGTTGATTGAGTTTTTGATGGAACATTTTGATATATTTTTTGTTGGAAAATTGATATTTTTTAATTATTTATTATTACACCTACTTTGTCGTATTCAATGTTTGTTGTTCAATGTATGTATGTTTCTTTTCTTTGCCCTTCAACGATTTTTGCTCATTGCTCAAAGAGGGTTATTTTGATTTGTAAAAAGGTTATTTTGATTTGTAAAAGGGTTATTTTGATTTGTAAAAGGGTTATTTTGATTTGTAAAAAGGTTAATTTGACTTGTAAAAAGGTTAAATTGACTTGTAAAAAGGTTAATTTGACTTGTAAAAAGGTTAATTTGACTTGTAAATGCTATACTTATAACTTTCCTGGATTCAATCAGCTACTTTCCATATCCACCCTTTCCGGTGCAGAGTTGAAATGAATTTGTAAAAGGTTGAATTGAATTTGTAAAAGGTTGAATTGAATTTGTAAAAGGTTTGAATTGAATTTGTTAAAGGCTGAAATAAATCTGTAAAAGGTTGAAATGAATCTGTAAAAGGTTGAATTAAATCTGTAAATGCTATATATCCCCGCAATTACAAACCTCAATCATTTTTACGTCAACTGTGGTAAAATAGATCGGAATGCTGTGTATAGTTTGTCAGTTGGACACGTAGGTCAGAATGATGTGTATAGTTTGATGGTCTGAATGTTCGCAAGCTCTCATCTCAAAAACACATAACATCAAGTAGTCAATTCCTTAGTAAAAATACAGATTAGTTGGACATACATGTCAGAATGAATAAATAGTTGAGAATTAACGGAAATAATATATGCGGGGATATGAAAGCAAAGGCCCGCGGATTTTAATAGAAAATGAAGCTGTTGCAATCGTTCGGAAAAAAATCACATTCATTGAAATCACAGAAACACTTTTAAGAAACAAAGCAAACAGAAATGAACACCACAAATTGAATTTATATTTTGGCTAATTGCCTTTTTCAAATGTAGAACTGCAAATTAATATTAGAAAGAAGAATGTCTAACCCCTTCCGAAGAATCCTATTTTAACTAGTCATAACTAGTGTAAGCTCGTCTACAACCACTCCTAGAGAGATTTCACACTGCTCAGGTTTTAGCATAGATCAGTGGTCTGGATGCTCGCTACGCTTGCATCTCAAAAATACATAACATCAAGTAGTCAATAACTTAGTAAAAATTCAGATTAGTTCGACGTAGTAGAGTTTTTGGTGACCACTAACGTGCCATTAACGTCACCCTAACGTACCCAAGAGTACGTGACCTCGAGGGGACGTTAGCAACGTCGTACGTTATAATGGCTCATTTAACGTCACCCGTTGGGGACCTAAAGGCACACGAAACTAGCCTAACCTTCCCGAAAATGTAACACTACTGGGCACCACAGAATTACTCAAATACTGGTGACGTAAATTATAATAGTTTTTCTTTTCAAATACCTCATTACCAACTAATTATATTGATGTAGCGGGTAGGTTTTTGAAGAACCCTCAAACTTGGTTATTTTACGTTTCAAGCGCGTAAAAACCGAATGTGCTATCTAAGTCCGCCTCCGCTGTCTAGCTTTACTAGCCTTCTACTCAATCGAAAAAATCCGTTCTTTTGCGCAAAGGCTCTATTTGGTCGATAGAGCCTTGTTTCTATTATTATTTCACATATTTCAAATGAAAAAACTGAGTTTTAAGACACTACTTCTTCGCAGTATTGTTCTCAGTTTGCCTGATCTCTCAGAAATTTTCTCGTGAACATCGCGTGAAGTGCTACCACCACTGATGATTGTGTCAGGCAAAATCCTGGTTCATTGCCATAGAGATAAATATTTTTTCATACTTGTTGTTCATACCTAACGGAAAACCCAAAAACATAAAGTTCGTAACGACCTATAAGTGCAACTAAACCGCGATGTTCCACACACACTACCACAACCACTTGCTTACTATCTTTGCGTTGAATACATGCCCTCTTTACGAATTGAAAACTGAAAATGAGAAATTAGCCCGTATTTGTACTGAAACTAACATGAAATTCGAATTCAGGATTGAAAATCGGCGTTTCATATCGAAATGAAGAAATTGATTAGTCAACCAGTGGACAGAAAGATAGCTGGGGGGAAAATATCGCGTTGCCCAACCACCGTTAACATAACATCAAAATTGAGGCAGCCTTTCTTCCGGTTCTATTTGGGTTAGCATCTTCGTTTGCTCCCTCAAGACTACGGCAATGAGTCACGAAAAACCCTCTAGTATCATGAACGGTAGCAGTGAAATACGACGCGAAACTTTTTAATCACGAATCGGGTTCGAATCTATGATCTCCCGCACCGTAGGTGTGTACGCTAGCCATTTGGCTACAGAGGACCTTCAATGCGTTTACTCAATTACTGTACTTAGCTTCGAGTTACAGATGAAATGGCTAATTGAGCTGCACCCAGACGCTCCTATTAGAAAGTTTTCTGTTGTCAAGAAACTCTAGCTGGAGACGATGGGGTCATTTGTTGTGGAATCCTATGTTTCAGTGGTTGGCAACATTTTTATCTTCAAATGATGAGTCCTGGTGGTTCGTAGGCTCTCAGGACATTGCTATATGTGCCTTCTCGGACTGCAGCAACTTCGTCTTATTTTCATTAGGCTTCATTTTTCGGAGGTCCTTTACTTTATAGCACTCGTCAAATGAAGCGTTATGAGAAATGACATGATGGCTAATTGGGAGACTCTCATCTAGTGCCACCACCGAGTGCCTGTGGTGGTTGATTTCCGCCCTGTTTCCGCTTTTCCTACATAGAAGGCTGAGCAATTTGTACACTTCAGCTCGTGTTTGGCAGTCTGACTTGGGGTCAGAACTCGTTCATCATTGATTTATTTCCGAGCATCAATTCGATCAATCACGGACACGCATGTAACACAAACCTTGAAAAAATATCTAGGTTGCAATTTAAATGAGTAAGATGATGTCTGGGGTTTTCTGCCTTCTACACCTACAAATGTTGTATTGGCTGAATCTGGAGTGCTACCTTTGCAGCATCGCTGAATGATGTGGGCTGATCGTTACGTAATGAAGTTAAAGTTGCATGAAAGTCTTATTTTACAAGATATTGCGACATTGGTTGAAGAATATATTACTAATGAAAGCTCGAGCAGAACAACAAATCCACCATTGGTAGAGAGCTTCATTGGAGAATATATTAATCGAACAGGTCGTAAATTCTAATATATTATCACCACGATTTCGGCTGAAATTATCCGAGTTAATTGTCTCTTTCAAAGCATCGAGCTTTTAACCAACTAATTGTTTAGGTAGAGAGCTCAAGAGCTCAACGTGGCCTTTTCTAGAACATGCCTAATTGAGGTGGCCTGAGGGTAAATGGATATTTACAGATGGATCCAAAAGAGTGGCAAACTCAGTTGGATGTTCATTTTATGTACCAAATGATGGAGTTGAGAGGATGTATAAGTTACCTCAATACACATCATGGTATACTGCGGAAATAGTAGCCATACTCCAGAACATGAAACATATTAATGAATCTAATGTGAACAGTAGCAAATGGGTCATTTTAACTGACAGTATGAGATTCCAACTGGGTTTGAAATCACGCAATCTCAAACTTGCAGATAATCCCATAATACCCGAAATCATTAAGTATGAATGTAGTTTTCACAGTAACATAGTCCTGGAGTTTGTATGGATCAAGTCATTTGTTCTATTATGAATTCGACATAGTTTTTGAAAATTTGTCAGGATTTTCAAATTTCATCAAGAGGTGAATGGAGGAGGTAGAACTGATAAACCATGATGTTTTAACTATTCTCGTCCAATTTTCATGATTCTTTTTTAGTTCAACTTTGAATTTGATCTAGTTTTGGAATATGTAACAGGAGTTTTTAATTTCGTGATGGAAAGGATGAAAGGAGGGGGTAACGATAAATCGTGATGTTTTAATGATATTAATCACACTTTTCGTGTTTGTTTTTATTGTTTGTTACATTCAAATTTTAGTCCAGTTATGCAACCTCGGAAATTTCAAATTTACATTCGGTGGTGGTGTGGGAGGGGGGGGGGGGATGGTTCTGAGAAATCATTATACTTTTTTTTCTCATATTTTAATTCTCGCCAAAATTATATACAATCCATTCAAAGGGACGTTCTTGTAATGCATTCATTACTTACCGATATGTTTAAATTGTAAGATGGAACCTGTATAAGCCCCTACTGAATACTGAAGCTAGCCACTTGTCGTTTAAAGTCAAACCTTCTAAGAGTGAGTCAGTCTCCTTGGTCCCATCAGGTCACCATCATAAGGTGATGGAAAGTAAACCATAGAGAAAGTTTGTCAGCTACACCAGAGTTATCTATCCGAATCACCTCTACCATCACACATGGTATATGTCACCTATACCATCACCATGGAAAGGTTCACCCTCTTAACAGTTCGAGTTAATATGTTGAGTTAAAACGATGGATTGAATGAACAACGGGTTTTAGAGGTGAGATTTCATGTGCAATTAGGTATGCAGTTTATTATACGGTCCTTAACTTTTTCCTTATAGATAAAGTTTTCTACATGTCCTCTTGACATTCTACTTCGACAATATACCAAATGTACCATCTTTAGCATGGTACGTTAACTCCTCTGGGCATCCCTTTGCACTCTCTCTTTTGCTTTCCTCCTTGGACGTTGGAGTTCCACTTCCAATTAGAGGCATCTCCAGCGACAACAATCCTAACGTTGGTTCCGTTGTTGAGGACATTACCACGCACGTTATTGATGGTCAGGTCAGTGATGGGGCATCCGTTGGTAGGCTCTCCGTGTGGTCCACCGTCGTAGTAGTTGCCCATGATCATGATTCCGGTGTCACTAATGTCCTTCAGAACGACGTTGTCGAAAGTGACGCCCTTGATAAGTCCTTTGCCTCCTCTCATGGTCTTCACACGGATTCCGATGTTGTTCTTGATGACTTGGCATCCTCTGATGAAGATATTGGTGATTGGTTTGGGGTTTCCGTACCCTCCGATAACTGCAATACCGTGACCACCTTGACAAATGTTGTTGTCGAAGTAGATGTGGTCACAGTCGGACTGGAGGGCCAAACAGTCGTCCTGGTTGTACACTTTGGAGTTCATGATCTTGACGTTCCGAGATGCAGCTACGCCGAACCCATCCGTGTTGAAAGCACCCTTGCGGTCTCCGTCCTTGTTGTCAACAGTGATCTGGTTGAAGTCGACGTTTTTACATCCATTGATTGAGAATCCCCAAGCTGGAGCATTCTTCAGGAAGAGACCGGTGACTTTGGAATCCTCCAATTGAACATAAATAGCGTTGGGCTTCCTGAAATTTATACCAGCAGGTTAAGCACACATTTATATATTGATTTAAATATTCATACATCTGTTATAGCCAATTCATGTTTTATGTGTTCATTGGGACCCTTGTATTTAAGTGGATCTGAATTCACTCCTGCAGCACCGATAATTATAAGAGTAATTTGTACTGTCTGTTGTCATCCAGCGTTTTATTTTGAAATGTTGAAATGGAGAAATTCTATCATTCGATTTTTGAATGATTGGTATTTTAGGATCTTAAGAATACGTTTCATCCTTAAAGCTCCCGTTTTGAATTACACAATGGAGCATGGAATAAAAATATCGATATAACATTTGAGATGAAAACATATATAGGTATATATATATATATATATATATATATATATATATATATGTACATTTTTTTGATTTTTTGTGTGTGCAAAAATTTAACTATATTGCTCAATATGCATTTTTATTCTCGTTGGGGTTAGTGACAAAGAAAAAATGTCTGCCAAGTTGGATGTGGCACATTGCTTCCTCGTGAAAGTTTTAAATGATCTTGAAAGATTGAAAAATTCCGTAGTGGAAAAGAGTAAATCAAGAAGTAGCGAGAAATGTCATAATTGGTCAATTGAGAAACGAAAAAATGCGCAAAACAATGCAATAGGTGCGAGTCCTTCTACATTCACTGAATATGTCATCAAAATCGGATGAAAAATGTGAAAATTAAGGTAATTACAAGTATTTAACATTGGCGCTTGCGCAGCAGCTATTAATAATACAATGATGTAGAAATTTATACGGGATGATCAAATCGCCATGCCCTAGCTATCATCCAAATTCGAGCGAGATCGGACAGCTAGGGCGTGAAAAAATAGAGCATAATGGAATTTACATTTGCTCATGCGCAGAGTGAAGTACTGATTTGGCAACAATGAAACTGGAAGGGGATCGTCTACCCCCTTCCCCTGAGCCCGCACATTCCCTGAAAATGTCATCCAAATCAGATGAAAACTGTGGAAAGTAAGCTTGTTACAAGGATTTGCAGACAAACGACAGACACACATTGACAGACAGACACGGAACCAAAGTTGTTCAGAATGGTCTAAAACGTTAAATGCTAGTGGAAATTATGATTTCGGAGACCAAAAATTTGTTTTTTCCCCCCCGAAAGTGAGAACAATGCTTTCGCTACCTTTAGGTAGAGTCGGAAGCAAAATTCATCAAATACACCTGCATCAAATGTCGATATGGATAAAAACCCTTCAATAGGGAGGCATCAAAATATGGTGAGTACTTATGTGCTCTTACGTGTTACCACGCTGTCCCTTGCCGTCCCACCAGCGGTGTCCTTCTCCATCGATGGAATGTCCTGGTTTTCCGACGATGTTGAGGTTCTTCCCCTTGATCCTTACCAAGGGCCCGTTCCAGGTTTTGAAACCGAAGGTGATGCGGCCAGCGAACTCCACAGTCGTGCCAGGCTTTAGGTTCGATTCGAGATCCAAGGATTGGCCAGCAGGCACTTGGATGTTCCTGAGCGTGATGACTTTGTTGTTGCCTTTCTTGGCAGCATCCAATTGTTGAATATTGTTGACGTCGATAGCTGAAGCAACAGCCACCAAGCAACCCAAGGCAATGAGTGAAGCCTTCATGGTATGACCTGTGAACATTTTACAATATTGAGCTAAGCAGTCATACTAGAAGTTATTGCGAACCCTGCAAATTCAAGCGTCAAATTGAAAACCCACTTTCTATATATAATTTACAATGAGCTTGATGCTGACGCTCTAATACGTCCATTAATTTGATTCACGAGCTGAAGTATATTTTATCAGTTTGAGAATTTTGAAGAATATATTATGACAACACTTGCAGTCTGATAAACGAAACGAGGTTCCTCTCACCAATTCATCCGGCAGAGATTCCATGAGAGGTGTGTATCTACACGTAATTTGCGGAAGTCACCCACAACGTTACACATCAAGAGATTTGCATCTTGAATACAGCATGATTGATGAACGAATTTTCTTAAATTTCTTATCGTATTTGAAAGTGTTAATTTGTATTGAAATTTGTCCCAGTTGGGTACAAAGAAATTGTTAAAAACCAATTTTCAGCGGGGTGGTTCACTCAGCAGTTAGGGGGCACACTCAGCTTGCACGAGTTTGGCTGTTCACTCAGTGGACACCCAACGCTTTTACAACATTAGTTGGCATCTTAGGGAAAGTTTCCCTGATTTGAAATAAAAAAGTTACGGGAAAATTCCTTCTCGCATGCTGCACTGATCAATAACAGTTCTCAAAGGTTACTATTTTGTTTATATTTTTGCTATATGTGCAGTTGCTCTTGTTCCTTGGGGGGACATAGACCGTATCAAACAAAGACGAAAGTCCCCGTTTCTCCTGCCTGGATCGGGCCCTAATAGTTGAATTGAATCCTTGTTTATTGACGTGCTGATAATTTGTGTGTAGAGTTGTGATAGTAAGACGGGAAAAAAAATGAGAAAATGAGAAAATAATGATTTACCAGTCAGTTTTGAAGAGCAAAGATGTAGTTAAAAATAAAAAGACTTGTAGGAATACATAAGATTTTGGGAGAGCTTCAAGCAATCATATTTCTTGAATTTCTCATTGATTGTTCTATCATAATGGTTGAAATAGAACCCACCACAACTCATTCCACAAAACAAGATGAATCGGAAAATTTGGTAATATGTAGAGATCGCATTTAAAACCAAAGAGCGACTATTTAGACTACATCAGGTTATTTATTGTACATGAGTGTCACTTTGCCGAAACGAAATAGTCTGCGACATATTTCGTTGTTGATTTTATTACATTCGAATGGGATCTGTTGGTCACATCAAATATGTACCTTCCTAACTACCGTTTAGGTAGGGTTGCACATTTAACAAGCCCTATGAATCGCGCTGAGTGCTTGAATCCCCTTGTCGATACACTTAGGGGCCCACTCAGACTCAAATCCCGTCTATGAATTCCACCGTTAAACTCATATGGGGTAGTCGAAGGGCAGTACCTACAAAACATAAACCATATGAATCAGGCTCCGCCTGCTGTATTAATTATTATCTAGACTGTAACGTAAAAATTGACTATAAAATTATATTATATATATATATATATATATATATATATATATATATATTTTAACTGGGCTAATGTCTATCGATCTACTAATGTATTCATTCTTTCCCAGGGCATAGAAAAGTTTGATGAACTGACTGCCAGCTTCTAATAACGGTATAACGAATACGGCAGTAAGAAAAGAAGATTTAGCTAAAGACTCAGTCTATGTAGTTATCGTCGCTGCTACCGTGTAAACCATATAGCTAATAGCTTACCTTCTTTCTCGTCGCGCTAGTAGGAAGAAGTGATTTACTGTTACCCTTGAATCGATTTATATACTATTCTGTAATAAAGAGATTAATTTTCTCACCCGTTTTCTATTGAGGTATCACATTTTAGAAACAATTGTAACTGATGAGTTCTCAGATGTACAAATCCATTGATTAGCATTTCTTTCTTTTACGACAAAGCTAACAATTATACCGTCGACATTGCTGCATTATTAGCTTAATGGAAACATATTAGCTTACGTAAACACAACCTGAGTGACGCATTGATCAATGTATTCTGCCAGATTGGAACAAGAAAGCTATTAGTTAATTGATGGATAAATAGTCAATATTCGAGTTCCCTGCCAGTCCGATGTTTACCGATAATTTCGGTTACCAAATACAGGTAACAAGTAGGTACACGTTCACTTGTAGAATGTTGAGATGGATATGACTTTTAGCTTGGGGTATTTGAAAAAATGTTCAACTTTTTTCAGCCCGAAAAAGTGTACAGAAAGCTTCATTTTCTATTGATTTTCACTTACAACAAATGCGTTATTAGCGAAGTGCAACTCCCTTAGTTTTCATAGCAGAAAAATCGTTCGCCACTTTTTGGAATGCTCTTATTTTATCACAATATCTGTCCTATATATATAAATGCACTTATTGATTGTTCGGTTCTACTGAACTATATATGATGGATTAATAAATTTAGAATAGAAATTTCACAAATAACAGATGAAAAGTAAGTAAATCTGATATTTCGAATTGTATTCTTGATCACAGAAAAGTAGTTAGAGAAAGACTTCTCTAACTACTTTTCTGTGATCAAGAATACAATTCGAAATATCAGATTTACTTACTTTTCATTTCTATTTAAATTTTAATCTAAATTATATATATATATATATATATATATATATATATTATATATATATATATATATATATATATATATATATATATTATTTTGAGTCGTTACAATATAGGAAACAAATAAAAAGATAACTTACGAAAATAGAGAATATTTCGTAAGTTATCTTTTTATTTGTTTCCTATATTGTAACGCCTCAAAATAGTATATATATATATATATATATATATATATATATATATATATATATATATACTATTTTGCCCCTTGACCCCGCCAGGGGGGCTTCGCCCCCCTGGACCCCCTTAATCTTTTATCTTTTCTACTGCGTAAAAAACGAGGATAATTTGCTATGCAATTCGTCTCACGAAAAAAAAAAAAAAAAAAAAAAAAATGTTCAAGCCTGGCTGGATTCGAACCCACAACCTTCGTCTCACGAAAAAAAAAAAAAAAAAAAAAATCAAGCCTGGCTGGGATTTCAACCCACCACAACCTTCGTCTCACGAAAAAAAAAAAAAAATCAAGCCTGGCTGGAATTTGAACCCACAACCTTCGTCTCACGAGAAAAAAGAAAAAACAATTTTTTTTTCAGGCCTGGCTGGGATTCGAACCCACGACCTTCGTCTCACGAGAAAAAAAAAAAAAAAAAAAAAAGTCAAGCCTGGCCTGAAATGTTTTTTTTTTTCTCGTGAGACGAAGGTTGTGGGTTCGGATCCCGGCCAGGCCTGAATTTTTTTTTTTTTTTTCTCGTGAGACGGAGGTTGTGGGTTCGAATCCCGGTCAGCACTGAAAAAAAAATTTTTTTTTCTCGTGAGACGAATTGCATAGCAAATTATCCTCGTTTTCTACACAGTAGAAAAGAGAAAAGATCCGGCAAGGCGCGAAGCGCCGAGTATAGAGTAGGGGGGTCCAGGGGGGCGAAGCCCCCTTGGCGGGGTCAAGGGGCGGAGCCCCTTGCGAGGCCCGAAGGGCCGAGTATATATATATATATATATATATATATATATATATATATATATATATATATATATAAAATATGTACACATATGAAAAAATAAACTCTAAGTTAAACTCTAGGATTCGTTTCAAAATGCCTCAAAACGGGTTTCAATGAAGACAATTTTTTAACATTTTGATTTTAAAATTTTCGGAGCTATTGCAATAGCTTCAAAAAATCTATGTTTAGCACAGTAACAAACGATGAATATTGAATAAAGACAGTAGGACAAGGTTGGGAAAGTGGAAGAATGTGAAATGTGAAACACAGCTAACCTGCTGTGATCAACAGGTTGGAAAATGAACTAACAAGGATGGGGAGAGCGGCAGCTCAATGTTAGCCCGTTCATTCCCTGAACCAGTGTTGGGCACAATCTTATCGTCGAATACGAATACGATTGTAATCGCGATAATTATTATTTGATTCTGAGTCAAATGCGATTAAATTCGTATTCGTGTAATCGTATTTGCTGTCGGCGATTACACGAATACAACCCATAAAATGCGTCACGGCCATCAATTTCAATAGGGCGTCCCTCCTATAATATGAAAAGCCTTGCTAATATTACCTAGCTACAGAGGGACGTCCTTAACGCGAATTCAACGATTGAAGCCCAGCCTATTCGTGACAAATCTATTTCAATAGGACGTCCCTCTGAAGCTAGGTAATATTAGCAAGGATTTGCATATTATAGGAGGGACGCCCTATTGAGATTGATGACCGTGACGCATTTTTATGGGTTGTAATTGTGCAATCGCCGACAGACAAATACGATTACACGAATACGAATATAATCGCAGTTGACTCAGAATCAACTAATAATTATCGCGATTACAATCGTATTCGAATAGGACAATACGATTATGCCCAACACTGCCCTGGACCGCTCTCGTAATCCCATTCTTTAGATGCAGATATAAACGTAATACTCATCCGCTGTTTTCTAGCAATCAGGCCCGTCCTTTTCCTCATTTGGCCACTCCACCGTTTTCGGCTACCCCCAAAACAAAAGGTACCATTATCAACTGACTTTTGACAAAAAATCCAGTTAGCCCGTTCTTCCCTTAGTCCGTTCTTAACCCTGCGTCGACCACGTGGGAGCTAGAATAATAGTCGCCCACGTGGGGTCCACCAGGACCCCACTCATATTTCTGGCTGTGCCGTCCTATTGTTGCATGGGACTAGCGTCAAAACATCATGCAATCAATTCTGAGGTGTCTACGAGGATAGTCTCCTAATATCGTGTCTATGGTAGCAAAGTTGCAGCTTGTAGCTCTGAAATTAAATGGGCCAAAGAATTTCCTCATCTAAGAACACCAAAAACGCAGGAGAAAGGAATAAAAAGCAAAACGTTCAAGTCTTTTATTTATATCAGAACGAAATATAAACTTTAGTCAACTTTTTAGGCATATAAACTCTAAGTAGGCCCATTGTTTTTCAATAAAATACGGAACTTCAGCCAACACAGAACTTTTTTGAAAATTGCCTTTTCATATTGTTGCCTTTTCGCATGGTGCCTACGAAAGTGAGTTTACTTTTACTGAGCTCCTCCGCTAATTCGTATGACGTGAACCAATTGTTTGCAGTCACATTGCGATTGGTATTTTTTATGTTTTCACAACAAAGAACTCGTCGGACACTGAGTCATTGTTAGGCAAGATTTCGTCCTCCACTTCACTGTCTACTAGTATGGACAAAAAACGACTGATTCACATTCCCAGTTTTTTCCATGGTGCAAACAGGAGAACTAAGTACCTAACTACTACGTATGTATGCTCAAACGATTGAAAATTAAGACAAAACATGTGTGTGAATGTGCCGAAAATTTGTTTTCACGGAAGCCCACGTGGGGTCTACTCAGACCCCAACAACGATTTTCTTCAAACAGAAATGAATTCAAAAGGTACACTCTCGTGGAGGACCATTGCTACCTCGCCAACCTCTGGAGCAGTACTGAGTAGGAAGCTACTCAAGGAGCAGGCAGTGAGGGGCAAAGTGGCTTTTAGGGAGGGGGGGAAAGGTGCACATGGGGCCCACCTGGACCCCACGTGATCGACGTTGGGTTAAACATGCATTTATTTAAAAATTGATTTCACACTGTAGGTAATAGCCCAGTTTTAATCAATTTCGGGGGGTAGGTTGGAGGAATACCTATGACATCAATAGCTATTGAAAGGATAGTTTGTATTGCGCGTTTTTAAACATGAAATTAGATAACTCCAGATATGTTGATGAGGTTTTAGGAATAGTAGGAGCCATTTCTTGTACAGTTCTTTAATAAACTACACTGCAATATAAGTGTATTTACTAGTATTATGAGTTTGCATAATGTGAAGTTCATTAGTATAAGGAAATTCTAGTATGTTAACTTCATTTAGCGAAATTTTGTATAAAATTAACTATTGTAATGTTTCGGAAAAATTTTAAATCAAAATTGTGAATATCTTTTTCATTGAAATCCGTTTTGAGGCATTCTGAAACGAATCCTAGATTTTGAGAGCCGGTTTATCAATGCTCAGTTAAATCTTTGGCAATCTGACCCCTGATTTTATTTATATAATCAGTTGTTGAAATGTGTTGTACTTCCTCATATCGTTTATCAATCTTGAAATGACAGCTGACTAACTGATCAGAATTTACCACGGGGAAAACAGGGGTGCTACAACAACAGCAAAATATTCCTACGAAATTAGGTTGGAACAGTGCGCAGACTTTAGTTGTTTCCATAGCAACTGCCAGGCCTCAGCTTTCAGGCGCATTTTTAACACAGAATGTGTTTTAGCCATGGACTAACTAGCCGAAAATGGAACGCGGGATGTAACGAAATGTGTGACGGTGATGATTTTCACGTACAACCGAGCCGTTGGTAGGGAAATGGAACTTCCGCAATTTTAATTGCACAGAAATCGTTCACCATTCGTTGGAAAGCTCCTGATTTATCCAACCATATTATGTTAACTACTGCGAAGTGCGTGGCCATCAACCTGAGTTATGAGCATGGTTATTTGAATCAATGGTTTACACACAGATGATCATTCTCAATAATTGATATTGTCAACATGATTGCAACCGCTTGTAAATTTTCTTATGATTTTCACGTACAACCGAGCCGTTGGTAGGAAAATGGAACTTCCGCAATTTTAATCGCACAGAAATCGTTCACCATTCGTTGGAAAGCTCCTGATTTATCCAACCATATTATGTTAACTACTGCAAACTGCGAAGTGCGTGGCCATCAACCTGAGTTATGAGCATGGTTATTTGAATCAATTGTTTACACACAGATGATCATTCTCAATAATTGATATTGTCAACATGATTGCAACCGCTTGTAAATTTTCTTATGATTTTCACGTACAACCGAGCCGTTGGTAGGGAAATTGAACTTCCGCAATTTTAATCGCACAGAAATCGTTCACCATTCGTTGGAAAGCTCCTGATTTATCCAACCATATTATGTTAACTACTGTGAAGTGCGTGGCCATCAACCTGAGTTATGAGCATGAATAGTAAATGAATAGTAAACAATGACGCTTGTTTGGTTGTCACTTGGTTGCGCGACAACGCAAACACATTCTGTGTTTCAATAATTTCGTCCGAAGTATGTAAATAGAGGTAACCGGGGGTCCAGGGGGCTTGCCCCCTGGCGAGGCGCGGAGCGCCGAGTTTCTCCTATAACCTCTTTTTTTTTGCATCATTGTATCAAGTGAATCTTTTCTTTCGTGAATCGCTGAAGTTATCTGTTTTTTTTTTTTTTTCTCTTCTGCTACCTAATGTTGAAAGACATAGCAGCTCTCAACCTCTAAATGGACTCATAGCGTTCAATGTAATGCTTCACTGTAGTTTCTCAAAATGTGTAATAAAGGCGTACACACTTTATTTATTTATTTTTATTTTTTACACCCTTCATATGAACTTCATTTATCCCCCCCCCCCCCTCACTCTTTTAATGCATCCCAAACTTTTCAGCAGTTCCAGAAAATGACTTTTAGGGTAGCTACAAAGCTTCCTCATTGGAGTTCGAGGCGTTGGGAACGTGAAATTGCTTAGGTACCTATATACCTCCTCGTACCTCACACATCGGCGCAGATTAGGAAGGTAGGTACATAGAACCTACCTACCTAATTCAACCCCTCAACATTCTATAGCCTTTTTCTTCCTGCCTATCTATTTTTAATTTCCTGAAACAGAACTAATAATGTAGAAACCTTTCACTAGATGAAACCGAAAAAGGAAATCCTCATCTTTTGCTACCAAAAATAAATCTGGACAAGACCTCGTTCTTACCCAAGCGAGATGGTCCATGATTTTTTCATCTGAGAATTCATAATCTCCTTATTCCCAGTCAGAGGGAGGAATCCATAGTCGCTCCTCAACGCTGAGGCCGGCCTCAAGGTGGGTTGTTGAGGAGAATTTCACCCCATCGGTATTCATAGTCGCAAATGTAAGGCCGGCCTCCACATTTGATCTGAGGCCGGCCTTGAGGTGGGTTCATGTCTCCTTAACCTATTCAGAGTCGTTAAATTCCGAGGCCGGCCTCCAAGCCTCCTCGAAAACCCCGATTCATAGACGATTTTTGAAGGTGAGATAAGAAATTTCTCGACTCCAGAGGGGTTGAAACCCACCACCAGCCAAGGAAGGTGTTATTTTTTTTGCTGTTTCTTGTACGTAATTAGTTTGTTGGAGTTATTATTTGTTTGAGATTCATTAGTTTTCAATTAGTTCACGATGGAGAGTTTGTTTATTTTTGAGAGGGACGATTTGGACGACCGACTCGATGATGAAAATGTTGAACTTGTCACGGTTCCCAGAAGCCAACAATTTACTTACCATAGAGAAATTCCCGGTGCAACTATTGATGAGTGATTTCGTCCCAACACTTTTTTTTCTGTACTAAACTTACTGCAACACTTTTCTTACTCTCAACAACGTCTTTGTTGAGAAGTACTAGTGACTTAAAATAATTCTTCTCCTCCGGAGATAATGAGATATTTAGGTTTTGGACACCCTGTATGATCTTAGCCTATCATTGAAGGAATTCCAATCTTCGGATTTTTTCATCCGATGGAAATGAAATAACTGCCCCCCACCAATTTCAAATTTCAGCTATCAACCTAGTCGGCAAGTCCCTAAACATTTATTTCTCAGTTAATCATTTCGTGTAGTTTCATTAGGTTAGTATACTTATGTAAGTATACTTATGGTATGCTAGTTAATATTTCTGATAACTAAAATTGTAAAGTAAAAGATCACTTTATGTTACAAACAATTTAATTTTTCAAATTTTTCGCTTACATATGAGTAAATTTGGTACAAAACAATCGGGAATAAAACACAAACGGTGGGTACAGCTTTTGTACAAGTACGCAACCACGAGGGACACAACAAAAAATTATTAATAATAAAAATAAAACAGTAGGCAGGTAGATAGGTACAAGGCGAAAAAGTTAAACGAAAAACGTGTGTCAACTCTCAACTGTCAACTTTTCGATAAAATAACACAACTCACAAATGTTGTCTCATTTTTCTGGCCTCACCAAGGTTGCGTCGAACAAATACAATGGAATTCCAAGCATGGAGTCACCAAGTATCGTGATTTACTAAGCATGGAATGCCCAAAATAGTTGGAAGAACCTCATTTTGCTCGCTCTAGACTCCAACCCTCCTCCAAGCCACCTTGAGAAAAATTACAGCTAAGGCCGGCCTCGACGCCTGCACCTTTTGACTATGGATACCAGTTCACCTCCTCAAGCCAGATGTGACCTTGGCCTGAGTCAAGAAATTTCTTATCTCATGGTGCGACTCTGGATTCCGCCCAGAATCAGAGTTCATAATTTTCAAACAAGAAGGAAAGAAACATGGGCGATATGAGGTATACGTTTACTACTATAAACTGTCACGAATGATTATATTTCTCATTTAACTGAGCAGCTAAAACGGTAACTGAACCCCAGGCGCTCGGTTAAAATAATCAGTGATTATGGATAACTGAGCAGTGAAACTGAATTGATAAACAGGTATGTCGAAGATAGTCAGAGATTTGACTTAGTCATACTTTAATCAGGCTAGCAAATGCGATTGATAAATCGGCCATAAAACTTTTTCATGTGTATGTAATGTATGCCATTCCAGAGACCACTCTTCTTAGGATTGAGATAAAGATTTCGTTTTTGTGCAAAAAAATAAAGCTTTCAAAATGAAGGGATGAGTTTTTTGGCCAGAATTTTTTAATCAAACAAATTGGTTAAATTTCAAAAACTCTGCTGAACAAATGACTAAAAATGGCTAAAATTTTTTAAATTTATATTTTTTAGCAGAATATTGCTCATTTAATGTTTATTCACTAGGTTTTATAAAAAATTAAACAAATTGATGTAGGTACAAAATTATGCTGAAAATGTACTTGAATTTGATCAAAATTTGCTAAAAAATTGATAAAAACTGAAGAAAAACAATTTTTTTCTGAGTAGCATATTATTATTTGGAATAAGTTTTTTACCCAAAAATTAATAGTTAACAATTTCTTTACAATCAGAAAGCTCAAATTTCAAAACAATTCAACATTTAATAATACGATAATCCGCTTACACGATCATACTGCTTGACTGGAACTTTATTCTATTGTGACAGGCACCCCAAAAGCTTGTTAATTGTTGAGGGCTAGTAGCCAATCAATTCTCTATCAGTTCCGTAATTTTTGACATCATTAGTTGCGATGTGCAGCGTATGTATGATTCCTATTAATAAAGTCATGTTTGGTGCAGAAAGGGTAAGTTCAAAAATGATTCCTGTTTTCCAACACCAGAAAACCAAACAGGTTTATTAATCAAAACAAGATTAATGAGAACAGATGAGTAACCTATTTACCCTAAAGGGAGCTCCCCAAAAACTAAAACCAAAAGATGACAATAAATATCTTGAGTGATAAGGATGATAATAAGTATTAATATTATTATCTCCTCAAACAGAGGAGTGAACTGTAAAGTCTCTTTAAAGAACTGAAGGTCAAAGGTTCTAGCAGAGCAAGTTCCTGGAGGTGGTTCAACTATGTCCAAGTTAGGTTCCCATTCCAATCGTGGAAATAGAAAGTAGGTAATTACAACTCACCAGACATATGTTGAAATAGTGGAAAATGGTAGGTACTCCCAATGTTACTCCAGGTGATACGTACAGGAGAGAGAATGATTCAAAACTGATGAATCAAACTAGTGGCCACTAGATTTTTAGTGAGGTAAACAGCACCTTACACTGAATATTGGGGAAGCACCAATCTGGGAGGATAACTTGTTGCGTGAGAAGTCAATTTGTTACTGGTCTCTCTGGGCACTTCCTGATTCTGAGGAGTGAAGTAGGAGAAGATAGGAGATGGAAGCTTCGAGGCTTATCAGGGCTCCAAGAGAGAAAAGGAGATAAAGAGATCCAGGAAATAAGATGAGGTGACTTCAAGTGGCAGGTCTTCAGGCTGCATTCTGAACCCTGGGCTCAACACAACACTTTCACTATGCAAGGTGAGATAAGATAAGTTCTAATCCCCTGCAGACAGACCTACTTCACGATTATGATTAGATTATTAGTTTCTCATAGAAAGAACTCAACTCATTGCTTCAACAAGAATAACTTTAGTTTAGTTATAAGTTCAATATTAGTTGTAATTGTAATTAGTTATAAATTTGATTAGTTTAATACATAGGAGTAAAATTAACCTTTATAATTTTAGTACCTGATTAGAATAATTAGATTAAGTTAGTTGAAGTTAATAAAATTCAAAATTTAATGAAAATTCAAAGAATAAAAAACTCGTAAACGAGTTCCACTATCCTCTTTACAAGCAGATACCATGTTACATGGATATGTCTTTGATTGGGGATTTCATAACGGTTGTCCTCGAGAGTTGTAAACAAATCCTTTAACTTTAAACAAATCCCTGGGCCGCATGGCCGCATCCCGACTAATTCCAACAAAACAACGGTTTACTTATAGAAATGTTGAAAATAACTGTGGAGAGAAGCCAGTGAAGCCACTACAATGAGTTGTTGTTAACAGTCGACACGAGACGTTCCAAACCCGACGCGAGCACCTCCCACTCCAACATGTTCCTCCCTACAAAGCCACCGTTTAGCGTTGCCAACCTTCGTAAATATCCGTAACTGCAGGGAATTATTGTCAAATGTACAAACAAATAGTAAATCGAACTTGAACGCCAGTATTTTAAAGCTATTTTCCATATCTTTCAGATTGACGTAAGACATTAGGATCATGATTTTAAAAGTTTCAGTCAAGCAGCATGAACTTCCGAGTTAATTCTAATTCATATTCATTTATGAAGGTATACCTTAACTCATGACTTTTTCAGCATGCATCTTATAAGTTCAAATTTAAATACTTGAAATGAAGCTAATTTGCCTGGTAATGTTCAAATTTCCAGGGTGACAAACTCGTTTTAATAAATATTTTAATCCTAAAATTAAATGAAAATGAATAGATAATAAAACAATGCAGAATTTGCATGGTTATTTTTATTTGCTTAATAGATAGATCTTAACGAGAGCTTTCCAAAAAGTAGCTGTACGGTGGGTATCAGATCAGTAATACGGGTCTTGTAATTCATGGCCCTCACCTGTCTGAAGGAACCTTCAGCTCTCTTGCATTACTATTTGCGTGATCTTACACCCGTTTATTGGCCAGACTCAACAGTATTTTGAGCTAATAATTAGTAGTAGATTGTTTTCAAGTGTGCTGAATCCGAATCTGGGGTCAAAAGTGTGAAATTCCAACATATGAAAGTTCCCCATTAAATTATAAAAGAAAACTTGTTTAACGAATTTTAACACAGAATGTGTTTTAGCCATGGACTAACTAGCCGAAAATGGAACGCGGGATGGTAACGAAATGTGTGACGGATGATTTTCACGTACAACCGAGTCGTTGCTAGGGATATGGTACTTCGTCGTTTTTCATCCCACAAAATTCGTTGACCATTCGTTCGAAAGCTCTCAATTTATCCAACAATATTATGTTAACTACTGCGAAGTGCGTGTCCAACAAACTGAGTTATGAGCATGGTTATATAAATAATTGTTTACACACAGGTGATCATTCTCAATAATTGATATTGTGAACATGATTGCAACCGCTTGTTAATTTCTGATGATTTCATTGAGCTTGTGTTTCGATGATTTGATTCATAGCAGGTGATCTGAGTATTACGAAAACGGTTTGATTTGTGAAGCGGAGGTTAAATAATTTGAATAGGTAATTTCTATACTTTACACTCTAGGAAGCTGTAATTTCGTTTGTAGCCTCTTTAGGACATTTACTTGACGATGCTCAGGGTCCGGATCAGATGTGTGGCTCTTAAAGCTAATTTCTATGCTTTACACTCTAGGAAGCTGTAATTTCGTATGTAGCCTCTTTAGGACATTTACTTGACGATGCTCAGGGTCCGGATCAGATGTGTGGCTCTTAAAGCTAATTTCTATGCTTTACACTCTAGGAAGCTGTAATTTCGTATGTAGCCTCTTTAGGACATTTACTTGACGATGTCCAGGGTCCGGATCAGATGAGTGGCTTTTAAAGCTAATTTCTATACTTTACACTCTAGGAAGCTGTAATTTCGTATGTAGCCTCTTTAGGACATTTACTTGATAAATCGCTCTTGATTTATCACGAATTTATTTCGTATTTTTTTTCGTAGTTTCATACTATAACTATATAAATTGATGTTATAAATGAATAGTAAACAATGACGCTTGTTTGGTTGTCACTTGGTTGCGCGACAACGCAAACACATTCTGTGTTTCAATAATTTCGTCCGAAGTATGTAAATAGAGGTAACCGGGGGTCCAGGGGGCTTGCCCCCTGGCGAGGCGCGGAGCGCCGAGTTTTGCCATTTCTCGAGTTCATAAATTTTGAAATTAGAGCAACTTTTTACATTAAAATTTTTAAGTATAAAATGTATTGCTATCTTCAACCTTTTGATTCATTGTATCTGAACACATATTTCAAATGGAGTAGGGAAAATAAAATTGATGCAAAATGACGAATTAATAGAACACTAAAGCTTTTATTTTATTATGTAGGAGGAACAATAAATTCCCACCACTCATTTTCCATGTGACTTAGAGACTGACTTAGAAGACAGAATGACTTAGAAAAGAGCAAAGTAAAATCACAGTAAACTAGTAATAAAACTCAAGAAATTTTCCTGAACATGAAAAATTCATTGTTTGGCGAGTTAACTTTGTCCGAACCATGCCAAGATTCTACGAGTATGTGCCGGCGAAGATTGAATTTCCTCTTCGTTTGGTATGTGCAACGGTCACAAAATAGCATGTTGAAACGGAGGAACATACATGCGGAGGAACATATAATAAAAGTAATTTAAACTACATATATAACATATAATTAAAAGCACCTACGTATAAACTAAACACGCATGTGAAAGTACTGTAATCTAAATAGAACCTAAACAATAAGATAAGTGATAAGACGGGTCAGCTGTTCGGTTGTTACCCAGCGGGGAACAAACGGAGGGGAAAAGGCAGTATGGTGGGAGGTGCTCGCGTCGGGTTTGGAACGTCTCGTACAGTCGACTGCTGTCAAGAAGATGAAAATGTTTCCTATGGAGTGGAGTAAATGATGCTATTGCTTTACGTTAAGAATATTGTAACCGGCTTATTAAAATTGTTTACAGTCCAATCAACTTAGTCAAGGAATGTAGCCAGGTACGTAAGGAGAAGGAAATTGGTAGCTTGAGATGTGAACATTTATCACATAAATTAAGCGCTTTCCAACGAGTGGCGAACGATTTCGGTGCGATGAAAACTGCGGAAGTTCCATTCCCCTAGCAACGGCTGGGTTGTACTTGAAAAACACTGAAATTGTGACACAAATTTTGCGTGACTGAAATTTTTGGTTGACCCAAAAAAAGAAGTTTTGGACAAGTGGCACACAAGACACACATAAGTCACACACATCAATTTATTTGACAACCATCAACAACTACTATTACTGTTTTATTGCACCACGCAACGCCCTGCGCAACTAACGGGTTAGTTAACAATTAATCATCCAAGAATGAATCTAGCTCAAATTATTGATTGTGGTGATCAATCGAATCGCATCCCTCGGATTCCTTAGCTGCGAAATAATTTCGAGATCTTCATCCCTAGATGTAGTTTTCCCGCGGGAATGCCTGCATTGTTTCATTCGCGAGCCGGGGAGGAGATAGAGTGAGAGGTGTCCATTGTGCGGGCTGGCTTTTCATCTTCTAATTCCTGTGAAGCCCCTTACTTTATGAGGCAACTTTAGAAAAGGGCCGAGAGGGGCCAAAAGCCCTCCAAGGGCCTTAGTGGCCCTTCGTATTACCGCTGACATTGTCTTCCGTCTATATGCTCTTCTTTTCTCTTTTTACGACTCTTTCTCGACCGAGTAATTTCCACCTTTTGCCCGAAAGAGTCCCCTTTTTATTTCTCTGTTGACCGAAAAGTCCTTTCCGAAGAAGTGAGAACGCTCCGGGAGGTACTAGAAAGCTATACTTGGCACGTGTGTTCTCACCCCAAAGACACTCTCCGGCTCTCAAGCGTAGCGGAAGGAGCCCTGATGTGTGTGAAGGGTTCTCAAATATTTCTTGAGTTTCCTCAACAATGAACTGAACAATCTCCGAACGCCCTTTTATACCGGAGCTCAACTTGACGTACATACCAGCCTTTAACGTCTAGCTCCTTCAAAATCCAGTGGAAAGTCATGATAGATAGATAGATGGTTTATTTTATAACTCACAAAAAACGACATGCAGTATCTTAAAACTGATAAACAATACGGCGTGGTTTTAATACGGCGTGGCGCCAGAGGTTCGCGTGTAATAGATAAGTTACATATATGTAGTATCTCAATATAGCGTAACAAGCAGTACGATGGAAAGAAAAAGATATTGTGTACATTGGCAGTAATAAATAATTTCAATCAAAAATCAAAAGCAGGAAAGAAGCGGGAGTCAACCACATTTAATTGACTTGACGCCCTTCTCCATATGATAAATGGCTTTCTCTAGTGCCAGTTGAATTCTGAGACCAAGAACCCTCAGTAACTTCAGGTCACACGGCAGAATTGCAACAACGGAGTCCATTTGGGGCCATTTAAAATAATAGAGATTGCCCCAGCGGAGGCTTGAATTCGAGAAGGGAAAATATATATGTAAATGACAACCGAAAAAACAGCATACTACCTCGAAAGTTTTCAAGATCTCGATTTTTCAATATTTCAGCCCTTAATAAATACCCTTTAGAGTTTATCGAAATTGATTCTGATCTCACTGACATATTCCAAGCCGATGTATGATTTTTCGGCCAAATTTCTTTAACTTTGGTCCAGTAGTTTTGGTGAAAAGCTCTGGACTTTTTTTTTCTTTGTTTAATCTATTATTAGTGCATTTTCTTTTAAATGAGCTATTGTGTTCACTTTGTCAGTTGATGTATGTATGTATGTCCAATTAAAATCGTTTTGAATGACAATTCCCTACGTCCGAATTTGATGAAACTTGGTACGGATATAATCTGTAACATGACGAGGATAATGATGAATCAGGGGCCGCTGTAGCATGAGCGGTCATTGATCTGCGGACTGAACACCAATGCCATTTTGTCTCCAATTCCACGCCGGAAGCTGAAATTTGAGAGGGAGGTTTAAGGGAGAATGCTGAGGAGGACTGAGAGGTCATCGATCAGCTGAGTGAGTCCCAAAGCCATTTTGTCATCAGGGTCTATTTCACGAGAATCACATTACAAGAAAATGCGCTATCATGTGACACTTCGTGAGCCCTGATCTACTTACTTGTTTGATTCTACGCATCTTGTAGGTAAACCAACAAATTTTGAGTGGGGTTAAAACATTTTTTCTAGGTCGATTGCCAAGGTTCGTTATTGAAAATAATAAACCAAAACTATACAATTCCGATTTATTATGGCCGTTCCAAGGAATTGCTGAGACTAAGAACTATTGGAAGAATGAAAATAAACTCTTTCATCATCACACCACTTAGAAAGAGCTCTTCTTTTCGCGGATATGCCCCAGGGGGTTCACAAATTGAATAAAAATCTTAGGTTGAAGAAGAAAGGAGTCTGTGTCTGTGGGGAGAACTCTCAAGGAAATTGCTTGTGCTATCTGAAACCTTTCAGTTTCCTCCAATATACCTTGTTAGGTGACGTAACCGCAGATATCTCCCAATTCCGTTGAAGGGAAAGGATGACGGTCCCCTGTCCCTTTCCGTCAACAGCCGATCATTACGGGATGTAAAGGAAGACATAAAATTTGACGACTCCGGGAGGGGAGGACGATTGGCTCGACCGAAGTAATCGAATCGTGAGAATCTCAATTTTTACAATCTTTTCAACACTCTACAAAACCAAGTTTTTTTTAAATGAAAAAGATTTAAAGCCTTGCGAAGCACGAAGAAAACATAATTATCTCCGTTCACATCACCAGAATTGTTCCATTTTAGTAGCAAAAGCGCATTTGTAGTAGGAACAGGAGTTTCTAGACCCTGAATGGAATGTAACGCGAAACAAGCGCTCCTGATGGAAACTGGTGCAACCAATCCGCAATCTGCAATCAATGTCCGCTGCTAAAATATAGATTAGTTGGACAAATAGTTCAGAATGATTTGTGTAGTTTAGTGGTCTGGATGCTCGCAAGCTCGCATCTCAAAAATACATAACATCAAGTAGTCAATCCCTTAGTTAAAATCCAAAAAAGTTGGGCCAATAGGTCAAAATATTTTATATAGTTTGGTGGTCATCCCGCATGGGAGCGCTAATGTCTTTTTTTTATTTTTATTTATTTTTTATTATAGTAACATTTTTGTGCAAAGCACTATATAGTGTGATTAAGTAAAGTATTCAACAACATGCTTTTATATCTATGTACTAGGTTTAGTCCATCGACCCCCTAGTAAAGGTAATTCACGTGTACAAACTCAACAGTACTATCTTACACTTTACAACGATTATATACTATGTAACACATACGAATACGACTATTATTAGTATACGGATTGCAAAAACTTAACTATCACAGAGCTATAGTTTATTTACATTTCATAATTTTTGTTTTCATTTTAGGTATATTTTAATTTTAATTTCAGTTAGTTGAACCCATCAGCGAAGTCGGAATGATGTTTACGTTTAAGTCGTCTGAGATGTCGAGGAAGAGGTCGATCTTGCGGTATGTTGCATATAAGTTGACTTTTTGGCCGTTTTGTCTATATAGGGTGAACTCAAAAATAGAGTTGAATGCTCTCAAGCGCATATTTTAATCTCAATCCGTTCACGAGATATGGATTTTTGTAATGGTTTCTTAAGGTAAACCGTGGTTTTCCCACTTAAAATTGAATTTCTCCACTTTAATTCTAACTTTTGACCACATTTTCGGATCACGTTAAATTTCCTATAAGGATGGTGCACTTTGAGTCAGGAAAATTTCCATCTATTGACGGATGCCATCCTGAGACTTGTACCCAAATACCCTCCAAATTTGAACAAAATCTGGCTAATGGTGGATCGTGAAGCTTTAGAATCCAATTATAGAGTATCAGCACAATTTGAGTTAGGATGAATCTTGCAAACCAACCATCTTATTTGAAAATCACCCCACCAAATTTGAGGGGGGGAATTGGGTACCCAAATACCCTCCAAATTTGAACAAAATCTGGCTAATGGTGGATCGTGAAGCTTTAGAATCCAATTATAGAGTATCAGCACAATTTGAGTTAGGATGAATCTTGCAAACCAACCATCTTATTTGAAAATCACGAATGTTACAATGTGCAAGTCATGCCACCTCGACATAGGAACCAAAAAGCTCCTGATCAGCTGAGTGATGCTCTTTCCTTTTCGCTGTAGGAGGTTGAAATTTGACAGGGAACATCTCTAGACAACAAGAAACGAATAATATTATGGGCTCTTTCCTTATTAGCTGAGTGAGTTAAATTCTCTCCTTTTCACTGTAAGATGTTGAAATTTGACAGGGAGCCTCTCTGGGACATCAAGAGACGAATGAAGTGATGGGCTCTTTCCAGATCAGCTGAGTGAGGTAATTTCTATGCTCACATTTAGTTACGGTAGTGAATATCATGTGGAGGAGTGACTATTAAGTAATTACCTAATTTGAAATAATTGAACTTTCTATTATCATCTGGGTGTGCTCCGGAGCGAATTTCTTCGCTATTCAACCCATTCGCCATTCATAAAGTTGGAGTTTTGTAGGCATGAAACATGATCCATTCTTTTGGTTTGCATACAAATCTAGATGACAGTAACGTGACAGCTCAACTTCGAACCATTATCTGTTGTGGGCAAGAACATAAACTATTATATTATTGTGGTTTGTTGGTCAGACGTCACCGTTGCTCGGTGGATGTCACCCATTATCTTGACTCTGAGCACAGCCATTCAATTCCTCACTCGGAACACGAGTTGCAACAAGCCAGTGCGGTGTTGCGGTGACGCCGGCCGCGGTTGGAATATCGAACATGGTGTGTTGACCTCGCCACATTATCAAACATGACAGTGACACGCAGCGCACTCGGTCGAGTGGTCTAGATGTCAGGCCCACGCCTCCGTTAAATCTCACTTCGGACCCGACCGACTGCTTCCACAAGTGGGGAAAAACCTTCCATTTTCCCACGAATATCTCCCCAACTCTGAATAAAAAGTTCTATTCATGCAGCATGATCTTACGAGCGAATTTTTGTAGGATATTGTACATATCTACTATATTTTGTTACATTGTTTTGAAAACTGAGAACTTTGAGTGAATAAAAAATGTTAACCCAATTCGAAATAATAATGCATGCAATTCAATAACGATTTTGGATTTGCGGCACCCGGCTCCAGTGCTTAAGAACGAAAACTAGTACATTCTGGGTGAACTCTGACTTAAATTTGGAGGAGATGAGAACGCTAGGTACAGGATGGGTGTTGTGTATTGTTGTGTAATACTTATAGTTTTTACAAATCAAATTCGGAATTTTCCAGCCCAATTTCAGAACTATCTATTTTAATTTCAGAATTTTCCACTTCAATTTTAGAATGTGACAAATAGGAGAGAGTTGGGTAATACCGTCAAGCCGAGGAATACCCCATATAAATATTTAACCACCTGAGTGGCAAATCTTGAAGCCAAATATCGTCATCTTTAGATCAGCAGTAATGTTGGTTAAGTTGGTTTGTTGTCATTAAATTGTTTTTATCAAAGATAAAGCGAGTTTACAGTTGGCTTTAAGCGAGTTCACAGTTTTTGAAGCTTGGCATTCTAGTTTTACTGTTGTCGAATTTTCGTGCTAAGTGACAGGTTTTTATACTTTTATGTAAATTATTGAGCATGACGACGTAGAAAAATTATTTATCTTCAATTTCCACCCATTACTTCATGTTTTTTTTACGAAAACTGTAGTTTTCAATGATTTTTTATTTACAAAAGTTTACCACACCTAACTCAGGCTAATTTCGCCATGGCGGTATTGCCCCAATGGCAATTCCTCTATTCCTCAGTCTTGTTGGATTATTTTGAAGTTTTTTGTTGTAATAATCACCTATTTCTATTAATTCTGAGTAATTAAAGTATAGATTAATATTTAAAATACGAATTATATTGTGATACCTAGCTTATTTCAATGAACACCTCTATGTTTACCTAATCGTGATTCATTATTTACCTACCTATCTACTGAATAATTGTACAGTATCTACCTACCTAACTGCCTTCCTATATTAACACAATCGCTGTAAGATTTCACTCTCCATGCTCCCGTTTTGATTTTGACAATGGACGTTAGTCTTGTGAATTTCGCTGTGACCTGAAGAAGAGTACAAATTTAAAACTTTAAAAGCCGGAAGATGGTATTGTATAAGAATGCATACCTGAATTCGCAACTCTGAAATAGACTTCCTTTCTGATCCATCCACACCATCATCCTATACCACTCACCACACAAACCATATCGATTTTATTAGTTTTCCATATCACTTTTCAATAGTTCTCTAATATTTTCAACTTAATCAATAGAAAATCGATCAACCACTTTCGTTGTACAAAATCGTTGTAAACAAACTTCAAACTTAAACGCCTTATCAATAATCATGGCAAGCAACATAAGCAGGCTAATATTTTTCTACCCCTTGAGCAGTTGTAGTCTTTTGTTTGTATTACTAGCATTTTTATTGTCATTATATTATATTCATATATTCAATTATATCATCATTTATATATATTAGTAATTCAATGTTATATATATAGTATCAAGATTCTTTGAATCATCAAGAAAAGGTTATGCCTTCTAATCAGTCATAATGCAACATCTGTGCGGATGTGGAGCTGCCTTCGCGATATTACGCGAGATTCCGTCCCGTAATAATTTAAATCTTTAAATTTCAAATTTATATTTTTAGTTTGCCTTTTTTGTTCAAACTGTCTTTCAAAAATGCGTCTACGACGAGATAACAAGGAAGAAAGAGAAGAGAGGAGCGATTTTCCATGGGATTCATCAATCTAGTCTGGAAATATCCAAGGTTTGCTATCCAGTTCCACGTCGATCTCACTTGTTGAACAAACGAAAAGTGGTAAGATCAATCCAGTTAGAGCCCTTCCTCGCCATCAAGGGAAGGTACTTACCTACTTATATAATCATTTCTCTGTGGGGTTATATCTCATTACCACAACTTACCTACTTCACATTCAACACATTACCCTTCCTGGGAACCAAGGGATTCAACACCCCCACCTCTACCATCCGCCACGCACACGCATCTTCATTTTTATCGTAACATTTTGGGATCGTCTACACTTCAGCAGCTCATAAACATTTTGTTATATTTCATTCACATTTCATGTATTTGAGTGGATCTATACATGCTCATATAGGTACCTACATCCGTAGATTATCATTAGGCACAGAGGCCACTGCATGTTTGTTGTTACATTAACTAACACTAATAATTGTGCATTACTTGTTAATATATTACAGCGTTTTATGTTTTCACATTTTTTCTTCATTGCACTTCCATTTCATATATTCTGGGTACATAATTTTCCCCAGTGGTCCTTCGAAGGTGATATATATTTACCAGCCATATTATTCTAAGTCATATGCTAGGTATTTGTCTGATTTAGCAATAAAATAGATAAATCATAAAAGGCCCTCCTACATATGCACAGGTATGCAATACATACATATATATATATATATATATATATATATATATATATATATATATATTTTTTTTTTTTTTTTTTTTAACGAGTTCCGCGTTGAAAGTTGTCAATAATTCAGTTCCTGGGAGGAACCAACATTTATTTTGTTCTAATTTTACTATTCTGATGTGGAAATTGTTTTTCAACCTTTAGTGAATCCTTTTCTTGTCAACTAAGTTCCCAATATGGTGAGAAGCTACTCAGGAAGAGTTTTCTAAGTTCAATAAATCGTTATTCCGATGTTCTGACGAGACTGTTCATTTCCCCCTTGTTTTAGTATGGCGGTATTACCCTAACCCCTTTACAAGGGTCTCGTAAATTGTTGTTTACTATATAAAGTTGCTACCTAACCAGCAAAAACGTTGTAATTCACTACAGGAGATGTGTTTTTATAATTTGCTTCAAAATCTGAAGCTCCTGAGTGCAAATCGGGCTGTGATAGACAATAATATGCTTAAAGACCCCATTTTCCCCTACCTACTCATGTGTGATTATTGATGAAGTTCTGAACCAACAACGGGTTGGGTGAAGAAAAGGAAGAGAGTGGGTTGCACACAAATTTCATTCGTAAATTTAAAAAACGCTGCAAATTATTACACAAAGGTTTATTATTTCTGTATTATACAGACCTTCTCCGTAGAAAACTGACTGTAATTATTTAGCCTCACTTATAGTATATTTACTAGGTATCGAAACTCCGGGCTTCCAATATTTGGTTCACTCGTTCACTGCATCACAGCTCCAGGACCCTATAATTTTACGCTTTATAGTAAAGTTGAGGAAAAAAAAAATAAAATAAAATAAATGGGGCCGCCTAGGGACACCCGAAGGAAGCGAAGCTTTATATCATAAAGCGTAGAATAGAATTATGAGTATTTTCATACTCATAAACAATCTCTTCTAATTGGAATTAATTTCATCACACTCTCTCTCACGCCTTCCCTTACCTCCCTTCCCTCTCCCCTCCCCTCACTTCCCTCTCACACCCTCCGCCTTCCCCACACTCCCTCGCTCTCCTTTCCCTCTCACTCCATCTCCCCTCCCTCCCCTCTCTTCCCTCCGCCTCCCCCATACTCCCTCGCCCTCCCTTCCCTCTCACTCCCTCCGCCTCGCCCTCCCTCTCTCTCTCTCCCGCCCACCCTCTCCCAGCCACAAGGCCTGCGCGCGTTTGTCAGTCTAACACTGACACTTTTTCACACTTTTTCGCCCGTTTTTGGCCCATAGCATCTATGCGAGTAAAGCGATCGGGATGGTTAAACGTTAGGACCAACTAGACCCCAAATGGAGTCTATGTGCGAAAGAACGGGGTTTTTAAGTCAATTATTAGGCCTTTTAAGGCCCAAACGGCGGACGGTGGACGGACATTTCAAATTTGGATCCTACGCACCTTGAAACGTAAAGTGACAAAGTGTGAGGGGGGGTTATACAAATTTTTTGCTACACGATCACATAGGCTTATTATTGAAAATAATAAACCAATAAATCCTCTTGTTATTACAGGAGCGCTTGTTTACTTTCAGTTAATCTGTGTGATCGGCGTGAGCTCGCACGATTAGTTGCAGTAGGTAGGAAATTCATGAAACATACCTACATAGCTCACATACGTGCGGAATCTACATTACCTACAGTGAGCGGGCTTTTTCCATTAGAAAAATTCGAGTTCACACGTTGAGGGGGCGACCACAAAGGACCACATACGTTGTAACATAAACACTAAAGTACAAAATTCTGATATTGAAATGGAAAACTCTGAAATAAGTTTGGAAAATCTGGAAATGGTTTGAAAAATTCGGAATTTGATTTGGAAAATTCTGAGTTCTGTTTGAGAAATTCTAAATTTGGTTTCGACAATTCTGAATTTGATTTGGAAAATTCAGACTTTGGTTTGAGAAATTCTGAATTTGGTTCGAAAAATTCTGAATATGGGTTGAACATTTTGGAATTTGGTCTGGGAAATTCTGAATTTGGTTTAGAAAATTCTGAATTTGGTTGGAAATATTTGGAATTTGGTCTGGAAAATTCCGAATTTGACTGGGGAATGCTCTAGAATGGGTTCATTGCCCTCCGTCTTGAACACTTCCCAATTTCGGGCATGAAGTAACGTCGCGCGGTCTACGGAGGGTCAAATGTCATTATAGAGAGTTTCGGTGCTTCTCGTATTCGTTTTATCGTATACAAAAATAGCCTTTCCAAAACGAGAAATGGTTTTCGTTACGTGGAATCACTTTTCCGAACGAGAAGAGTCGGCTTCACTCGTGCTCAGCTTTTTTCGGAATCGTAGTTACGTCTAGACAACGTGACCTTTCTCCAGGATAACACTAACGTAGCAACCACAATGCAGTTGGTATGGACACACATACACACGTAGTATGGACAGATGGACACACCCGACAAAATTGCTTGACTTTTCCCTCTTTCGTGCTGTGTTTTGTTGTTGCTTTAACCTTTGTATAAGTCATTTGTTCGAATTTTTAATTATTTTATTATTTTTTCCCCGCACCTCTACCATAACGGTCATTAGTGGCATTTGTTAGTGCTATCGACATTTTAACGCGACGATTTCAGCATTTTCATTCTCAAAATTTCGTTTCAAGATATAAGTTTTCAAGATTTATTTTACACGTTTTAAAGATGTTTGTCCTTCATGGCAGAATCTTTTTTGTATGAGGTGGACGTAAGTAGTCCACCATGTGTTCATGTGTTATTTTGAAAATTGTTTCATGTGAGTTTAAAGCAATGAGTCACTACAGGAGTCACACTGTCACTATAAGAGTTCTCTTTCTCTCTGGCTCACGAAAACGCCACGAAATATAAATGCAAAAAGGTTAGCATCCATCGCGCTCGCTCTAACAGCTTCTAGTGAAAACTCCCCTATATTGCTAAAATACCGATAAAAAAACCGGGGAAAAAAAATCTGATAATCCAAAATAATCGTTTGAATAGAGATATATTATTTACAATAAGTTAGTTTTTCTATTTTTATTATTACTAATTATATTTTTTATTTATTATTATTCAACTTTATATATTTTGTAGCAGAATTTTATTTAAAAATATTTTATCAACGATGATATAAAACATTGACGAATTCTTGCAAAATATTATGCTGAAAAATGTACGAAAATAACAATATTGTTTGCTTGAACATTGATAAGTGATCCATCCATTACTGCGACGTCCCTATGAATGGATTGTATAAAATTTTGGTTAGAATTAAAATGAGAGATACAATTTAGTCCGAAGCATTAAATCTTGACAGAAGATGGAACATGTTCCTTGGGAGAACAGGAGAGACTTTAGGTCACTCAGCTCATTATGAAAGAGCCCATCATTTCAATCGTCTCTCAATGTCTCAAAAAATCTCCCTATCAAATTTTAACTTCCAAGTTTCTTTCTAGTCTAATAGTGGTTGCAATAATGTTTACAAAATTAACTGAGAAGGACCACCTGTATGTAAACAATTATTCAGACAACCACGGTCATACCTGAGACTGTGGACCATGCACAGCGCAGTGGTTAACATAATACCGTTAGATAAATCGAGAGCTTTCCAAAGACTGGCGAACGATTTTTGTACGATGATAAATGCCTAAGATATAGATTTGGTTGTAAGCAATAATCATGAGATAATTTTTCTGGTTCCAAAATCACCATAGCTAAAAATGGGCATTCAATAATAGCCCAATGCTCAAGAATTTTTTGAACACCTGAATGCAAACTAAACAACGCATTGCTCGTCCCTGACCTCTCCAAACATTTACTTTCAGTAAATGCCATTACTCAGAAAGATTTCAAAGTTATTTTTGAAAAAGGCAAGGTTCAAAGTTTTCAAAATGGCGAACTCATTCTTGATGGTCACAAACAAAATTTTCCCATTAATTTCCTGTTGGTTTATTTGAAAATTATCACACGTTACACAAATGGAAGAAAATTGTAGCACGAAAGGTTCGAATTTGAGAATAATTGATAACTTGAATGAAACCTTCCACTACAAAAAGAATAAATAAAAAATATTTTACCTTTAAGTATTTTATTCAAAGCCATTCGAAATAGAAAACGCTTGCATACGAGTCTGCAACACTTTGGGACATTTGATGTTTTTAGTCCCCCCCATTTCAACAAATAATTTTGACGAATAATGTTCGAAACACAATACCTAATCGTCGATACATACATTGAGTTGTGCAATAATAATCGCTACCCACGGCTTCATTTAGGCGTTTTCTCGAAGTGATTTCTAATGTGGAAACTAATAACAACAAAACAAGTGGCATTGTTTACTACATCCGTTAATAAATATAAAATGGAGACATAAGTACCAAGAACAAGTACGGAAGAAATGCGTGATAAATCGAGAGCTTTCCAACGAATGGTGAACGATTTCTGTCCGTTGAAAACTTGAGATGTTTCATTTCCCCAGAAACGGCTTGGTTGTACGTGAAAATCCTTAGAAATCAACTGTAACGCTTTTTTATAACGCAACGCTTTTCGAGTCTATGTGCGAAAGTAAAGACATAAAATTTCAATAGGAGCGTAACGCACTAAATGTCACGGAACGATAATTTTGTCTCATTCTTGGCCGGGTTATGATGGCAAAAACATGTTCCATGTTAAAAGACTGTGAGTTCAAGTGAGTGTTATGGTTGTGGTCGAATCGCAAAGAACAACTTCGTGTATAGTTGGAGATGAAGGGTGTCGGATTGATACGACTGCGCATGCGCTATGGACTCTTGATTCAAGATTAGGTGACACACGACTCTCCGTATCTGTTTCGGAACTCTGATTCCTGTTGAGAAAACTATGCCGGGATTGGATAGCTAGGTACGATATCTAGTTTTGAGAGAACACCTACAGGTTACTCGCTGACATTTAATCCAGTAACAGTCATGGAGGATCTAATGGATGTCCAAAAACTTTGGTAGCAGGTTAGAACATAACCACGAATTTATCGAGTGCGGAAACTAACATCATTGAAGGGACCGGGACAAAGAGAAGTTTCGGAAAGGGGAGAAGATATATGCCGACTATCTGATACCCGTTGAATCGGAACAGCGCGCGCAACACACGGATAGGCCTAGGTGATTTGTAGGGCCTTTTGACAGGGTGGAATTAAGCAGCTATTAATCGGAATTCCTGTCCTAACAGAGGGTGAACCCCGTGAATCGCAACCTTGATGAGCAAGATAGTTGGAAGTTGGGCCTCCGAGGGCCTTTGATAAAGCTCAATGCGGTGACCATTTTGCACACAAATGATTGACCGCATCGCCGTGTTTACCGTTGCAGGTTCGTACACGATTGGATGTGATCAAACACTGCTTGGACAGTTGCAATAGCGATCCTCAGTTCATGAAGGTACATTCTATACAAACCTGGAACATAATTTGGACCACGAAGTTGAATAGAGGGCACTGAGGACCCAAAAAATCAACTTTTAATATAATTTAATGTTTCTGCTCTTCCCCAACCGGCTTTTCTCAACTCTGGCTGATCATATTTTGATGATTTTCCTTTTCTATGTAGAGCATGAGGAGATCTAAAAATATATGAACATAAAAATGTGAAATTCTTAAATTTTACGAGAGCAAATATGAATTGTTTAGCTAATTTTTCACACGATTTTAGCGCGTTTCCCTAGCCGTTTCCTCATCAATGGCTGAACCGTTTTTCTTTTATTTATTTTTTAATAATGGATATTACAGAGATCTTTAAATATATGAATGGGAACAAAATCATGATTCATGATGAGGGAGACAAAAATCATTGTAACCCAAGCAGCTCGATTTCAAACTTAATTTCGTAGTAGAGTGCCCAATAATGAGTTCACCAAAAAACTGTCTTATATACATGTAGGAGGGATTCATAGAATCGGCTTCATGCGTCGAATAGGAGACAAAATGGCTTTGGAGTTCACTCTACTGATTAATGACCTCTCATGCGTCAGCGGTCCCTGATACATCTTTATCCTCGTCATGTTACAGATCACATCCTATTTGGTCGCGCGCCAATGCCTCACTTCGTATGACGTTAAGTAGGTAACAGCGCCACTCCGGTCACTAAAGAGACTGCACTAAACAAATGCCGAATCAGGTGAATGAACTGGAGAAGTGAAGTTTTTGTTTGAGGATCATTGCCGTGCGCTCTTGCTTCTCTCTTGAGTTCAAATTACATACCTGTCTTCTTATATAAATATAATTTAAAATCGATTAATCATTTTTCGTTCTTGACCACGGGAACACATCCATACCAAGTGTCATCAAAAACGGACGTCAGGAAGTGGCATTTAAAACGATTTTAAGACGACTTTTAGACATATATACATACATGAAGCAACACACAAAAAGGATTTCAATAAAGAAACCTTTCAAAAATTTGTATTCTAAAATTTATGGTCCCATTGCAATAGTATTATTTATTTGGAAAATTCGCTAATAATAGTCCCATCTTATGCCGAAGAGAGTTGAATTTGTCAAATTCAACAGTTCGTCATATACCTGGTTTCAATTTGAAAATTATAGGAAGATTAAGGATTTTCTCATGCAAAGAGGAAAAACACATCTCGAACTTATATTTATATTGTTTGCTATAAAAAATTTAATTACTTTTATTTTATGTTTCGCTTATTAGACGTCAACTGCTTCATCCCTCGGGCTGACGCCACCGACGCCGTGCCGCTGAAGCTCAGCGAAATATTCCAGTTAGTTACATAGTAGGTAAAATCATTTTTGTGTATCATATTTCCTTAACACTGGTAACGTACATAATAATACAAGCCAGTTACCTCTTCAATGCATAAATATTTAATATAAATATTACATAAAACATATAAATATATAAAAAATTTTCAATATATTCTTGTAAGCCTATTGGTTTTGAAAACCATAATATCATTCCAGTCTTTTTTTTCATAAATTTCCGGTTACGTATGAGTTCGATAACACATCTTGGATATTTCTTGGAAGGTACACAATATGTACCATCAATTTAATTTCATGTTCTATTTTTCGCTATTCCATTAATGTCGTTGGTAATACCCCGACACCCCCTCCAATAGTTTTCCAATGCAAATAGATACAAATTTGAATGTAAGTTGGATTCCCTATTCGCTCAAATGATCACATGGATCATTCCATTCCCAACTGATAGCTTCTGGTAAATAGAGTTTCTAGTAATAGGTTTCATCCCTTCAAGGGCTGCAGATGGGTCGTCCTCGGCGCCCTTCGGAAACGTAGAAAACCCACCTTCGATAGCTCGATAAACATTTGCAAGGAAGTAGAGAGCGGGGAGATGACGATCCCAAGAAAACCGGGTTAGCTGGAAAAGGAAGAGGGCTGGAAATAGATTTCTGGGTTGAAACGGAAGCGGCGGGGGAGGTAAACTGCGCAGGGTCTCATGTCAAAGAGACTGTTGAAGGACCGTCATTTCACTGAGCACACAGAATGCTTTCTTGGGAGACAACGAGAAAGGGAGTGGGCGCCTCGGGATCTGGAGGACCATCCAAACAATGCGATCCCTCTGCTGAACCAGCAAGCGAGGGGGGCCTGAATCAAATCTTTCCGATCTCCCTTGTTTAGCCTCCCTTTTTATAACTGGCAACTGCGGGGGAGGACAGGCATCGGGGTTGGGGTATTGGTTCGGAAGTGCGTCTGTGAAAGGTTGCAGGATTGGTTTATCAAACATTCTCAAGCAACTCGTGATCCATTTGTCTCTCTTTACTTTCCCAGCGCCCCGCGATTGAGTGGGAAGTTATGTATCTAATCATCCTGGGAAAACAAAGTAAATGTTTCGTATTTCTGAAGGGCGCTTAGAGAAACCTCGTGAGAAAAACAAGTTCCAGTCATGCAGCATGATCGAATGAGCGAGTTTCCGTAAATTGTCGTACTAGATTGTGTTAAATTGTTTTGAAAATTCAGGACTTTAAGTAGTAAGTGATTGTTAACTCCCTACCAATTTTACGGCAAAAACTAATTCTAAATAATATTCGGCAATTCAAATAAAATTTATGATTTTCAGCCCTTTATTTTCGGTTCTTATACATTTTTTGGCAAATATTAATTAAATTTACGTACATTTTTCTGCATAATTTTTTAAATATTCTAATTAATTGTTTCTTCATTCATTCTTCATTCTTTTGACTAAAATTCTCCTAAAAAACATAAATTTAATTTATTTTAGCCGTCTTTAGCAATTTAGGAAGCTTGAATTTTTTGTCGCGAGAATGGAATTTTTATCCTGAGAGGAGTTTTCGTCTGGAAGGACACTCACCACACATACACACAACCACACACACGAACGCGCGCGCGCACGAACGTTTGTGTGGTTGTGTGTGTGTGTGTTATTTCACATTATAACTCCTTAGGATTGAGATTAAAAAATCGGTCCTTGCGCCAAAAAATCAAGCTTACCAAATGAAAGGACGAGTTCGCTAGGCCAGCACATTTTGAGCACATTAAATTGCTTCAAAAAATGTACCTACCAAAAATCACTAAAAATTGCTAAAAACGGCAATAGTAGTTAAATTTTCATCTACATTTAAGTTAAAAAATGTTTATCAACAATAAACTAGGCCATTGAATAATATATACTCAAAACTATGCTGAAAAAGTCACTTAAATTTCATTTAAATTTGCTGAAGAACCTGTAAAAAAAAGGGGAATACCCAAAATTTGGAGTTAACTATGTCAAAACAAGGTATCATAATATATAGTTATACGATTTTTTACGAAAACTTTATCATACGATCGTACTGCATGGCTGGAACTTTTTTTAATTGAGGTCTTTTCGAATGATAAAATTGATGTATGATTTTGCGATCATTTAGGCCTCGTTTGAATTATCTATACTGGCTCTTCGTGGGGAATAAGTCATCTATCAATAAATACCTAGTCACTTTTGAATCAACTTCTACAACAGTATTATGTTGAATGCTGAGGATTTGATAGAACGAGGGGCTAGGGGTTGGTTTCATATTCAAGCCACAGACGAAAGAAGTCATGAACTGATGAAAATAGGAGGAACAGGGGTGTTTTACGATCTCATTCACCCTCCGGGCAGCGGAGAGAAAACAGAAACTTGTGGCGTCCATCTTGTTCCATTGAGGGGTTATCTGCGACGCGACTGTTGGGTATCATGCAGTTTCAAATCCATGATCGTAACTTCAACTTTGAGGAGAGAGGTTTTTTGTTTCTCCGAAAATGTTAGAATCCATAGCGAGCGTTATCAAAACGTCATTGCAGTTACGTATCTAAGTGGATCTATGAAAATAGGTTACCACCCGTGCGGTTCCGATGAAATCACATCACTTTTGCAATGGCCCCAAAATGAAAAAATCGATATCTTCGGGAATATTCTTCATTGAAATCCGTTTTCGAATTTAACACTTTTGGTTTATTATTTTCAATAATGAGCCTTTGTAACCCCCCCCCCCCCCCCCGCCATTAAAATTTGTTTGTTTACGTTTCAAGATGGGTAGAATCCAAAAATCTTATTAAGAAAAAGTCCGTATGCAGTGGCGGCCGGTGGTCTGCAAAAGGAGTGGGGCACAAAAATATTTACCTATTTGACAGTCAAGAAGAGCATTGAGGTTTTTCTTCTATTTGTTTTGTTTTCAGTGTGAATTACTTTGACCTAAACACATGATACATAAATCCCACTAGGGTCATGTCATGCCTTGGGCAACTGTTATGAAAGAATATGGCTACTAAATAATAATCAATCATTATCATTAAATAGTATTGATAAATTAAATATAAATTAATTAGATAAACAAATTAAATTAAAAATACTATCTTATAGATACCTACTTACTAAGTAAGTAATCTGATCCGCACCCTGGGCATCGTCAAGTAAATGTCCTAAAGAGGCTGCATACGAAATTACAGCTTCCTAGAGTGTAAAGTATAGAAATTACCTATTAAAATTATTTAACCACCGCTTCACAAATCAAACCGTTCTCGTAATATTCGGATCACCTGCTATGAATCAAATCATCGAAACATCAGCTCAATGAAATCATCAGAAATTAACAAGCGGTTGCAATCATGTTCACAATATCAATTATTATTGAGAATGATCACCTGAGTGTACACAATAAATTATTCAAATAACCTTGCTCATAACTCAGCTTGTTGGCCACGCACTTCGCAGTAGTTAACATAATGTGGTTGGATAAATAGAGAGCTTTCGAACGAATGGTCAACGAATTTTGTGGGATGAAAAACGACGAAGTACCATTTCCCCAGCAACGACTCGGTTGTAAGCGGAAATCATCAAAATATTTTCGTGAGCGATTTTCCGTGACCTTTTTTTTAAGTTTATGTGCCATAGCAAAGACATAAAGAAAACAGTTGATTGTTCTCTACGCAACACAGTGAGTCTATTTTATTTATTGGTATCGCGTGAGCAAGTTTTCGTGACGATTTTTCAGTTTATGTGCCAAAGCAAAGACATGAAAATGTCAAAAATGTCAAAATCAGTAGGTACCTGACTAAACTTCAACTTACGTAAATCCGTCGATGAACGTCGTCCTTCGGTGCGAATTCTATTCAAAGTGATCGTTGTAAGTGTCGTTGTTATTTCTTTTTGTAACTATTCGTAACTACCGACGGGAAGGGGTTATGTAGCTCTACACATAGAACAATGCACTCCAACTCGACCGACAATACAAAGGACTTTATTACAAAAGACGTATTCAACAACTTAGGACTGAATTAAAATAGGTACTTATAACACAACGCTATAATACGGACATTACTTTAGAGTAAATTCTTGGGAACAACCACATGTCCGAAATAACTTGAAGAAACATCATATTTACCTGCAGAGACAACAAAACATTACTACCAACAAGGAACTCTTAGCATGGAGTGACCAGAAGAAATCCAGAAGAGTTCCAGAAAAGTTGGAAACCCTGTCTGGGGCAAAGCCCCCAAAATCATGAGAAATTTCCCGTTATGACCTCTTTTTCCCGTTCCTTGCCCTTTATTTCCCGTTTCTTGCCCTTTATTTCCCTTTTTTTTCCCTTCACAGTCTAATCTGAATCGACGAAATTTCCCTCTCAATAGAGTGATATTATCATAATCTACGTACTTTTTAGCTGGTAGATGGATCTTAAACCTCCTTGTATGGATCGTAAACCTATTCCTTCTAGCATCCACCTTGGAGCCACAGCATGGAGCTACACACCTCGCTTTTTGTTCTAATTTGAAACGATGTGTTGTTTGTAAAGTCTTCATTCCAGTTTGTTACTTTTTTCCCAAATGTACTGGGGCAATGTCCCAATGCCCCCCCTCACGGGCCTCCCCTGTCCGTATGTCCGCACGAGATGTTTCAGACCCGATGTGAGCAACTCCCACTCCATCCTGTTTCTCGCCACAAAGCAATCTCTCAGCGTTGCCAAACTTCGTAAATATCCGTAACTGTAGGGAGTTACTGTCAAATGTACAAACAAAATACCACAGAATCGAACTTGAACGCCTGTATTTTAAAGCTATTTCACCTTTTTCTGATTCAAATAGTCAATCCCTTGGTAAAAATTCAGATTAGTTGGTCTAATAGACCAGAATGATTTGTATAGTTTGGTGGTCTGAATGCTCGCAAGTTCGCATCTAAAAAATACATTTTTTGTTTTAATGCATTTATTTTATTATTCGGTGAACAACATACTTTAACAGAAGGTTACAATGCTAATCCCCTCTTTAAGCATAGCTTATGCTGAGGGGATGAGTTGTTTCTACCTTCCTAATTGTTGCTCAAAGATATCTTTACAAAAATTATACATGTACCTTTATTATATTTAAGAGCTACTGAAAAACTCTGCAATGAATGAGTAAGTACATTCTAGAGAATACAATTTATCCTAACGCGAGATCTTCCATAAAATGTTTTTTCATGACATATTTAAACGGTTTTAAAGGTAATGCCGAAATAAAATATTTAATTGGCAAGTTATTAGAGAGAGTGACACCTCTATACGAGTACAGTCTTTGGGCTGCAGAAGAGTTCATTTTCCGTTTTTTCAAGGTAATTCTTTCGGCACTTCTAGTTCCTATATTTACTCGTTCAATTTTATTGTGTTCATTTTTTATTGTTTTACATAACATCAAGTTGTCAATCCTTTAGTAAAAATTCAGATTAGTTGGACAAATAGATCAGAATGGCAATGTAAAATATAGCTTAAAATCATGACGTTTAAAAATATGTTTCAGAGCTGAATTCAAATGCAAAAATCGATCTCCAGTCCTTTGACTCAGTAGTCTGTTATGCTATCCACTAGTCTACAGAGGACTACAAGAACAGAAACCAGAGAAAAATCATCAGACTTCGCTACTCATAGCCGGTAGACTGTGATTTCCTCAGTATCTGCAACGAAGGGGGAAAGACAGTGCGGTGGGAGGTGCTCGCGTTGGGACTGGAAAGTCTCGTGTATGTCCGCCGTCCAAAGCTTTTCTCCGAAACTACTAGACCAAAGTTGATGAAACTAGGGGTAAAAATCTTATTTGGGGTCTAATTAATCATACAAGATTTGCTTTATCAACCCTAAAGGGTAGCATTAAAGGGCTGACAAATTCAAAAATCAATATCTCGAAAATTTTCAAGATAACAGTAATGATTTTTAGGTTGTTACTGATGAATATTATCCCATAGGATCTACCTAATAAGACTATCCGGGACGCTGTACGTTAATCCGTTCGCTCTTCCTAAGGGCTAGAACTTCCCTTCGATAACATATACTCGTAGATGAATCATGCGCTGCTGGCGAATCTTTGAATTAGCTAGTCAATAGCGAAATTTTATTAATTACGGATAGAGAGTGGGATCATAATACATAGAACTTGCATTGTGAAAATCAGCTGATACAATTCCAATGGAATTCTCCCTTTGCCAAATCGAGTTTATTTTTGTTATTATATCTGTAGGTACCTTAAAGTTAAACCATCATACATGAAAAACCCCAACTTTTCAGCAGCGCCAAAAGAAGGTTCCGAAATTCATTTTATATCTTGTCATGAAAAAGCTATAGTATCAAATATCAAAATCATGGTTATGAGCCACCTTGCTACCTTTTTTATTTCACACAATGTTCCTCCTATGTAATGAACATTATTTTCATAATTTTCATCAGTTATCAAGGGAAGGGGAGCACTTATGATGGTTTACCTCTAACGCACAGTGTACCTATGTAGCTACTACATCTTTCGTTATTTATATTTGTTGATTATGCGGTTATTTTGCCCGTGCGGATGGAGAAGTGAATAGTTGGTAGATGCTTAATTTTATTTCAAAAATTACTTCCAAGTCTACTTATATTTAAAGGAAGCATTATATTCATTTTCGGAAAACGAAAAATTTGTTGTATCCAAAATCAAAATTACCACCTAGTTAATTAGCTTTCTTTTGATTAATACATATTAAAAAAACCAGTGCGTAAGCGCTAACCCCCTCAAATGAAAAAGACTCCTGCTATTATGTACTTTATATGAAATGAGAATACAGAAAGTACCTATACTGAGCGAGAGACCATAACAGCGATAGATCAAAGTCAAAGTGCAACACCATCGAAATTGAGTTTAAAGGGGGGGATTACAAACGCTCCCTGGTATCTATATGTTTTTTGTGAACTTACAAAATGAAGTTACAAAAACTGGAAATAGTATAACATAACTTTCTCAAATCAGGAGTTAATATAACGTGTTTTGAAAAAAAAAAAAAAAAAAAAGGAATTGGATCACCAGATGGTATCTATTGGGAAAACATGTCCTCCATTTACGACTGTGTTCTGTATGTCCTCCATTATACTGGAATGTCCTCCATTTTTGTTTTGGAGTCTTCCAACAAAAAGGAAAAACTGAAGCTACTTACCTACTAAACAAGCTAGCTACTCTACTTACTACCTACAGTCCAATAATCTACCTATCATATAGAATGTGATTTGATGATTTTAATAAAATTTAATTTCAAGATGTGATGATTCTAGAACATACCAACCAATCTAGAGGATTAGTATATATATATACTATATACCTAGGATATATACCTATGTATTAGTTAATTTCAGACTAGCATGTGCTAATTTCTAAGTCGTTTTCCAGATTTAGTTAGGTAGGTACTTATATTTTTGATATGTTTGCTTTACAAGTGCTTTAATATTGGTGGTATAAAAATTTTTGAATAAACTTGAAGTTATTTATGATTTTTCAATCTTGAACAACTTGCTTTCCATTTGGAAGTTTTGTCCTCCCTCAAGTTCTCCTTTCGTGTTTTTCCATCTGGTAACCCTACCTAGTTAGGAACAAATACTCCTATAATACTCAAAAATGAGTCATGTTACATTCTCATATCGAATAGGAATCTTCAATCCATTTGACGAACCAGGTTGCAAATTAATTCATCAACGTTTGCTTCGTGCTTGATTGATTACTCAGAGAGAGTCACGGTGAAATCAAAACAACAAAGGCATATTTTTCCTTCGTTACCGCCCGTAACGAATGATTCGAGTTCCCCAACCGTCGTCAATCATTCATTTCGGCAGTTTTACATCGGAGCGACGAGATTGATTTTCCGAGGGCGGAATTAGTTTCGGAATTCCATTTCACGTCATTGGCTAGGACCTGAAATTAAGTTTTGGAGCAGCTCCGTGTGAATAAATTGGGTTCTCGTCCATCAAACTGATAACGATGAGTCAGACAGGGAGCACTACATACAATCACAGAGGTACACAGACCCCGGTGATGAATGATCGGTAGCCATGGAAAAAGTTACAGCTAACGAGTACTGTTAGAATAGCGTGTAATTTTATGTTGTTGTAGCTGTAGTTGGATCTCATGGTGAATATGCCAGTACACAGTCCAATCTGCGAATAATTCCTTAGTAGCCTAACCCAAAAAGTTCTTTTAGCATGAATATGCTTTAGCCGGGATCTAACTGCCGAAAAACGTCTATGAGATTGGAACGAAAGTAGCGTGATACCGATAAACATCCATTGCTAGGGAGTCATGTCCGCTAGCGACCTGGTATATCGACCGGACGAATGAGAGCGAATGGGAAGTTAACGAAGAAAGTTAAGAAATTATGAGCTGCAGCGGCAAATTCGTTTGCTGGAGCAGCATCGCGGATGCGTATGATCACTTGCTCGATAAACTGTTGCACAAGCATCTTACTCTCGTTGTGCCACCAGTAGTCAATACTTGGTAACAGATTGACTCTATGGTGTGACTCAAGATGAGCCAAGTCTTCAAAGTTTCATCTTTGAGCTAAATTTTCAGTCGTATGTATTATCAAACCATGGCTATTAGTTATGATATAGAGCATTGGTGGCGTGAATTGGACGCAGTGTGGATATGGCGTTGGGGGCATTTTGAAACTCAAATTTTCTTCGTTCAATTGGGTTGTGGAGGTAATTGTAAAATCGCTCTGTAAGTCATTAGCCAAAGTTTCTATGTTTGGATTCATTGAAAGATATTCTTGGATTTACGATTGGAAACAAGGTGTATTCATTATCCATAATCGGTCTAGAGAACTCCTGACCAAGCGTGCGGTCTAATGTAGAGAACTTGCCTTTGCCCTTGTAGAACTTCCTACCTTCCTGTTTTCCTTCAGCCATCTCTCAATCTGTAATATAAGACATAAACAACGTGTGTATTTAATGGAATCTCTATGAAATATTGAAAGATCTAATTTTAAGTAATCTGGTAGTAGTAGATTCTGGCCTCTTACCGTGTTATTTTTCCGACGTTCAAACACTTCACTTCGTAGACAATATTTAGCTTTCCCTATTTCACAAAGTATTTCAACATTTTAGCGGTTGTAACGGAATCACAAAACTCATTATGCGAAACCCACATGTCAACCGTGACGAGTCAATCACATATGGTATATGATATACTTGAACCGAGTGGGCAGGTGCTAAATGAATTTGCTGTCTAATGGTAAATAGAGGGGTTGGGCGGCCATGGTGGAGAGGTAGGTACCATGCAAAATTTTGCCAGGGGAAGAAATCTTAGAAGTTGGGTTTCGCGACCATGTAAAACATTCGGAATGAAAGTTGCGAAAATACCATGTGATTGTCCGCTAGCGACCTGGTTACTAAACCCACTCATAATAATGAGACAAGAAAATGCCTATTTCCTTAAAAAGTGGTTCGTCTAGACATTAAGACCTTCTAATACAACGTTTTCTTCTAGTTGTAGACACTTTGCAGTGAGTCATTTCAAGAGCTTGAGGGCGCACTTCCATTTGCACTAGTCCTTCAGTCATTTGCTGATTGCGACTTTTCGATATTCCTCGGTCCCGGGCCTGGGTGGATGTCCATTTTACATTTTACCATTTGTGTCGTTCTTTTTTATTGATTAAACAATTGGTGCCTGAACAGTATTTGCATAACGCTTCCTCACCGATGGTTCAACATCACCGATCGATAATTAAGGTTCCTAGATCGATATCTGATCGATACTTGACGTTCTAGGCTAAAGCATATTTCAATAATTTTTACTCAAAGTTTGGCTCTATTCCGAGGGTGCGGTCACCAATCGCACTTTCTACGACAAACTTTCGAGCTACCGCCCTTCCTATTCCTTAAGAACGTATGTACTCTGAACTTAGTACTAGAACCTCTTGAAAAACATCGCGGAAGGTCTTGATGCTATAGTGATTACCAAATCGGTCGAATTGTCTCCATTTACCACTAAATTCGTCAAAGATTGGGATGTAGGAATAGTTTTTGGGATGCAACGTATATACGATTATATATATATAATTATTCGTGAGAAAGAAATTTAGACACATTTAAATAGAATGAAAGAATTTTCTAATATTTTGAGCAAGTCTTGATCACAGAAAAAAGAATAGAAATAATTTCATGAGTCCTGGTTGCGTCTTCAATTTTTGTATCCATGGCCGCGAAACAGAATAATTTGTGGTGCCATTTTCCGAAATTAATTAATCATTTAAATTGAGGCCAGGGGGTCTGTTAGCTCCTAAAACCCAACGATGAGCCCTTTCGGACTGCTGCAATTGACAATCATTAGCCGTATCTGGCATTCTGCGTAACACTTTTACTCCAAAACATTCATGTATGTAGAGGTAGGTAGTTGAGGTGTAGATAGTAGAGAGTTCCTAGTAGATCTATCAGTCTCAATACGGCGTATGGTAACGAGAAACATTTACCGCACCTTAAAGTCACGTCAAGTTCTTAACGGATCTAGTTGTAACGCTAAATCCCTAGAAGGAGGGAATTATCCCTAGGAGTTTATTCGAGTCCATGGAAGGAGGTTATTTTAGGCGATTAAGTTTTTTTCCGGATTGCGATCCGTTTACGTATCTGTACGGAAGGAAGCGTCACCGTAACTCATTGCGTCAGAGTTACGGCGCCGGATTGTCAATACCGCACGACGTATTGCGTTTTACGGATCTACTAGGAACTCTCTATTGTCAGTTGTATTGTCCATTAGTTCTGGGAGGGCAACTTCATAAATCAGACCCACAGACTGGAAATATAAGTAATTGCCTTCCGACCTGTTTTACTATCGAGGGTTCTTTTTATCATGAAAATAATAGTATATTAGATGAGTTCATTCCTTCTTTGGGGCAGAATGGAAACGAAGCATGGAACCAGAAAAAATTCCTCGACTGAAAAAACTTGGGATCCTAATTAAAAAAGGAAAACCAAATTCCCTGGGGAATCTCGGAACTTCTTAAACCGGAGAGAAAAACGGAGGGGTGAATTCTTTTCACAATGTAATTAGCCCCTCTTCGGGCAGAGTAATGGGAGCCTGTGAGTTATCTAGATGAGGACTTTCTTCTAATGCCCTTCACCGGAATAAAAGCGCCGTCAAGGATGTTTATTTGGGAAGGGTTAAATGTCGGCCATTTCAATGGTGACTTTGGGGCAGAGTTGGTCAGTGGTTGATAATGTCAGCTATTAACTACATATCGCATGGTGAGAAAATTAGTGACGTAATCTCAAAACCTATGAGATCAATAGTGACGAAAGTCGACATACGTCACTTTTGAGTTCATTGTGTGAATCGATTTTCAAAATTTATTTGAAGGTTGTACAAGTTTCCAAACTGTAGTTCCATAATTTAACGCTAGAGAGCAGTAAACGTCACTACTGTCTGAAGGAAGGGGGTGTCACCTGATGAAGCTATAGTGGCGGATCTAAGTTCTAGTCATTAAAGAGATAAGGTAATATACAAAATAGTAACAGCAATAGAGAAGTAAGTGAAGTTTCGTCGGTAGTGCATTGCACGACATTTGCCATAAGAGAAGGATTCCAAGTTAATATTGACTGAAGCACTGGTTAAGCCTATAATTCTCTACAACTTAACAATTTTAGGGTCTGGCGTTTTTGCCGTATCAATGTTTTAAGTCAGTAGTGCCCTACTTCTATAGGTTTGTTCATAGGTACATCGCATGTTCCGTCGAAATGTAGTGGACTGAAATGTTTTTCTATTTTTAATTTTCGACGTAAAAAGTAAAAAAGGTGTTCATCATTACCAATTTTGAAGTTTTTTTTTTTAAAGTGAAAACACCATCTGAAACGCAACCTAACAATATCCTCACATGGCTAGTCAATTGGGACTCAATTTAACTTCTGAGACTGAATATTTGTCTACCTAGTTTAAATTGTACCCAAAACTTAGGTAATAGATGCCTCGGTACTTTAATTTTACCAATTCAAATTAATGTGCTATTAATAATGACCGAATTTAGCTCATGGGTAACAAATTTTCCAATGTAAACAGAATTCATAATTTTAGTTGTGAACCATAATTTAGAGATTCTCAATGAGTGCTTAAATTTTATTTAGATTTCTGTGGTACCTATACATTTTAATCTACCTACTTATTAAGCTTAAAGCACTGTGATTGATAACTGTGAAAAAAGTCGTTCGATAGAACATAGCTATTTATCTTCTATGTTGAAAACTCAGTGGTGATTTGTTGTGATGGTGAACGTATAACTAGGTACTTACAGTAATTCATTAAAGAAGATAATTATTCCAAATTTCACCAAGTTCATTTTGGGACTTTCAGACCAGCTTTTCTTACATTGTTGAATCGAAAATTGTTTGAACTCACTCTGTAAGTCTTTTTTCAACCCCACTTACGTCACTAACATCCTTATTAATGGTTTAAAGAAGTGAAAATGTTGAGCAATAACGACGTAAATCGTTAAAAAGGGGGAAAACCCGATTATTTCAAGAAAAGTAAATTATTGTTGAAAAAATATGGAATAAACAGAGATGGAAGGAAGATAAATGATTCATTTATACCGTATATTTTGGTTGTAATCGCCTTTTAAAATTACACCAAATCTTTTAAGGCCATTTTCTCAAAACTCGAGTTACGTCACTAATGATCTCGCAGGGGTATCGACATCCGTCGCTAATGTTCTCACCATGCGATATATAGCGAATTTTCGTAAAAAATGAAGCTATTGCAATGGCTCCAAAAATTTCAAGATCAAGATTTTCGAAACTTTTCATCATTGAAATCTGTTTTGAGACATTTCAAGACGAGTCCTAGAGTTTAACGCTTATATATATATATATATATATATATATATATATATATATATATATATATATATATATATATATATATATATATATATATATATATATATATATATATATGCGAGGGTTTTCTTGAATTGGCCAAACTAGACTTGTGGTTTTACGTTTTATTTCCCAAAATTTAATGTTTTATAATTTATTATTTAATTTTATTATTGCAATAAAACATAAAACTACAAGTCCAGTTAGGTCAATTCGATAAAACCCTCGCATGTATTATTCACTAGACAAAAATAACACTTCATATATATATATATATATATATATATATATATATATATATATATATATATATATATATATATATATATATATATATATATATATATATATGAATGTGTGTGTGTGTCCTTCCAGAGACGATAATTCTCCTTTGGATTGAGATAAACATTTCGTTCTTGCTGTCCTTGCTGTCTTGTTGTCCTTGCTGTCTTGCTATGGAGATATAAATTCCATACTTGCTGTCCTTTCCGCCAAACGAAAGGACGAGTTCGCTGGTCAGTGTTGTTTGAGCTCATGAAATTGATCAAGTTTCAAAAATGTGCTGAAAAAACCTCTTAAAATAGCTAAAAATGGCTATAAATTGATACGTTTATTTTTTTTAGCAGAACATTGCTCAAATAAAGTTTACTAACTATAAAATAGAGCATTAAGAATTTTAAATGCAAAACTATGGTGAAAATTGTACTTAAATTTCATTAAAATTTGCTTAAAATCTGTAAAAACTTCAAAAAAGCTAAAACATCCAAAATCTCTATTTTACTATCAGATTACTATTTAGAATACGTTTTTTGCCATGAAATAATGTTGAAAAATTTCGTTGCACCCAAAAAGCTAAAAATATTTATTACTACCTAATACGATAATTATTTATGGAAATTCGCTTCTACGGTCATGCTTGGTTAACATCACCTCAAAGTTGTTTACACACCTCCTAGCGGATAGGATGAAGTCATGGGCAGAACTGAGGGGCATCTTGCCAGAGTCCCAGGCGGGGTTCAGGTCTGGGAGGTAATGCATTGACCAGATTTTCACCCTGTATGCCGTTTCGGTTTACTTCCGAGTCAAGAAGAAGCAGAACTTGGTTTGTATAATGGCAGACCTCTCCCGAGCCTTTGACTCAATCAATCATGCTTTATTGTGGTCAAACCTCTCAAAGTTGGGAGTTAGTAGCAAGATTATCTGTGTGCTTAAATCTCTTTATGGGACCGCACGTTTCAAAATATCGAAGCGGGAGACTTACGAATTTTTCGAGCAGGATATTACTATGGGTGTTTTGCAGGGTGATTCGATAAGTCCGTTATTGTTTATTATTTTTATGGCTGATTTGGAGGAATTTATGATGAGCAAGGGGTGCTCAGGTGTCAGGGTCGAAAGGCTCATGTTGCTTTCTTTTGCGAACGATGTCGCTATTTTAGCGGACTCTGTTCCAGATGCCCAGGAGAAAATGGACTTTTTCCTTGAATACTGCCGAATCAACGCACTTACCATTAACACTAGCAAGTCTAAGGTTTTAGTATTCGGACACAATAAGACCATCAAGAAGTATAAAAGGATTAGATGCGGCTCAGAAGAGTTGGACTATGTTTTCGATTTTGAGTATCTGGGGGTGTCATTCTCGTCGTCGGGGAAGTTTCGGGCCAATTTGGACCACCGAGTGTCCAAAGCGAAATCGGCTGCTGGCTGTTTGAGAAATATTTGCGCAAAAGGCAGGGTCACGTCATGGGATACCAAACGAGCACTTTTTCGATCGCTGGTGGAGTCAGTGCTTTTGTACTCGGTTGAGGTCTGGGGGGTATGTTATGGCGACGAGCTTGAGCCAGTGCAATCCCGATTTCTGAAAGGTCTCCTTTATCTCCTACGTAATACACCGAATCACTTTTTACGAATTGAGACTGGGTTCCCTGCACTTAAGGCCATTGTTTATGAAAGAGCAATTAATTACTGGGTCAGGATTTCTATGATGGATGAGAGTAGGTGGCCCAAGATTTGTTTTAGAGTATTGGAGAATATGCATAATTCTTCAACCAGTTCAACTGATCATAACAACTGGTATACCTGCATTTTTAACATGCTTGCTGTCCTTGGCTCCCACGATATCCTAACAGCTGAGGACCCTCGAAATTTGAAATCGATCCTACCGTCACTAATCGAAAAACTCTACAACCATTTTTGGTGCCAGGACATCAATCTGGTTTACAGTGCCAGATTTAATATGTTCTATAGGAGGATACCGGACTATTCAGGTAGGCAGAAGTACTTGGGACTCATTCAAAATGTCCAGATTGAGAGGGTGTTGTGCCAGTTTTTCGTAACTGTTTATTATAGAGGTACTTCTCATAAATTTAGAAGCGAGAGCTTATGCAATATATGCAATATGAAAGAAGCTGACACCCTCTGCCATTTTGGTCTACGTTGCCCGATCTTAGAACCGTACCGAAGGCAATTCATTGCGAAATACATCTGTGGGCTCCCAGTGGTTGAGGATGAGGATCGTCTGGCTAATTTGCTCGATTTTGGTGATGATAGGGAGAAAATGTTAAATTTATTTCATTTGGTTACTAGTGCACTAGCACTTCGATCAATTGCGCTCACCGAATAGGTACAGCACAGGATACGTACAGCTTTAGCATTGTATAGTGTACAACAGGATAGGCTTGTTGTGGATATTGTACGAGTACCACAGGTATAGCGTGGGTGTTATGGATTCATAACGGACTATTATTCTTTATATTAATTTCATATCGATGACCTCGTTTATTTTGCATGTACTTCATTAAGCTGTAATGCCCTGTTAACTAGATTAGGAAGAGGATATTTGACTTATTTCTTACCTATTATATACTTTTCTAATGATGATGTGTAAGTGGACCTGAACTTTTTGTAATAATCATTGATTTAATACAATAAACAATTTACTACTACTACTTCTACGGTCATGCTGCATGGCTAGACTTTTTGTTCCCAAACATGCCTTGAAACAACGATGAAAAAATTGATATTCCATATCCCTACGTTGGTGCAGCAATGCGATTGCATTATGGATACGAGTAGGTAATCGGTTTGAAAACTGTAATCGTATCACCTTCCTTCATAAGTAATTATTGCAATTAGTAATGGGTAATGTAATTTCTTTTTTAACAACTTATATACATCCCACACCGAGCGAGCGAACCGACTAAACTACACTAGTTACCTATGAATAGGCATTCGGTTTCACTACGTCTGTCATAGAACTCAAAAGTCTCTCTATTCAAAAATCTTCAGGAATGTCTCTAAAACTTATCTTCGAAGGTAAATTCAAAATCAAGTAATGGATTTTTTTCTCACTAAAATGACACTTTCTGTATCCCTAAAATTCCTGTCAATCTCCCATTTAGCAAATTTTTGTGGAAAATTAACTTCCTATTGCAATGGCTCAAAAATTTTTAAAATCAAAATTTTGGAAAATTTTCTACATCGAAATTCGTTTTGAGGCATTCTGAAACAAATACTAGATTTTAACGCTTTTTCATATATATATATATATATATATATATATATATATATATCTGTGTGTGTGTGTTATGCCAAACGATAACTATCCTTAGGATTGAGATAAAAATTCCGTTCTTGCACCAAAAAATCAAGCTTTTCAAACGAAAGGATGAGTTCCTTGGCCAGCACTTTTTGAGCACATTAAATTATTGTCAAATTTCAAAAAATGTACTAAAAAAACACTAAAGACGGTTAAAAACTGCTGAAAATCGTTAAATATATATGTTTGACTGAATATTGCTCAAAATGTTTATTAACTACAAAACATAACATTTGAAAATGAATGCAGACAATTATGCTGAAAATTTACTTAAAATTCAATAAAATTTGCTGAAAAATCGATAAAAACAGCACGAAAAAGCTAAAAGTTCAAAACCTCTATTTGAATAGGAGATCATTAAGTACTTGGAATACTTTTTTTAAATAAAATTAATAATACTTAACAATAAATTTCGTTGCCCACAAAAAGCTCAAACAAATAAAATAGATCAAATAATGTATCCATAACCAATAATCAATATATCTATATCCAATATTATATCAAATCAAATAATTTAACAGTATACAGTGCGATAATTTACAAAAGTTCGCTCATACGATCATGCTGCATGACTATAACTGTTTTTTATTTCAATGGATTGAATAATGTTTTTGTAGTAGGTACCTGCTATTTCAAGCTGTTTTATCATAATAGTTTAATTTTTCGCAAAAATTCGCTGATGTTTTCATCTTGACACGCAAACTTATTCAATACGTACAACTAACTAGAACTGTGTTCTATCAATTCTGTATGGAATTCGACATCTTCACCTCGAAAATTCCATGTAGCTTACACGCTTATACTCTCACCAACACGTAACCGATGCGTTAGAGGTATCATCAAACGTCAGTGTTTCAAGTACCTAAGCTTCATCTCCGATGATTCCATATTGACTTTCAAACGAGCTGGAAATGCGATGAATTATTCAACGCTTCCCTACGTAGAAGGTCGTAGTTCATATTGTATAGCAAGTGGAACGGACTGGTAGGGGTGAAGTTGAGGAGCACATCTGACACCAAAGATGTCTGTAGAAAACAGAAAACCGCCGCTGGAATGAGGGTTGAAAAGGGTGGATTTTCCAGAGTTAATTAAAGGGAACTACCAGACGCGAAAGTTTAACTTGTGTGGGATGCAGTAGCGAGCTGGAGTTATGGAGTGATGAAATTATGACGGTTTATGTGAAACGCCATGGATGTATCAACGTTTGATCTCGCTTCATGTACTTCTGGAGAGTTCTATGCGTTCTGCAAGCAATTTAAATGGTATCAGGTGATGAAGGAATGGTTTCAAGGAAAGAAATGTTGAAGAAATCTCACCTATCCACAGACATAATAATTATCAAGTACTTGTGGGAAAGCACTGCTGATTTTGAATTATGAACCCTTGTAATCAACCAGGAAAAGATACTCCGAAATCCCCCCCCCCCCCCTCCCCGTGCTCAAAATTCATTGGTTTACGCCTCAAGATGCGCAGATTCCAAAACGCGAAAACAAAGCTGTCCGTACGCCGCACTAAGGTCCAGAGGTGCCAAAAATCCACCAAAACATCGCGCAACTTAGATACCCTAGCTTCAGTTGTTCAAGATTCATCACTCCAATCCCAGACACAACGCGTTCTGGATCAGCAGACTATCAATCAATAGTCTGAGAGTTGTATGATTTTTGTACAATCTAGTCATAGTTTTTTTTTCACTTTGGCGATTATGTATAGTAACATATATTTAGTTATCAGCATGTTCTAGATCTAGTCTTTGTTGTATTATTTTATTTTTGAGGTTTTTTTTTATCCGCTCTAGGAGCTAAACAGTGGTCATCACTGTACCCCTTATTTAGTCCTCCTCCGATTTGCCAGTGGAGTCCGTGATGGCACTCCGTTTGGTGGTGGAAGGTACCATGGCTCCCCTTGGAATCGTGAGACTTGCAGTGTCCCTTTGGACACCATGTTCAATATGACCCTTATGGTTGAGGTGCGGCTTAAACAATTAAATAAAAAATAAAAAAACAGTCTGAGAGTCCTAAAAGAACCAGGAGTGGAAGATTAGTCATTACACCCCATAAAAGGAAAGACTATGTGACATATAAATGAAGCACTGGAGCGATATTGTACGTAGGGATTACCGCAATAATATCATGAACAGTTAAATGATCATACTTCGAAAAAAAGTCCAATCATGCAGCATGACCCCACGAGCGAATTTTTGAAGAAATCTTCGACATTTCAGTCGCTATTGATCGTGTAGAGAAATTTTAGCTTATGATTTTGATTGACAAACATGGAATCAAATTATTAAAAATGATTAGGAGGTACTCATAGGCTTAACGTTACTGACGGCCGAGTGGAGGGAGGCCTTGAGATTAACGTTACTGAACGTTACTGGGTCTGCGTGCTAGTACGTACATAAATAGAATTTCTTCATAATTTCATGGCTGATATTTTCTAAGCCACAGTCAGTACTAAAGCTACATCAAGTCCTAAAACAGTTGAGCGTAAAACATTAAAGAGAGCGACCGAGAAAATCGGAGGACGGAATATTTCACAGAGTAAACCCATCAGTTGTGATTACTTTTTTTTTTTTATTTTTTTTTTTTTTTTAACAAGCACCTACTACCTACGTTTCGTTTTAAACAGAATGGTTCTAGGATTGGTTATACAGGGATACTTCCATAAGAGTAGTTCAATCTGAATTTGGACAATGTTTCATGCAAATATTACCGATTTTTACAACTAGCGAACGGCATTATTTCGATTTTTGACTGATTTTTCAACTTTGAAATTTTTGAAAATTTGATACATATTCTTATATTAAAATTTACGCTGATTCCGAATATACTACATGTTAGTATGCTGAAAAAATTATTTCGCACAACAAATTGCAAAAAACAGGCTATTTTGAAATTTTTTACTACATTTTTTGAAAATTTCAACCCGAAGGTGTAATCCGATCATGCTGGCCAACGAACTTGAACTTTCGTTTTGTGTCCTTAACATTTTAAAATTTGTTGGAAGTTTCTAGCACAATTCTACGGACAGTTATCGTCTGGAATGACACATACATATATACATACATATATATACATACATATATACATACATACATACATAAAAAAATGCGTTAAACTTCAGAATATGATTCATAATAGCCTGAAACGGATTTCTGCATAATTTTTTTTCAAAATTCACATTCTACAAATTTTGAGGCGAGAGCAATAGCTTAAATTTCTTCAAAAATTCGCTAAAATGTACTAAAAAAATCACTAAAAATGGCTAAAAACTGCAAAAAATTGCTAAATATAATTTTTCAGCTGAATTTCAGTCACAACTAAATAATAAACAATTAATCAGAACATTTGAAAAACTTTGCTTAAAATTATGCTGAAAAACGTATTTTAATTTCATTAATATTTGCTATAAAAACTGAAAAAAACTAAAAATCTCTCTATCTTCTTTCTACTGAAATTGATCAAATTTCAATACAATTTTACATAATTATTATGTATAATAGGATAGATCGTTTAAGAAATATCGCTCATACGATCATGCTGCATGACTGGAATTTTTCGTTCCCGCTTTCAATTATAGCACCCATGGTGTGGAGCGGTCGACTTAAGACCCACCCAAATCGTTTCTACGTCCAAAATTATATCGAAAACGACACCCCACATCCCTGTCTATCAAAAAACGCCGAAAACCCATTTTGGTTTATTATTTCCAATAATAAGCCTATGTGATCGTATAGCAAAAAATTTTTATAACCCCCCCTCAAACTTTGTCACTTTACGTTTCAAGGTGCGTAGAATCCAAATTTGAAATGTCCGTCCGCCGTCCGCCGTTCGCCGTCCGCCGTCCGGGCCATAAAAGGCCTAAGAATTTACTTAAAAAACCCGTCCTTTCGCACATAGACTCCATTTGGGGTCTAGTTGGTCCTAACGTTTAACCATCCCGATCGCTTTACTCGCATAGATGCTATGGGCCAAAAACGGGCGAAAAAGTGTCATTTCAAGGCTTTGTTAGACTTACGCACGCACGCACGCCTGGCACGCTTGGCAGGGGGTCACGGTGGCTGGTGAGGGGGGGTGAGCGGGGGGTGGAGTGAGAGGAGGCGCCGCGACACCTTGTGGTGGGTACGGCGCGGCGTTCCTTCGAGGCATGAATATATGTTTTTTTCTAGGTCATATTTGTGTGTTAATACCAATGCTTTTCCTACGCATATTTAATAACATATCCTCTCGACTTTTCGTACGCGGTTAGATAATGGTATTATTAAGGCAATAACTATTTGAATAGATAGGAGCTCAAATCGAGAAATATAAACATGCGTATATAATTATAGAAGTATAGGTTGTGGCAACTCGAAATAGGACGGTCAAAATCCGTTATGTGCCCACAATCTTAAATTTTTTTCAAATCACTACTAGTCTCAAGGTATTCTACTGTAAAGTGGAAAAATTAAAAGCGCATTGGTTTTCGAAGGTTTTGTAATGAATATATGGTAAGAACACTTACAAAACATTATTTATTAGTTAGGAGGCCAAAAAACTGCGATGTCTTCTAGGATCGCTCTGAAGGGATCTGTTTGATCGGGCAGCCGTCATTTTTGAGAAGCCAACTTGCGAGCATCCAGACCACCAAACTATACACTTCCTTCTGATCTACATGTCCAACTAATCTGCATTTTTACTAAGGGATTGACTACTTGATGTTATGTATTTTTGAGATGCGAGCTTGCGAGCATCCAGACCACCAAACTATACACGGTCAAATTCCACATCAAGTAGTCAATCCCTTAGTAAAAATGCAGATTAGTTGGACATGTAGATCAGAATGAAGTGTATAGTTTGGTGGTCTGGATGCTCGCAAGCTCGCATCTCAAAAATACATAACATCAAGTAGTCAATCCCTTAGTAAAAATGCAGATTAGTTGGGCGTTTAGCTTGGCGGGCATATAACGGAATTTGACCTTCATGGTCATATTTGGCCGTACTAGTGTGTTGGAATGTTTGTAGCCTATAAATAGTGTTTGATGATAGTCTAGTAGTGATTTGAAAAAAATTTAAGATTGTGGGCACATAACGGATTTTGACCAATAGGACACGCCGAGGAGTCTGGACGGGCCTTATGACGTACGGAAGCCAACTAAAACTACGATCATACTCAATTGAAAAAATAATAAACCTTTGTGAAATAATTTGCAGCGTTTTTCTAGGTCGTATTTGTGTGTTAATACCAATGCTTTTCATACGCATATTTAATAACATATCCTCTCGACTTTTCGTACGTACTTAGATAATGGTATTATTAAGGCAATGATTATTTGAATAGATAGGAGCTCAAATTGAGAAATATAAACATACGTATATAATTATAGAGGTATAGGTTGAGGCAACTCGAAATAGGTAGGACACGCCGAGGAGTCTGGACGGGCCTTATGACGTACGGAAGCCAACTAAAACTACGATCATACTCAATTGAAAAAATATTAAACCTTTGTGAAATAATTTGCAGCGTTTTTCTAGGTCGTATTTGTGTGTTAATACCAATGCTTTTCATACGCATATTTAATAACATATCCTCTCGACTTTTCGTACGTACTTAGATAATGATATTATTAAGGCAATGATTATTTGAATAGATAGGAGCTCAAATTGAGAAATATAAACATACGTATATAATTATAGAGGTATAGGTTGTGGCAACTCGAAATAGGACACGCCGAGGAGTCTGGACGGGCCTTATGACGTACGCAAGCCAACTAAAACTACGATCAAACTGAATTGAAAAATAATAAACCTTTGTGAAATAATTTGCAGCGTTTTTATTATTTTTTTCGATTCTAGGTTGAATTTGGAACAGAAAATGCCTCCATGAAATTTTCTTTTTGGGGCTTCTTTTCTGAGTTATTCCACTTTTTGCGAAATACAGAAAATCACCGATTCCTTTTAGACATTACCACTTTCTTACTATTTTTATCTTCAATTTTTGAGGTGTTCACCACACTTTTGAAATCAGCATTAAACTATCTATCATCAGACCCCAGCGTCCATAATCAACAATCACCATCAGGGGGATGACATTGCACTTGAACCGCTTACGATTTAAAAAAAAGTTTTCCAAATCGTCGTTTGAAAAAAAAAACCCTCAAACTTTTCAGTACTATTACTCATTTATTAGAAGAACGTATGAGACGCCGTCTTCTAGAAAGAAGTAAGGTTCTTTAAATAATCAAGATCATAGTGCAGACTGAACAATAAGTATCAAGAAGCTGTTGTTTTCTTGACCCTTGAATACAGTTTGCAGGAGAAGGAGCAGGTGGCATTTTCGATTTGTCACAACACAACTGACTGGAAGTCTCCTCTAGGTACATTTTTCAAACTGTATTCTGACAGTGATTCTGTGTGTACTGAACAGTTTGAGGTTTTTTTTTTTTTTTTAACGACGATTTGGAAAACTTTTTTTAAATCGTAAGCGGTTCAAGTGTAATGTCATCCCCCTGATGGTGATTGTTGATTATGGACGCTGGGGTCTGATGATAGATAGTTTAATGCTGATTTCAAAAGTGTGGTGAAAATCTCAAAAATTGAAGATAAAAATAGTAAGAAAGTGTTAGTAATGTCTAAAAGGAATCGGCAATTTTCTGTATTTTGCAAAAAGTGGAATAACTCAGAAAAGAAGCCCCAAAAAGAAAATTTCATGGAGGCATTTTCTGTTCCAAATTCAACCGAGAATCGAAAAAAGCAATAAAAAAAGGGGGGGGGGGGGTCAAGAGGAAATCGTAAGATTTAATCAATGATTTGAGACCCTAAAACATGGAAAAATAAAAATCGAACTTCCGCATCGTGAAGCTGAGTTGAAATACTATAAAAAAGGTCCAGTTCAATTTTTCGATAGCTCGCAGAGTAAGGCTGTAATTTCCCGATGGGCCCGTTTAGATGGGACGCGCCCTGTATTATATGTATATAGGGTGTATTCCCAGAAACTCTCTGAAAATACTACTTAAAAAATTCGTTCCTTCTTGGCAAAAGAAAGGTAGAGTTCGTAGGCCAGCCCGATCGACAAATTCAAATTTGCAATTTACAGTGTCTCAAAAAATTCTAAAAAAAAGTCTTTTGACACTAGAGTATGTGGGGTGTCACAGTCGAAGTATTTTTCAGCGTTGATTCGATTACGACCAATCCCAGATCTCTAAGATTCACAAAGTCCTAGGTTATGTATACAAACTAGTTGTTGGGACTCTCAATGGGTCAGTCCACTTCTCTGCTTGGTATGCTCCCTAGTTCAATACTCAGTTGATTTTTCCCACACATGGTTTACTACTAAGTGTTGTAGTTATTGAGAGCCAAAGACATATCGATGTCACAATGTAGGTATCTGCTTGTTACTCTTTGAACAGTTTAACCACCACTCTTGATAATTATTTTTGACATTCGGATAGCCCACCTATGAAATAATAGGTATGATAAAGTAGACTGTTGAAGTTCGATTGTTTAGGAGTTAGCATATGCCTAAGAACACTGCAAATTATTACACAAAGTTTTCATTAAAAAAATTCCCAAACATTTGGTGGTTTTTGCAAAATTCCCTGACTTTTCCCGACGCTAAGAATTCCCTGACGATTCCAGGTTTTAACTGACTTTTCCTGTTGGGGGCCACCCTGTTATCGCTGATTTTTTCCAGCTGTAGCTACCGACACACAGAAACGAACATACCTATATACCAACCTCTTATGCTCTTCTAACTCAATATGGCTATGAGTTTGAACTCTTTAAGTGTGTGAGCCTTTAGTTGTTTTCAAATTATGGATAGCAATTATAAAATTTTCGGTCATTCTTCAATCTTCTGAGTTAATGTGATAGGTGTGTTACTCTTACCATACCACCCTGCTGGATGAAACTATGGATACACAAAAATGTAAATATACAACTTAAAACATCACATAAAATTTGAAAAAAAAATGACTAATTTTGTAAAAAACATTATTTAGTGAACATAATAGAAAATGCAAATCATAGATAATTCAACTCAACTACGTATCATTCGCAAGCATATCAATTATAGTGCTCCATGCATCTAACTTATTACTGTATAATTCATTTATTAGTTTTTTGTTTTTTGAATCTACCTTCTGGACTCTAGTGTTTTCTCGTACCACCTGGCAACCTAGAACTAAGAAGGTTAGTTTGTGGTCTGATTGGTTGGTAGCGCTAGCGACCAGACGCTCCTCCCGTCCACCAGGAAAAACGGCATGGGCTTGGCTTATCCCCACTTTTCCACTGTAGAGCTGTTGCAAATCGCTCCCAACCACCCTACCTGGCCATGTTTGCGTCCCTCCAAAATTCAGAGCATCGAAAACTATGGCAGCTCAGCAATCTCAACTCTCGGTAGGTATTTTCTTGATATGCGTGACAGGCCTTCATAACAAAAGAGATTCCAAGAAAAGTGTTAGAACAGTGAAAGGGAAAAAAAAAAAAAAAAAAAAAAAAAAACTACCCAGAATTCAACGGTTTAAACTAATTTGTGGCGTCCACGTGGAGCCACCTTTCAAGGAATCTTATTGGCCAGTTCCCCATAGCCCACCCTCCTGGCAGGTACAGGGCCCACGCTACTAAGGCCGCCCATCTAAAAACATGACTCAAACTAGTAGGCGACCCGGTTCTTTTCTGTTACATCCCCGCATTTACAAAATACCCCCCATAGAATGGATTGATCGGATTGAAGATCCCCAATCATTTTTACGTCCACTGTGGTAAAATAGAAAAGAATACTGTGTATAGTTTGGTGGGCTGGATGCTCTCAAGCTCGCATCTCATAAATACATAACATCAAGTAGTCAATCCCTTAGTAAAAATACAGATTAGTTGGACATACAGGTTAGAATGAATGAATGGTAGAGAATTAACGGAAATATGCGGGGATATAACAAAAAAGGCCTGGCGACCCTTCCCTATTTGGAATAGGGATATGAGAAAAATACTAGATAATCTTGAGATATTCCCACCCACATTCATTTAAAAAAAAAAAAAAAAAAAAAAAAAAAAAAAAAAAAAAAACTGCAAATTTCTATGAGGGACGTTAGAACCGCACTTCATCCGGTTGGTTTGATCAACTGGTAGGTATTTGAGGATTGGTTCGAAAAGGTGTGTTTACCCTATTTTAGAAAGTTAGAAGGGAAAAAGGTGCTATTCGGAGACAACTTGTCATCACATATAGGTAAGCTTACATTAAATTCCCGGCTTCCCTGTGTGGAATATGGATATGAGAAAAATACGAGATAATCTTGAGATATTCCCACCCACATTCATCGACAGAAAAAAAAAAAAAAAAAAAAAAAAAAAAAAAAAAAAAAAAAAAAAATGCAAATTTCTACAGAAAAAATATTGAAACTTTTCACTTTGGTGTTGAGGTACGGGAAGCAAGCGGACAATGACACCACACCGAATTTCTCGCAGGGATTTGCTAGAATGAGGTTCCAACAACTGAGTATGTGGGTATTTTTACAATGTTTCTTTATTCGGACAGTTAAGATTAGGTATAACATGCTTTATAAAAAAGGCCTTCTATCCTTAAATTGGTTTTTTAATTAAACTCCATCATTTCTCCCCAGGAACTGGGCCTTCTTCAGAAAGATTAATATTCAAAATGTAAAATATCTACTTACTTATAGTTTTCTTTTTGTTGTTGTTAATAATCGAATTTAAAGTCACGAGTTTTTTGAAAATCAAATTTAAAATTGTAGGTTATGTAGTTAACGATAATGAAACAAAAAAATGAAAAAAAAGTCAAATTCAATTAACTTCCATAAAGACACAAAAAAATAGGAAGAGAATCAAATTTGCGTTGTAGAGCCAGTGTGTGTCTGGTAGAGATATAGATGCATATTTTGACTTGCTTGAAGTTAGTATTTCGGGAGTTCTCCCTCAAAACATAGTAAACTATGACGAAACAAATTTCACGGATGACCCATGAAGAAAAAAGGTAATTGTTAAGAGTGGTGTAAAACACTCTCATCGTGTTCTTGACTCTTCTAAAGCACCTACATCTGTGATTATGGCTGGTACTGCTAAGGGCTTGATGTTACCACCGTATATTGTGTATAAAGCATTGAATTTGTACCCAACCTGGATAGAAGGAGGGAGCGAGGGTTGGCGTTACAACGCACTTCATGCGGTTGGTTTGATCAACTGGTATTTGAGGATTGGTTCGAAAAGGTGTGTTTACCCTATTTTAGAAGGTCAGAAGGGAAAAAGGTGCTAATTGGAGACAAATTGTCATCACATATAAGCTTGCATGTACTCACTCTGTGTGAAAATAACGACATTGAATTCTTCCTTCTCCCTCCTAACTGTACACACAAACTCCAACCTTTAGATCTCGCATTTTTTTCAACCTATGAAGGGAGCTTGGAGAAAAACCCTCGATGAGTGGAAAAAAATATCAAAGGCGTTCTTCCAAAATCCGTTTTCCCATCTTTACTAAAGGATGCCATTGATTCAGTTGAGAACCTGTCAGAAAATATAAAATCAGGTTTCCGGACAGCTGGGATTTCTCCCCTAAATCGCAATATCCCACTTTCAAAATTTCCTCGACAAGAAGAGCATGTTGCACCCAACGTTTTTGCTTGGTCTTCTACATTCGAAAATTATTTGCGAACGAGTGTGGAGCCTGATGAAAATCCAAGGAAGCCAAGAGGGAAAAAAAGTTAATGTCAAGCCAGGTGAGGGGATAAAAATTGGCCAATTTCGACCTGCACTTCAGGAGTCCAGTTCGTCTGACGAGCAAGAACAATCAATCAGTGAGGCCATCTGAAGGAGCAGAGTCTTCTGGAGAGGTGGAGGATGCAAATGATAATAATTCGACCTTAGTTGGAGAAGAACCCTGTCAAGACACCTTCCCAATCAATGGTTTTGTTTTAGTTTAATTTAATGTTGAAAAAGGTCAGCCTATTCTATGTTGGTAAGATTCTACAAATTGTAAATGGAAGCTAAACAATCAAATTCCTGCGAAAATGAGCAAATAAAGACGATTTTTTTCATTTTTCCTGACTTTGATGATATCAGTGAAGTTGAAGAAACTCAGATTGGTAAAAAAGAGGTAGTCAGGTCACAGGCTCGTGGGTAAGTAATGTTCCACAATTTTATTAACATAATGAACCGAATAAGGTTGAATATTCACGGAAAACGAACAACAACATTAACGGGATCCTGAACACAACTTTATTGTAAATTACAATTGTATAATAGAAATAAAACGGGAGAGCGATTGACTGAAACGAACATACACAACGATACTGACTTTCTTATTCCACTTCACGCTCAGGGCGTTCGTCCTCAAGTTCAGTGTTTACGAAATTGGATAATACAGAACAATTACAAATAACTTAATTCAATTACATAAAATTGCGGGAGCACAGATCACTTATTGATCAGGGATATTCTCGATTAAATTGGGAAATATTAGTTTTCATTGTTCCGTTCAGATGTATTTAATAGGTATTAAGCTGGAGAAGGTGCTACGCGAGCGCTGGACTCGGGGATTCAGTGAACTAGCTCTATGGAATGTCGGAGGCGGGAATTACAAATTTGGTTACGGCCAAACAAAGGTAAATTTATCTAATTTTTTTCTCTAAAGAATGCAATTCAAGATAGGCATCTTTTAAGTCAAGTCTAAAGTTTTATATGTTCTATTCATTAATTCAGGTAAATTTGGTTTTTACCTGATAATACTTGATATTTTTCTAGCAGAGTCGAGTTTTAGGTGTAGGTACTGTTCGTTTTTTATTTCAACTTAGTTTTTACGTGATAAATTAGCTAAACGTTCCTTGAAGATTTGGTTTATTATTCAATTATAAACTACTAGAGGCCTGTTAGGGCTTGGAAAGCCCTAATCTAGTCCGTATAACAGTAGTACCTAAAAGGAACTCAGCACATAATAGTAACGGTATAAGTCCTACCTATTTGCGGCGTTATGTGACCTGGTGCAAAGCTAAGGCGATGTTATTAAATGATTAAAAAACAGGAAATACCGATCAAAATGTAAGTAATGTAAGTATCACCAGTTGAGGTGGTCCTCGCCATTATGAGACTAAACAAAAAGTTGAATCGGGGAATTCAGAATTTGGGTATGGTGAGATGATGGTGTAATTCTATCTCGAGTCTTCTTCGTTTCTTTGTAAGCGTGAGAATCTGCGCGTCTGTGTCTTCTATTTCCATCTTTATGTCGTTGATTGTATCTTGATCGGTAGTACACGTAGTTGTCGAACTGGTGTTGAGTTGTGTGTAGGAGATGATACAGCTGTCTTCGTCCTGATGTGTCTGGTACCACTCCAGCAAAGCTCGTGCTTGTTCTGTGTCTGGATTAATTTCGAGTGTCGTGTCATGTCCAATTTGTGCTTCGAATATTTAAGAAGAACTTTCCGCTACGCCCGTTCTTGTTGTAGGACTTCATTGGACTGCGTGTTTGAATTCTTCCGTGAAGAATTTAGTGTAGACCTTCCTTGAGCGGAGATACGGACATTTTCCAATCGTAGGACTCACGCACAAAAAGTATGTGTAGGTACCTAGTTTATCACTGATGTGACAATTTCTTATTTACCGACAATTTTGCAACAAACTTGGGGCCGTGCTGATTCGGAATTATATATAAAGACCGTTCGGAATTATACTTAAAGTCCGCTAAGTTCTTCAGTTTCAATTTCTTCAATCAGAAATAACTCTCCTAGATGTTAGTAATTACACTGAGTTTCTAACTTACCGTGAATTGATGGCAACTGTTATTACCGCCACAGCCTAAAAACAACTCTCGTTGATAAGGACCGCCTAGAACACGATCAAGGCGGGTATAGAGACGAGCGGCCACACTTTTGCAACAAACTTGGGGCTGTGCTGCTTTGAATGAGCAGTCTAACACTAAAATCGGACCGCGAAGTTCTTCACAATTTCAAAGACCGTTCGGAATTATATATATAAAGATTGTGACCGCCATGGTTTTAAACAAAGTTGCCATTTCTAGTTGACATAGTGGTAAGTGCCACAGATGGATTTTTATGAGACACCTAACGTTAATACTTACAATTTTATTATGAATATAAGTGCATTTTTTTATACTTTTGTATTGTTCAAGACTGAAATATACCAATTAAAATTACAAATTTTGAAAATTTTTCTGTTTAAAATCTCTTTTAAAAAGCCATTTTCTGTCCAAAGTTAAGCTACAGTGAACAAAACTGCAATTTCTTCGTGATTTAGATAGATGTCCGAAGTTAGGGGATTTAGTTCCGAATTTCGGACAGTCCAAGAGAAAAAAAAATCCGAACATTGCAGAAACTGACCTGACGATCACGATAATGAAACATAGGTATACTTAAATTAATTTTTTCAATTTTTTATTTTTTTATTGGTTGAAAAAAAAAAAACTCGGCGCTCCGCGCCTCGCCAGGGGGCAAGCCCCCTGGACCCCCGGTTACCTCTATTTACATACTTCGGACGAAATTATTGAAACACAGAATGTGTTTGCGTTGTCGCGCAACCAAGTGACAACCAAACAAGCGTCATTGTTTACTATTCATTTATAACATCAATTTATTTATATAGTTATAGTATGAAACTACGAAAAAAAATACGAAATAAATTCGTGATAAATCAAGAGCGATTTATCAAGTAAATGTCCTAAAGAGGCTACATACGAAATTACAGCTTCCTAGAGTGTAAAGTATAGAAATTAGCTTTAAAAGCCACTCATCTGATCCGGACCCTGGACAACGTCAAGTAAATGTCCTAAAGAGGCTACATACGAAATTACAGCTTCCTAGAGTGTAAAGCATAGAAATTAGCTTTAAGAGCCACACATCTGATCCGGACCCTGAGCATCGTCAAGTAAATGTCCTAAAGAGGCTACATACGAAATTACAGCTTCCTAGAGTGTAAAGCATAGAAATTAGCTTTAAGAGCCACACATCTGATCCGGACCCTGAGCATCGTCAAGTAAATGTCCTAAAGAGGCTACAAACGAAATTACAGCTTCCTAGAGTGTAAAGTATAGAAATTACCTATTCAAATTATTTAAACCTCCGCTTCACAAATCAAACCGTTTTCGTAATACTCAGATCACCTGCTATGAATCAAATCATCGAAACACAAGCTCAATGAAATCATCAGAAATTAACAAGCGGTTGCAATCATGTTCACAATATCAATTATTGAGAATGATCACCTGTGTGTAAACAAATTATTTATATAACCATGCTCATAACTTTAAAAAAAAAAACATCAAAAATTTCCGAAGTTAATGGAATTACGGTACCAAATAGATCTATTAGAAAATAAAATCCCTTCCATTCTTGAATGAATCAATTCTCTCCTACACTCCAAATATACTGTCTCTGATAGTTACAAATTTTTTCCCCATAATCCTTCATGGAAATTTGCATTTTTTTCGATGAGTGTTGGTGGGAACATCTCAAGATCAGGAATTAAATGTAAGTGCGGAAGGGTCGCCCGCGTCAATGTATTCCTTGAGGGAACCCGGGCGAGGGATCGCCTACTAGCATGATGTCATGGCCTCCCAGGTAAAGAAGTTGGATGGCCTTAGGTAGCGTTGGCGTTGCCTATACACGGAAACTTTTTTTTGCTCTCTTTTGGGACGGTCAGTCCTCACATTCTCGGAATCAAATAGTAACACGTGTTGTTCTGCCACAGCTCCAGGTATTCTAGTTCGAAGAACTTGGCCGATATGCGCAGTTTCAGAAGGGAGGGGGGGGGCTGTACAAGAAAATTTTTACCAGTCTTCTCCGATCTTCGGTGGTGTTAGGACGTGAGGTGGTCGGCCCGCCTGGATGCTTGGCTTTGCTACAAGATGAAGAATCCACTCTGCATAGCAGCTTCGGTACCGATAAATTGAGTTCTGATCTTGCTCCGTACTCGGCTCGCGTCCGCGATCGGCTGTGTAGGTCAAAGGCAATCGAATCGCATTACGTAGTGGAAAATGAATGTGTAGTGTTTCATCGTATCAGCACATCACCTGCGGCTCACCCAAAGTATTTGTCAATGAACATCCATTTTCAAGGTACCTGCATGCCGCATGAATGCATGATTATACACTGATTATATATTCTATGAAATAATATGCACGGATTTGTGTAAAAAATATTGGGTACACAATCCATTTTAGCGAAATTTCGTAAAAAAATGAATCTATTGCAATGGCTTCGAAATTTTTAAAATCGAAACGTTCGAAATCGTCTTCATTGAAATCCGTCTTGATCTTGAGGCATTCTGAAACGAATCCTAGAGTGTAACGCTATTTCATTCGATATTTATATATTTGTGTGTCATTCCTGTAGATAACTCTTCTCAGGATTGAGATAAAAATTCCGTTATTGCGTCAAAAAATCAAACTTTCCAAACAAAAGGATAAGTTCGTTGGTCAACACTTTTTTAGCACATTATATTATTTCAAAAAATGGGCTGAAAAAATCACTAAAAATGGCTAAAACGGCTGAAAATTGTCAAATTTATATTTTTTTATAGTAGAATATTGGTCATATACAGTTTATTTACTATAAAATAGAACGTTCAAAATTCATTTATAAAATTATGCTGAAAAATTCAATTAAATTTCACTGAAATTTGCTAAAAATAATATATAAAACTGCGTAAAAAGCTAAAATCCAAAATCTCTTTACGCATAGCAGATTATTATTTAGAATACTTTAAATTTTTGGCCATAAACTTAGTAGTTAACAATTTCTTTGGACTCCAAAAACTCAAATTTCCAAACAATTTAACTATGCTATGCGATAATTTACGAAAATTCGCTAATACGATCATTTTGCATGACTGGAATTTTTACATACCATGCATGTGATTGCTGATGACCGTGCTGGAGAATAAAATACTGTGGTCGAGCACGGAATAGTTTTAATATCTTTGTTACTGATTATTTAGATTCTCGATATTGTAAAGTTGTATTGAATTTGGGTAGGTTACCTAATCGGGTACCCACAGGGGCGGGTTTCCGCATTTGCCGTCTTTACGGTTTATTATACTTTTTGCGCCGGGGTCCGCATATATACAGTTTGCTTTTCGTTTTGTTATGACATCTCTCCATTTATTTTTCCTCCCTTCAATCGTGGTTTTTCGGACTCGTAGCGGAAGTTGGAAGACTTTGGACTGTGTTTACATTGAACATTCGACATTACTGGTCTGGGGGAGGGAGGGTTTACCATCCTCCCAGAAGCTCCACTAGCGCTTGCCCTTTCGTACCTACGAGTTTGTCTTGGCTATTATTACATCCGTGTTATTTTCTGTCAAATGTGGCAAAGAAATGGCCGTGCATTCACGGACTAAGAAATAATTAAACTTGTAACGGATGCTAACAGTGATGATCAGTACGGAGATGAATTAATTTGATTTCCACCTCATTTTTGGAACAAAACTGTTTAGAAAAACGGTTGAATATAGAAAAATGCTGGATATTTTTACGTGATTGAATACTATATGATGTAACAAACATTATCTTAAAATTTGGTAAAATTTGAACGATTTTTGAACCTGTAATGCTTCTTAGAAGATAGGCTGAACGGAAGAGTGCAAAAACGCAAAATAAGTCAGGAGAGCTGTCTTGATCCGAGCAGGCTAAAAGCGGGGATAAAAATTCCGTTCTTGCGCCAAAAAATCAAGCTTTCCAAACGAGAGAACGAGTTTGTTGGCCAGCACTTTTTGAGGAAAACAGAGGACTTTGAGTGAAAAGACATTAGGTACTAATTACCAATTTTATGGCAATCAAATCGTTCTAAATACTAATCTGCTATTCAAAAAAAGATTTTGGATTTTAAACTTTTTTGGGGTTTTCACAGGTTTCTTTAGCAGATTTCTTTTGTACATTTTTCAGCCAAATGTTGTACATTAATCTTCGAATGTTCTAGTTTGTAGTTAATAAACTTTTTTTGAGCAATGCTCTGCTTAAAAATATAAATTTCACTTTTTTTTAGCTTTTTTCTATTTTTAGTGGTTTTTTTCTGCACTATTTTTGAACTTTGACCAATTTAATGTGCTCAAAAATTCTGGCCAACGGACTCGTCCTTTCGTTTGGAAAGCTTGATTTTTTGGCGCAAGAACAGTATTTTTTGGTTTATTATTTCCAATAATAAGCCTATGTGATCGTGTAGCAAAAAATTTTTATAACCCCCCCTCAAACTTTGTCACTTTACGTTTCAAGGTGCGTAGAATCCAAATTTGAAATGTCCGTCCGCCATCCGCCGTTCGCCGTCCGGCCATAAAAGGCCTAAGAATTTACTTTAAAAACCCGTTCTTTCGGACATAGACTCCATTTGGGGTTTAGTTGGCCCTAACGTTTAACCATCCCGATCGCTTTACTCGCATAGATGCTATGGGCCGAAAACGGGCGAAAAAGTGTCTTTTTCGAGGCTTTGAGTCTTAGACGTGTTAGACGCACGCCTGGCACGCTTGGCAGGGGGTCACGGTGGGTGGTGAGGGGGGTGAGCGGGGGGTGGAGTGAGAGGAGGCGCCGCGGCACCTTTTGGTGGCTGGAGTGACCAGGGGCGTAGCAGAGGGGTGTAGGAGAATGGATATTTATTACTTCTACGTGTTATACCCATATAATATACCGCGGCACCATGAGGTGGGTACAGCGTTCCTTCGATGCATGAATAGGTATATGTTTTTTTCTAGGTCATATTTGTGTGTTAATACCAATGCTTCTCCTACGCATATTTAATAACATATCCTCTCAACTTTTCGTACCTACTTAGATAATGATATTATTAAGGCAATAACTATTTGAATAGATAGGAGCTCAAATCGAGAAATATAAACATGCATATATAATTATAGAAGTATAGGTTGTGGCAACTCGAAATAGGACACGCCAAGGAGTCTGGACGGGCCTTATGACGTACGCAAGCCAACTAAAACTACAATCAAACTCAATTGAAAAAATAATAAACCTTTGTGAAATAATTTGCAGCGTTTTTACATAGGTGTAGAGCAATCGGGTTGGCGAGATGTTTGGACCAACTAGTGACCAAACTGAACATTTGAGCCAAATTTTAGATTATTTCAACCCTTCTGGGCCATTTTAGGAGGTTTTCGCCGTTTTTCAGGTATTCTGGACCTTAGTGCGCCGTACGAAGCTTTTTTCTGGTACTACTACACCGAGTTTTATCAAATTGGGATCGTAAATCATCGGCCGGATATGAGCCAGTAATCTTGTCATCACTTTTGATCAACCGTAAAGGGTAAAATTGAAGGGCTTCACTTCGATATTAAAAAACTGAGATCTCGAAAACTTTCATAAATTGATAGTTTTTTCGTTCGATTGAGTCAGAACAAAATCACAATCATGTTACACTTGAATATTGAGTAAAATGATTCATGCACATATACATGATCATGTTGATTTTGATCTGGAGTATTTTGGGTCTATTTAGGATCTAGCAGTTTTTCTGTTTTTTGCTTCCTCACTACGGAAGGTAGTGAAGCTCTGTGTTCGTGATTGAAGTCGAAAACATTTTTGTCTTCCAAAATCAAAATGTTCACTTCCTTATTGCGTTTCAGAGCTTGCTGATCAATTTTGGTTCCGTGTCTTTCTATCTGTCTGTCTGTCTATGCTAAATCCTTGTCACGGCCAAAACTATACTATGTTTCAGTCCGATTCTGTTGAAATTTTCAGGGATTGTGCGGGTTAGCTCTTGAACGATCCGCTATAATTTTTAATGCGGTCGAATCATCTAATGGTCCGATTTCATTCGAAATCGGAGAGTGGATGGGTATATGTTTCAGGAAGATTCCCTATAAATTATATGGCCATTGGTGGAGTAATAACTTACTATAGCGCACGAGCAAAATTAAATTGATCGACACAGACAAAACTTCGAGATTGATGCATCGATTTTTATGAAAATTTCAAGGCTTGTGCGGTTTAACTCCCAGACTTTCCTGTATAAATTTCAATGCCGTTTCATTAGTGCGCAAACGCTAGCTTCTCATAACGTCGGCTTATCATCATTTCGATTCGTACTTTGTCCTTCAACTAATTCTACACGTTCAAGTTACAGTATGTGAGGAAGCTATATTGCCCACCCAACTTGGCAGATGTTTTTCCTAATATCAGATGAATCTCAAAAATATCTACTCTGTTAAATTTACCTGTCCATGATAACAAATCTATTAGAATTACCGATTATGGTTACAAAGGCTGAGCCTGTTTTATTTCCTTCACTTTTAAATCTGCTACTGGCAGCAATGGTGTATTTGGAAACCGTCCACGAAGTGTGTTCGAAACTCGTTTCGCAGAAATATGAAGTTTAATCTGCTTCAATAGATATGCCCATCCCATATACTCAACCATCGTACCAGCAGCACCATCCGTCCTATCAAATCCTTCCATCTTTTCGACGGCATTATTCAGAAGTGAGTACTTCATTACCCCAGTTCTTCCTACTTTTAAGCCAATTTCAGTTACGTAGAGGAGGGAAATACGAGACTTAGCGTGAGCTGCTGCTCTCATCAAGTTTTGATGAGGGTTCCTACGCTGGAAAGATCGCACCTCCACTTGACCAGGCATGTTGAAGGATGAAGAACCCTCATGTCAGGGGCTGACGAGGAAGTCAAGAGGAGCTCTGTGTACGCACGAGCACACGCAGCCAGCGTCAATCAAGTTAAGAGGAGGAATAGAACCACTTACACACGATCGCATCTTCCCAAAGCTTCAAGGACCTGTCATCGGTGAGGTTTCCAAAAACCATCCAGGAATTCTCGAAAAGCTTCTTTTTTTTATTGTCAGAGACCATTACAATAATAAATGTACCTCATTGGCGAATTTGTAGGTATCATTGATATTTTCGTTGGTATTAAACATTATTTTATTTAAAACATTATTCTACAGGACGGAAGTTGGTGAAAAAAAGGAAAAAAAAAAGTTGTCTAAATCGATTTCGACGGTTAGACCATCATAAGTAACAAACAATAACTGAAGGCAAATTACGAGTAGAATGGCCAAAGCGTATATAGTCACAGGTGAAGGGAGATTGAGTCCCATTGGACGAGGGAAAGGAAAGGGGGTGGGGGTACAACCAATTATGTGTAAGCAAAGTGAAGAGTGATTATAGCTAATCAGATGAAATGAAAGGAGGGGAAGAATTACTCAATATGTTTTCAACAGTGTGAAATGGATAATTCCAAGTTTTATATAAATGGACTTATCATTGGTGAAATATGTTGAAGGATATCCTCATTTAAACATTTACCAGATCTGTCACTTTTGATAATTTCGAATTTTTCAAGTACATTCGACATGCCTCCCTTCGTACAAAAATGAAGACATTCTACAAACTATCTGTCAAATCATAATTGTAACTATCATTGGATTCCTTAAGATTTTTTGCAAATTAATGTAAAACTACCCTTATTTTCCCTGAAATCCTCCTGATGCTCTTATATTCTTTCCCTGATTTATTACCAGTTTGACAACAATATTCGTAGCTACAAGAAACTTTTTGTTTATAAACCCCACTTTTATCCTGAATATTGATCTTGTCTTTAACGGAATCTAGTAATGCTCTAAGAATATTTCTAGTCTTAAACCCACTTTGTAACCCCTCGATGATAGAATTTTGCCGATTTTATCAGAAATTTTCCCATAATACTACGGTATACTTACCCATTGTTTTTCTTCAAATGTTACAGCTTCCCTAACCAGATTGAAAACTTGATCTCTACTGCTTTTCCCAAGAACCTTATCTCATATGGTATCAACGAGATCTAGTACTAGTCGCTATGCTTTTGATAATGGATTTTTCTATAGATAAATTTTTTGATAACTCATTGGAATAGATAGTGCACGGTTGATCATAATTTGCATGGTCATGGACTAAAGGGTGATTGAAGTACTATGGATAGTTGTATCGTCATACTTATCTTCTCTATAGATTGTAAAATCATAACTTTGTCGCTAGTGATTTAGTTCGTGTAATCACAGAACCTGGAGATATGACTGCGATTATGATTAGATTCGTAACACAGTTTTTCAGTAATTATATTCGTAACCAAAACTTTTTTTTGCGATAACTGTAATCACCAGTTTTTTAATGTAATTTTGGCCGTAACAACCAATTTCCCTATAAATACGCCCGTTACCACACATTTTCCCCTGAAATTATAGTAATTGTTTCTCTTTTAAAGTTACATCTTCCCTAACCCGATTGGAAACTTTATCTCTACTCTTTTTCTAATGAACCCTACACATATGCTATCTACGAGATCACCACCCGATTTTATCAAAAGCATAGCGGCTAGAAATGGATATGGAGAAGATCTACCAATTAGCAGATACTACCTAGAAACGTTAAGTTTACTGATCAATACATAACCTTTGGCTGGTTGTTAGGCGTTACCTAAAGAGCGTAAAAAAGAATGTTCCCTCGAGGTAGCAGGTACGTTACTCGCGAGCCGAATCTATGAATAAAAACAATCCTTGAATTTTTGAAGCGCACACAAATCAATATAACATTTATATATATATATATATATATATATATATATATATATATATATATATATATATATATATATATATAAAGTGTTGTTGTCTAGTGAATAATACATTCGAGGGTTTTCTTGAATTGACCAAACTAGACATGTGGTTTTTATGTTTTATTTCCCGACGTTTCCACCCAGGGTCTGGGTCCTAATCATGGGATCTACAAAATACAAAGCATGAATGTGAAAAATGGATGGACAGTATATAGCTAACAAAGTATGTCTAGTAACATTTCATAATAGGTAGGTATACTCTAAGTTTTACTTACAATATTTGCAACAGGCAACAGACTCTTCAATGTCAACTACACTGGTTCTGATTAACTGATAAGAGGTAAAAACATTGCGTCTAATTGGACATGTAAACGGCTATAGGTGATTCTAAAGGGTACAGCAACGGACATAGGTAGTACAATATAGGTACTTACTACATTATAGCTAAAAAATTCTATATTATGAATGGTTATGAATGGTAACATTACTAATTATAGCTATATATAACGAATTGAAGGTGAAATTGAGGTGATGAAAGGGGGAAGTTTGATAAAATTAGCTAGGTACATTGTTTTTATTTTAGTAATTCTGAATAAACAGTTGATAAGCCTTTTATGATTAATGCACTTTTCTTCGTTTTTAATCATGAATGCTACTTCTTTAACTTTACGTTTTTCAAATGATGATTCTAAATAATATATTTTCCAATTTTCGTCACTGACTGTGGGTTTATGTTTACTAACAGCTATGTGTTTTGCTAATGGTGTTGCATAATTGTCATTTGATGGAGTTTTATTGTTCTTCTGTAATGCTTGTATATTATCACGAGTATGGCCTTCCATTCTTTTTACTCCTAACTGCTTTGTTTCCCCATAATAGAGGATATCACAATCTTGGTACTTTATTTCGTAGACTATGTCACTGATTTCATTTTTGGTAAAGGGATCTTTTAATTTTGAGAGTAGGTTTTTTTTTTTTTTTTTAATATTTGATATTGTTATAAAATGTTAATTTCAAATCACTACTGTAGGATTTTAATTTTTTTCTTTATTTGATCTGAGACTACTCCTATATATCTGAGTGAAGCGAATTTGGGGTTGGGATAAAAAAAAACCTATTTTCAAAATTAAAAGACCCCCTTTCCAAAAATGAAATCAGTGACATAGTCTACGAAATAAAGTGCCAAGATTGTAATATCCTCTATTATGGGGAAAAAAAGCAGTTAGGAGTAAAAAGTATGGAAGGCCATACTCGTGATAATATACAAGCATTACAGAAGAACAGTAAAACTGGATCAAATGACAATTATGCAACAGCATTAGCGAAACACATAGCTGTTAGTAAACATAAACCCACTGTCAGTGACGAAAATTGGAAAATATATTGTTTAGAATCATCATTTGAAAAACGTTAAGTTAAAGAAGTTGCATTCATGATTAAAAACGAAGAAAAGTGCATTAATTTTAAAAGAGACATAAAAGGCTTATCAACTGTTTATTCAAAATTACTAAAATAAAAACAATGTACCTAGCTAATTTTATCAAACTTCCCCCTTTCATCACCTCAATTTCACCTTCAATTCGTTATATAGCTTTAATTAGTAATGTTACCATTCATAACCATTCATAATTTAGTATTTTTTAGCTATAATGTAGTAAGTACCTAGATTGTACTACCTATGTCCGTTGCAGTACCCTTTAGAATCACCTATAGCCGTTTACATGTCCAATTAGACGCAATGTTTTTACCTCTTATCAGTTAATCAGAACCAGTGTAGTTGACATTGAAGAGTCTGTTGCCTGTTGCAAATATTGTAAGTAAAACTTAGAGTATACCTACCTATTATGAAATGTTGCAAGACATACTTTGTTAGCTATATACTGTCCATCCATTTTTCACATTCATGCTTTGTATTTTGTAGATCCCATGATTAGGAACCAGACCCTGGGTGGAATCGTCGGAAAATACAACATAAAAACCACATGTCTAGTTTGGTCAATTCAAGAAAACCCTCGAATATATATATATATATATATATATATATATATATATAGAGAGAGAGAGAGAGAGAGAGAGAGAGAGAGAGAGAGAGAGAGAAATTTTGGATCTATGATGGTGATTCGTTTACTGATATTGTAATTTAATTGTTTATTCACGTTTGCAATTCAATGAAAGATATGCAACGAAAAAATAAGACTGAAAACCCTTTTTTCGCTCCAAGAAATGAAAGCACAAGCTGGCTAAATCAATAGTTCATAATTGAATATCAAGTGGATTCGTCCTTCTTTTTCCTGATCACTACCGTATATCAATTTTTTCCCGATTTTTCTCTCCTTGAGTAAAGATGAAAATAATTGAAAAAACGTTCAGCCGGAATATGAATTTGAATTTCAATAGGTGAGTTTGTTTAATGGTTCTGCAAACTATATATTGTGGTTCGGTGTACTCATAACAGTGTAATACAACTCATATATTATAACTAAGCATGATATTACTCGTAAGAATGAAACAACTACGGAAAGTGCCGTACCTACCCAAAGCTTGTGTTTTTGATATATTATGCCTATGAAGAAGGATATTTTTATGTTTCTCTACTATTTTCTGGGCTTAGCGAATTAGTCATTGTGTTAGATCATTACAAGTGTCAATGTGGTTTCGCATATGCAGGTCAGCAGGTGCTAATTACGACTCTACTTCATTAGTTCATTTTGTACGTCCAGCATTTTTGTAAGTAGATATAATATCCTAAGGTAATTCTGATTAGCTAACCCTGTTTCAACTCCAGGCATAGCAATCGCCTTGAGACCACCACGATCAACCCATTTAATTTTGAATGACCTACCTATGGCCGTTAGATAGCGATAAATTGTTGTTTAAAGAAATGTTCATGCGCGCACAAATGTACTACTACGCTATCTGCTACGCTGTCTGAAACGTTTCTTTATTTGGACAGTTCAAATTATAACAAGACTACAAAAAACATCTGCCGAATTGGGTGTGGTACGTAGCTTCCTAGTTTATTTTTCATGAATGTATAGATCATTGAAAATTTTAAAATGATCTTGAAAAATTTCATAGCGGAAAAGAGTAAATTAAGACGTAGCGTGAAATGTTGGAAAGGTGGAATTGGTCAATTATGAAACGAAAGTATGATACTCGTTGTAATTGATGTTTGTGCAAGCGCAGAATGAACTGATGAGTTGAAAACAATGAAATAGGTACGGGACCATCATGATACAATCGTGTTGAAATTGATGTGAGTTAATCAAGTCATTTTCTTCCAACTGTCATCCAAATTTAAGCGAAATCGAACGAATAGTGTTAAAAAATGGAGCATAATGGAATTTACGTTATTGCATGCGCAGGTTGAAGTATTAATTTGGCAAAAATGAAACTGATAGGGAACCATCTACAACCTAACCCGCGCATTCTCTGACAATTTCATTGAAATCGGATGAAAACAGTGGAAGTCAAGGTCGTTACAAGGATTGCACATGGGCGCATGCGCAGTAGCTGTTAATGATAAAATCATGTGTAAATTAATATGGGATGATCAAATAGTCATCCCCCAACTATCATCCAAATTTTAGCAAGATCGGACGACTAGGGCGTGAAAAAATGGAGTATAATGGAATTTAGTTTGTGGGTGCGTAGAGTGAAGTATTGATTTGGCAAAACTGAAACTGACAGGGGACCGTCTACCCCCTAGCTCGCAAATTCCCTGAAAATTTCTTCCAGATTGGAAGAAAACTGTGGAGATTAAGCTTGTTACAAGGATTTGCGGTGACAGGACAGACACACACACACACACGCTCACGGAACCAAAGTTGTTCAGAATGGTCTAAAACGTAAATATGAGAGAAGAAATTTTGATTTTCGAGACCAAAAATTTATTTTCTCCCGAAATCGAAAAAATGCTTCCGCTACCTTTAGGTAGACTCGGAAGCAAAAAGCTTTCTGTCCTTAATTAATAAATTTATTATTATTTTCTTTTTTTTTCAAATAATCACCAACATTTCCCCAGGAACTTGAGCTTCTTCAAGGAGACACAATTCAAAATGTGTAAAAATGAATACTTATCTTTTTTTTTTTGATAAAAAAAGAATTTAAAATTATCAGTTTGAGAAAATTCCCGAAGAAGCTCCAGTCCCTCAGAAGAAGTGCTGGGAATTGATTTAAAAAAAAAAAAATTTTTTTTTTTAAGACAGAAAGGCCTTTTTAGTATATGTTGTCTGAAAGCTAAATTGCACCATAGGTTCCTATTATTTCATCAATAGCATAGTATATTTTAATATTGTTTCTTACATACGAGGTACTGAGGAACACAGACAGACCAATGATATTCCCAAATTTGATTGTTTGTGTTTCTCTACGTCCTGACAAAACCCCATATTTGTTGAGGAGATACTTTGGATAAGAAGGAAAAATAATTAATCGAAATTGAGGACAGAATGGCCTATTTTTTGTAAATTTACTTGAATGCCAAACCCAGTTCATCCGAACCCAATCAATTAAATGTAGGCATTTTGCTTCAGTAAGTATAGTCGGACTTCTGAACAGTATAAATATAACTATAATATGGGTCTGACTTAATATGATTGCTGGATGAATATTGCAAATCCGATCAAATTAACTAATACCATGAGAAGCGATTTGAACAAGGTGAATTCCGTGGAGGATAAATAAGGCTATGAAGTGCTAAATTCCTCAAACGTTCGTTAAACGTATAAGTGAATACGATTTTTACATTCATGAATAAGTATTTCAAGCACTTTTGAGCATCTACAGTGCTTTTTAGGACGACCCTCTGAAGCTAGGCTTCGTAAGTATAGGGAAGATCTATTGGAATTGATCCAGGGGGGTAGGAGACACACTAACCATGAGAAAACTCGGCCCTTCGGGCCTCGCATGGGACTCCCCCGGACCCCTCGGTTGCTTTCTGCTTTGAGTCTTCGGCTAAAATGCCAAAACATGGAGTATGCTTTCTTCCCGCTAAAACAACGAAATAAATAGAGAGTTTTTGTTCTTCCCGTAAGATTTTCTCCCGTTGACGGGTAAAGCAGCGTCTAGAGCAAGCAGCTGGAGATGCTAGCTCTTCACGTGATTTTTACGCGTATTTCTACACGTATACGTGAAAAACCAAACGCTAACGTCACGTTAACGTCTCTATAAGTGTTTCAGATGCTGTTTCGTATTCTTTTCGTACAACCTATTCTTATTTAAATAATTAATTGCTTTATATTTATTTATAAATACATAAATTATAAATACATTTATTGCTTAGGTACCTTAAATGGCTGAATTTTGTAGCGGAGCATTTCACTATAACCTCTCGACTTGTTGACCAACCAACGTGTTGTTGGCAACCACACTGTGGTTACCTTTGCTGGTAACTGCGTAACTGCGGTTACCTTGGTCACACTGTGGTTACCGGAAGCTGTGGTTACCTTTGCGTCAGGCTATGATGACTACCCGTAGGCCGAAATTCCAACGAATGCATTTTCCCGTGCACGTGTAGATAGGCCTTTTTCCCGTACACGCGTAGTTCTACACGTTGACGTGAAGATTCGCGCATGCGCAGTGGGTATTTCAGTCTTTTTGCGTATACGGGTAGAAAATTACGGGAAGAACAAAAACTCTCTAATATTTTACTAATCGAAATTAGACTAGATATGTGATTTTCTGTTATGGTGCGCGTCTACAATTACTGTAACCAAGATTAACTTCTCAACCAAGTGACAACATAACAAGTGCCATTGTTTACTATATTTATTTATAACATAAATAAATATAAAACTTCAACATAAATAGAAGAACAAGTACGAAAGAAATAAGTGATAAATCGAGAGCTTTCCAACGAATGGAGAATGATTTTTGTCCAATGAAAACTAAAGAAGTTTCATTTTCCCAGCAACGGCTTGGTAGTACGTGAAAATCATTAGAAAATTTTGAGACAATTCCGCGTAACGTTTTCGGGCAGTTATCTGTTATCTGTTTCAGACCATTCTAAAATTCGTAAATACACCATATATGTGTATGTCTGCGAGTGTTAATGTGAGTGTGTGTTACAAATTTTGTCGAGGCTTCCCTGGCCATAATTCTCAACTGATTTTCGAGATTCTTTCTTTGTTCGATCCGAATTTTAGTCTAGTTGTACGAAAAACTTCGGAAATTTGGAATTTCAAGATGGAAGAGGGAGAATGGATTTCGTAAGGCCGAAAAAATGTTGTTTTTTCGTCATATCTTTTCGACGCTACCCAGACTACAATTCTCAACCGATTTTCGTGATTCTCATTTCGTTGATTCCGTTTTCAGTCCGGTTGTGCAAAGAACTTCGCAAATGTCGGAATTGCTGTCGAGGTGGGGGTGGAGGGGATGATTACCGATTTTTTCGAGTGCTGCCTATCTAAAAATCTCTACTGATTTTCGTGATTCTTATTTTGTTCCATTATGAAATCGGTTGTGACAGAGTTCCCGTCGGGATCTCAGAGAATGCGCTGGCGTCGCCCGGTTGGTGAACAACGGGCGTCGCACGCCTTTCCTCGTGTTTTTGAGAAGCTGAGTTTGGCGTTGGATGGGTGATCCTGGTCCCTGGAAACCAATCTACTCCGAATATAGCTCATTAATGCTATTAGTAGGAGTGGTATCTCTCTGACGGGATACTGTCAACCTCCTCTACCTTTTTATCGAGGATTTAGGCCCCCATTGCACCTCTGGGGGGGTACCTAGATCCTTCATATGGTAGCAGAGCGTGGTTAGGATTATGGACGGCTAACGCCTAGTAATCTAATCCACTATTTTTGGGGCGTTAATGTTTCAGAAGAAACATGGCCTGGGGTTCCAGAAAAAATTCCCATTTTCACCCTTTGGTATATAAATAATTTCATTGGTCTTTGACTTATGATTTTTCTTTTATTCCCCTCTTATAATTTCAATTTTATACCTATGGTATACCTGGCCTTTGCCATTTTTATTATTATTCTTTATACCCGGGCTTGGTTCCCAATTATTCAAGGGCATTGTTCCCAATTATTCAATTTCCAGGGCTAATACCCAATTTAAGTCCCTTGGGCATATTAATTTATATCTATTTTATTTTCCTTAAGGTATAAGTCTCCATAGTTGAGCCACCGTTTTGTCCCGATTGTTCCAATCTTTGATTGGGGGTTAATTACCTAATGAATACTTCTTATGAAGATTCATTGACAATCCATCCTGTTTTAATTTCTCTTTTCCAATCCTCAATCGCCAATGCAGCTATTTATTAATGAGCATCAGTTTTCAGCCAGTAACTATTCCACCTAGTTAACATACTTGATCTTCAATCAAGTATGTCTTTGAGTGGGGGAGTGTGACAGAGTTCCCGTCGGGATCTCAGAGAATGCGCTGTCGTCGCCCCGTTGGTGAACAACGGGCGTCGCACGCCTTTCCTCGTGTTTTTGAGAAGCTGAGTTTGGCGTTGGATGGGTGATCCAGGTCCCTGGAAACCAATCTACTCCGAACATAGCTCATTAATGCTATTAGTAGGAGTGGTATCTCTCTGACGGGATACTGTCAACCTCCTCTACCTTTTTATCGAGGATTTAGGCCCCCATTGCACCTCTGGGGGGGGTACCTAGATCCTTGATATGGTAGCAGAGCGTGGTTAGGATTATGGACGGCTAACGCCTAGTAATCTAATCCACTATTTTTGGGGCGTTAATGTTTCAGAAGAAACATGGCCTGGGGTTCCAGAAAAAATTCCCATTTTCACCCTTTGGTATATAAATAATTTCATTGGTCTTTGACTTATGATTTTTCTTTTATTCCCCTCTTATAATTTAAATTTCATACCTATGGTATACCTGGCCTTTGCCATTTTTATTATTATTCTTTATACCCGGGCTTGGTTCCCAATTATTCAAGGGCATTGTTCCCAATTATTCAATTTCCAGGGCTAATACCCAATTTAAGTCCCTTGGGCATATTAATTTATATCTATTTTATTTTCCTTAAGGTATAAGTCTCCATAGTTGAGCCACCGTTTTGTCCCGATTGTTCCAATCTTTGATTGGGGGTTAATTACCTAATGAATACTTCTTATGAAGATTCATTGACAATCCATCCTGTTTTAATTTCTCTTTTCCCATCCTCAATCGCCAATGCAGCTATTTATTAATGAGCATCAGTTTTCAGCCAGTAACTATTCCACCTAGTTAACATACTTGATCTTCAATCAAGTATGTCTTTAAGTGGGGGAGTGTGACAGAGTTCCCGTCGGGATCTCAGAGAATGCGCTGGCGTCGCCCGGTTGGTGAACAACGGGCGTCGCACGCCTTTACTCGTGTTTTTGAAAGGCTGACTTTGGCGTTGGATGGGTGATCCAGGTCCCTGGAAACCAATCTACTCCGAACATAGCTCATTAATGATATTAGTAGGAGTGGTATCTCTCTGAAGGGATACTGTCAACATCCTCTACCTTTTTATCGAGGATTTAGGCCTCCATTGCACCTCTGGGGGGCGGGGGTACCTAGATCCTTGATACGGTAGAGTTTTGGAAAATGCGTCAAGATTTTCATTTTATTGAGAGAGGGCGTGAATGGAGGGGGCCATTTTAATAAACCATAATTTTTTAACTATTCTCGTCCAATTTTCGTGATTATTGTTTTGTTCAACTTTGAATTTGGCCTAGTTACAGAAAATCTAACAGGAGTTTCAAATTTCATGATGGAAGAAGGTGAATGGGGGGGTTAATAACGATAAATCGTGATTATACCCATCAGCCTTTCGTGACTGTTTTAATTTTTTTATTTTTTCTATCCAAATTTTAGTCCAGTTATGGTACTCGCAGTTTCAAATTTTCTGTAGTTGAAGGGGTTAAAGGGGGGGAGGGGGGTTCCGATAAATCATTTCATTCTCTATTAATTTAATTCGCACCAAAATATACACAATCCAGTCATGGGGATGTCTCTACAATGCATGCATTACATACCAATATTAAATTTATATCTTTAAGCAATGAAATTCAATCGTAACAATGACATTTTAAGCAAATCCCATTAAGTAGGTTTGATAAATTTGACGTTTTCAGAAACTCGACCAGAATCAGATTCAAATATTGGGATGTATGCGTATGGGAAAGGTCTGGGAATATCATACCCACCGACAGACATGAAATTTGCGGTGGGTGGTGAAACGTAAGTTTTGAGTGCCTACTTGATTACTTCAATTCTAGAGCAAAATAATTTTTCTACTCAAGAAAGTGAAAGAATGCGTTCGCTACTATCCCGGAGGTATGCATAGCTGTGAAGATCGGCTCAAAAAAGTATTTGATATTATGTTTCCAAACTTCTTAAAATAATTAATTCATCTTCTTCTATGGAAAACTTGAGAACGGTGAAAACTTAACAGTGAGTTTAGTTCGTAGTTTCTATAGAATATCGAGCTCATCTCATAATGAAGAGAAGGCGGGAGTCTGGGTTGGTGAACATTTCCTTCGCTCCCCGACCTCCTGGCTCCTGGGGGCTAAGGATAATTAAATAAATTGAATTGAGACGAAAGGCCTTAAACTCTTTTAACTTGTTTGGCTGGAAAGTTCATTTTCCGACCGGGATTCATGAGCTGGGGATATAATCCAATCACGATGTAATTCGCCGGAAGACGGATGAATATCGTGAGTCGTATTGATTTTGGTAAATACTCGCCTCTGTTTCTTGATGGATTAGGAAGAAATCTGTCTGTGAATTTAGAGTTATGGAACTGAGTGGTTGTTTTGACATGAAGGATGTTTAAGAGAATTTAGCTGATATGCTTTAGTCAGCTGAAAAGCAGCTCTAAAACGCTGAAAGGATGTGAAAATTTTCAAAACCACGGTTTAGGTCAAACGACGGTTTGTTAAAAGGCCTTGGGTCAAACGATTTTTCGAAGACTTGTGTCCAAGGACGTTTGTCAAGACATTTCATCATTCAAAATACGTGACTGAATCTGTTTACTCAAACATAGCAGCGAGGCATAGTATATATATTTTTTTTTTTTGGTGTGGTATTTTCGTAGCATCGTATTCGTCATACTGTAACTCATCAGCACCGCGATGTAGAGTTGGAACGATTTGGATTAAGCTAAACAAGCTTTTTGCTAGAATCAGCTGTTCCGAAGAGTGTTTGGATCAAGACGTTTGTCAAACGACGGTCCTGGTCAAACGACTTTTCGTCAAACGGCGGTTTGTCAAAAGACCTTTGGATATAATCCAATCACGATGTAATTCGCCGAAATACGGATGAATTGCGTGATTCGTATCGATTTCGGTAAATAATCGCCTTTGTTTATGATGAATTAGGAAGAAATCTTTCTGTGAATTTAGAGTTATGGAAGTGAGTGGTTGTTTTGACGTGAAGGATGTTTAAGAGAATTTAGCTGATTTGCGTTAGTAATTTATTTATTTCGTTTATTTATCATCACAATAAATTGTTGACAATCGTCAGCACTTAACAATTAAATGAAAATATTGGTTATAATATTTAAAAAAAACTCAGATAAAAATGAAAATGAAGTCGAGACCTGGCCAGATGCTGGCCAGAGGCATCCATCCGCCCAAAACGGCGGCCCGGCCAGGACGCCTCCCGAGGGTGCTCATCCGTTTCTGAAAGAGCACTCTTAAACACGATCAACAGGCGAATCGCATCAGGAAGGGTGCACCAAGCGAGACTGCCCCCGGGCCAGACCCCCCCCCCCCCCACCGAACCACCAAGCGAACAAAACAGATACACGCAGCCAAAAACACTATAAATTACTCACTTACCTAACAACCATTCATTCAGCTAAAAGATTCTTGAAGTAACAAAGATGTATAAAAAAAATATCAATAATGATTATTATGTACACTACACATATGTTAAAAAGAAGGAAAAAAAAACAACAATGCTCAACAAACTAACACAGTGTGGTCATAACTAGGAGCTAGCTCGAGTACTTTTATCAAAATTCCTTGGCTACTGACATAAAGAACAACTAATGGCTATAATATATACTGAATCAAGAAAAATCAAGCGTAAGGGGTGACAATGTCCTATCGTCAAAATTCAATAGAAAAAAAATCAGAAACTGTATAGAGTTCCGCAACAATTAATAATTTTTTCGTAGCTCTCTTGAAGGCCGAAGGAGTCAATTTTTACATAGAGTCAGGCAGGTGATTGAAAAGTCGCCGACCAACTTGTAGTGGGTTCCCAGTCATAGAAGCGGAGAGTCTTACGGGAGGAGGACACAATAATTCTCTACTCCTTGTATTATACGTATGCACGTCTGATCAATTGGTGAAACTTGATTAACCTTTTTTGGAGTATAACAAACATTGTTGCACGTAGAGGGCAGGCACAGTGAAAGAACCAAGTCGGCGAAAGAAGCCTCTACAGCTCTTACGGCCACCGAGTCCGAAAATAACACGAATTGCTCGTTTCTGCTGTTTGAAAACTGCCTCACTCTGAGAGGAGTCTCCCCATAAGAGAATACATAATTAATCCTGCTCAAGAAACTGGCAAAGTATACAGTTCTAATAATATCAAATGTAACTGAGCACTTCAATCGACGTAACAAAGTTATAAGACGCCAACTCAGCTAATAAATGCTCAACATGAGCCGCCCAAGAAAGTCGGTTGTCAATAGTCAACCCCAGAAAACCAACTCTCTGATGACAACCATCACCAAGACCGAAAGTCAGCTCCTGCGTTTTTTCTTGGTTGAGAACCAAAGCATTCGACTCACACCATCGTTTAATGATGAATGTAGATCTATCAGAATTTACGTCGGCCTGGTCGGGATCAGAGCCAGTGATAAGTGAGGTGATATCGTCCGCGAAAAGAAATAGTTCAGCGCCATGTACAGATTGAAAAGCCAAATCATTAATGCAAACTATGAACAAACAAGGCCCCGAAACCGAGCCTTGTTTCACTCCACATGGAATAGGGACAGCCTTTGATGAGGAGCCGTTATGAACAGTGACTTGATGCCACCCCTCCAAATAGGATTTGAAGAAATTACAGGCAGTCGCGTCCAAGCCATTGTGCTTCAGTTTCCTCAACAGAATATCATGCGGTACTAGATCAAAAGCCTTGGTTAAGTCATACAATTTCAGCATGGCTAAGTCTCTCCTTTTAATAGCTTCAAAAACGTTGTCAATCAGAGAAGATGCCGCAGATGGAGTGCTCGTACCACTACGAAATCCAAACTGTCTGGGATAAAGCAGTGACGAACTCTCAAAATAAACCTTAAGCGTTCTCAGAACCAGATGTTCAATAATCTTCACAAATATTGGAAGTTTGGATATTGGCCTAAAGTCATCATCATTAGCGCATTTTCCCTTTTTTGGTTGTTATAAGTTTTATTTGTCGAGTGCAATTCTTTGAACACAATTTAATAATTCATATAATCTAAACTACTGTTTACAAACTGTTTGATTCCAATCAACTACTTGTTTCCACATAACCAACAAATTCTTGCTTGTTTTTCTTTTCTTTTCATAATTTTCTTATTCCAATGTTATTCATGATAATTTCAATCTTGAATCTTGATAACGGTTTAGTGAAAATGTCAGCAACATTATTATTTGACGGAACGTATTCAATTTCTATGTCTTCTTTCCTGATCATGTCTCTAACGAAATGGTAACGAATGTCAGTATGTCTAGAATGCGAACTGACCCTGTTTCCTTTCGAGAATTCAATTGCTGACTGGTTGTCATAAAGTATTTTTGGAATCCCATCGAACGAATGTCCAAACTATCTCCATCGCACTTGAGGAAACAGCCACGAATTCCGCATACATAGTTGACAAACTAATGCACGTTTGCTTGCTTGATTTCCAGGTGATAGGTGTACTGCCTAACATTATGGTAAACCCAGTCATCGATTTCCGATCATCTTTATTTCCAGCCCAAATCTGAATCTGAGTAGGCTACCATCGAATTACCCTTCCCATCGATGAAGAATTCATTATCCACAGTCCCTTTTAAATACCGGAGGACTCTTTTAGCCGCTACCCAATTGGGTTTTCCTGGATTTGATGAAAATTGCCCACGTTTGGACACTGCATAGGACGAAACTGGCCTGGTGGCTTGTGACAAATACATTAATTTTCCCACGATTCTCCTGTACGGCATTTTTTCCATTTCTTGCTTCTCTTCAAAAGTTGTTGGGCAACCTGTCTTGCTCAATTCCCGCGATGGATCTATTGGTGTTAAGGCTGGCTTACAGTTTTCCATTCCGAATTCAGTCAAAATATCTTTAATGTACTTGCATTGATTCAACTTGATGGTACTTTCATCCAGCCTCTTAACCTCAACTCCAAGTATGTAGATCAATTCTCCCATATCTTTAATTTCGAAACTTCTCCTCAATAAATTCTTCAAATCATTCATAGATTCTTGGTCAGATGATACTAGGACTAAATCATCTACATAAACCATAATTATTCCCATTTCTGATCTATTTTTGTTTACGTAAATGCAGGGCTCAGACTTATATCTACTCATGCCACCTTCAAGAAGTTTTGAGTTGAGTGTCTCATACCACGCTGGACCTGACTGTTTCAGCCCATAGAGGCTCTTTAACAACTCGCACACTTTTGGATTTGATCCACTCTCTCTCAAACCTTCTGGCATCTTCATATAAATTTCTTCTTTTAAAATTCCGTTTAAGTATGCCGTTTTGACATCCATTTGATGGATCAAACAATGGTTCTTCGCAGCAAGCTTCAGGGACAGTCTTATGCCGGGCAAACCTATGACAGGACTGTAAGTCTCATTATAATATATTACTTCTTGTTGGTTGAACCCTTGTGCAACTAATCAAGCTTTATAACGGTTAATACTTCCATCAGCAAGATATTTGATCTTAAAGACCCATTCGCAACCTATAGCAGATTTTCCAGGAGGCAAGTCGGTAATTTGACAAACATTCATTGTGTCAATGGAAGTCAACTGCTCTTCAATGGCCTCTGCCCACCGGTCTCGATCTTGTCCAGACATAGCTTCCTTGTAAGTTTTAGGTTCCTTCAATTCTATGGCTTGTGCACAACAGTATCTATCAGGTTTTTGAATTTTAGACCTATCTCTCAACTGCATCCCCTCATTTCCCCTCGAATTTACAAGCTGATTTTCTATAATTCTTGTTTCTTCATTTCCATTTTCTTCACTTTCCATCTCTGTGGATTCTTCATTTACATGATCTGTTTCACCATAGCCTGTTTCTCCCAAATCTTGAGACTGTACTTCTTGTTCATTCACCTGATATGGTTGAGGGTCTAACTTCCTTTTTCTGCAGAATTTAAAACGAATGTTGCCTCATCTTCCAGTGAGAGTTCAATGTAATTACCTGTTGTTCTGTTTTTCTCTGAGAATGGGAATTTATTTTCTTTATATGTGACGTCGCGACTTACTATTACTTTTTCATTTTTCATGTCCCACAATCTATATCCCTTGGTTGCTCCAGCGTGCCCCAGCAAAACACAAACTAAAGCTCTGCATCGAGTTTTCTTTGAACCTGTTCCCTTGAAATGTGGACAAATGCTTTGCACCCAAACGGTTTCATATGCAACACGATGGGTTTTTCCCCTGTCCAAATTTCTTCTGGCGTTCTACCATTATCGAGTAGGCACCTATTTTTCACATAACATGATGTATTGACTGCCTCACCCCAAAAACTTTTAGGAGCATTCGATGCAATCAACATTGCTATGGTTAAATCAAGCATCGTTTTGTTGAATCTTTCTGCAACTCCATTTTGCTGAGGGCTGTAAGGGCAAGAAAGCTGACGAATAATTCCACACTTTTTTAGCTCTTCCTCAAAAGCCTTGCTAACATATTCGCGCCCGTTATCACTCCTCAAGTACTTGATTGTTTTACCTGTTTGATTCTCGGCCATAGATCTGAACTTTTTGAAGTAGTTGAGCACTTCATCTTTAGTTTTCATGAAGTAAACTACAGCTCTTCTCTAGAAATCATCAATGAATGAGACAAAGTACTTGAATTTAGATTTCGACTCAACAGGCAGACGACATACATCCGAATGAATTACTTCCAGCAACTCAGTCGTAACCAATTTGCCGGTTTTCGGAAATGATTTACGAGCATTCTTACCCTTGATACAGGCCTCGCATTCCTCATCTTGATTTTTCAACACATTTTCTTCCAGGCCTCTCATTGACCCCTTCCTATACATGGTTTTAATTAATTCCTTATGAATATGTCCAAGTCTTTGATGCCAACAACTAGCTGTGATCTGACTTATCCATACAGCTTTAGTATTGACTTCCTGTTTCAGTGAATACATGTTGGCCCCGTTACGTGGAGCTTCTAACACAAATATATTTCGACAAAACACTTCACATACTCCATTCTGAATAACTAATTTGTAACCTTTCTTCTCAATAGTTGCAATTGACAGCAATCGAAAATTGAATTCAGGCACGTGATATACTTCTTCAAAATTTATGTCAAATCTTCCGTGATGAGTTCTCGTTTTGATTGATACTACCTACACTTTTCCCAATCACTGTACAAGTCCTTGAAGCCAAAGATACGATCTGAGGGGTTGACAATTTCTCATATTTAGTGAAATCTGATCTGATTGGCGAGAAATGACAGCTTGCACCACTGTCCAACAACCATTCATAATCTCGAAGGGAGTTGGCCGGATTTAAACATTCATGGACATGTTTTGGTTAAAGTTTTTCATTGGAATTTTATCATTATCATCACCTTTCCCGCCTGCTGATTTTTTCTTTGACTTGCAAAATCTGGCAATGTGACCTTCTCGTCCACAGTTGTAGCATTCCACAACAAATTTTTTATACTGCCGTGTGAATTATGCATTACTTGATTCTCCATCTCGTTTCAGTAATTGTCTTATATACTCTCCGCACTGTATACTCTCTATTTTTTCTGGTGTGTAGTCCGCATCATCAAATGTACATATCATACTGACTGTAGTTTCGAACTCATCGGGTAACCCATTCAATATGAATTACATACCTGTTCGTTGTTGATTCGATCGCTACCAGCTTTCACGATTTCTGATGCATAAGCTAGCACAGAAAGATTTTTCCATTAAAGTAATAAATTATGCCTTTGTGTTAACCAAAATGTGATCGGATGTATATTCAAAATGAATATTAAGGTCACCCATTATGACCACCAATTTGTTCAAGTTTGAAATATAGGTCACAAGACGATCAAAACATCCGAGAAAATCATCGAACTTAGATAATTGTGGTGGTCTATAAAAACAACAAACATCCATATTAAGTGACCTTACGTTGATGGCTGAAATTTCACACATAGATTGCAACGAGAGATCACATAAAACTTGTAAATAGTGAGCTGAAAAGCAGCTCTGAAACGAAAAAAGGAAGTGAAATTTTTCAACATTTTTGCCCAACGACGGTGTTTGATATCAGTGTAGAACACTGAATGCACTTTCAGGAATGATGAATGCTAAGAATTTTGAGAAATGGGGAAATGCAATGGTTGATAGAGTTGTGAGTCTGGTCAGTCCAGAAGAGAGTGGAGGGGGGTTGTGTGAACTCAACTCACCAAGACTACACCCAAGGTACACACTATTTCCTAGAGAATGAAAGGTTGATGAGGGAAATATATGATGAAGTGGTTGATCAGTAGCAGGAAGTACCACCACAGGTGATACTTAAAGGGTAGGTAGGTACCTACTACTGGAAGCTTGCAGGGGCAAGCTGAATAGAGGGGGGGTTGGTAATGTTGGAGTGTGAAATGCACATACAAATAACTCTAGGAAGTGAAATCAAGTGTGATACCTTATTATTTGGTGTTCCAGTGGAATGGATCCTGGCCAGGAGTCCTTGTAGGTAGGTAGCTGGAAACAGGTGGTTGATGGCTGACACCCTGAGTGGGAAATTCGCGGAAATACGCGTAATTTCGAGGGGAAAAGCAGTTTACCGGCGCGAACAAAGCTATCACCGACTATATACAGGTGAATTTCGGTTGGATGCGCACAGATTGAACTGATATTTAAGGATTTGACCGACTGGAGCGTCAATGGCGGTTGAGAGGTACACTTTTAAACTTTCTTGGTTGAGGTTGGAAATAGAACTGATAACGTCTGCTTCATTGGGGAGTAGAATGCAGACAATCCGCCAGAGTGCACTGGCAGCACCAGGAAATTCATGTATCCTTACGTTTCTGTGATTCTCTTGATCCATGAAGTGGTGTGTTTTGTTGATTCCAGCAGTTTAGAGACACTTGCATGACATCCACAACTCCAACTTAATTGATTAGGGAATTTATGAATTATTAGGATCAACCTGGCTTTAGATAATTGTGACAAATAAATATGAATAAAGCAGAGATGAGATGAATTTATGATGGTAACCCTGGGTGTTTCCAAACGATGAGATCTGATTGGTTGACACACAATCAAGCTGAAGGCGCAACGACAATGGCCGTCTTTGAATTAAGCAGTGAACTTTTCTGTTATCAGAAGTTCAGAAATATTAATTTGCCAGTTGATTTTCATGCATGTAGTGGAAAGTGAGTTGATTTCATCAAAATACGTACAATTAGTGGGTGAAACAAGTGATGGTAACAAGAAAAACAAGCAACAACGAAGTTAATATGATCATCAAACATGTATAACAACAACAGGTTAGTTGAATGTAAACAAATGCTAAAACTAAATAATTAGGTAGGAAAAGTGGCGTAAAATTCTAAAACCCAAACATACTCCCCCAAATTTTACGCCAAGTTAAATGAAAAGCGGCACAAGTTTGACGGTGGGACGTTTGAAGACTCCTTTGGACGTCTTCAGAGTGACCACTCTCACCACATCGTCCGTTCCAGGATGGGTCTGCAGGACGCGTGCCATTGCCCATCTTGAAGGTGGGGTTTGCAGATCACTGACCAAAACCAAATTGCCAACCTTCAGGTTTGGCGGGTTATTCACCCATTTGTCCCTGGATTGAAGACTGCGGACGTATTCTTCTTGCCAGCGAGTCCAGAAAAACTGCACTCTTTCTCTTACAAGTTCCCAGGCATTGAGGCGTGACTTGGGAACATCTGAAAAATCGACTTGAGGGAGCGCGTTCAATGGCTGACCAATGATGAAGTGCCCTGGTGTTAGTGCATCAAGGTCATCTGGGCAGTCGGAGACAGGTTGCAAGGGTCGCGAATTGAGAATTCCTTCAACCTTCGTGAACATAGTCGCAAGTTCCCATGTGGTGTAGGAACGATCGCCAAATGATTTGTGTATCAAGGCTTTGGCGGATTTGATGCCTGCTTCCCAGGCTCCCCCCATGTGGGGACTATGTGGAGGATTGAACTTCCATGTGATGGACAGATGCGCTGTGTGGTTAACCAACGATTCTTGCGTGTGTGTTCTGTTAAACCACTCAAACACATCGCGTAAATAGCCAGATGCACCTACGAAAATGGTTCCGTTGTCGGAATACATCGCTGCAGGGATTCCTCGTCGAGCCACAAAGCAGTCGAAGGTGTCAAGGAAGTCCTCAACAGAAAGTCCAAGTGCAAGTTCAATATGGACGGCGCGTGTCGATAGACAGACATAGAGACACATATATGTCTTGATGGTGGGAGCTTTCCTCAAGTTCGATGTCCTACAGAGGAAGGGTCCTCCAAAATCTACCCCAGTGTGCAAGAAGGGGCGCACGGCGTGGAAGCGGCTAGCTGGGAGATTACCCATCAATGGTGATAAGATCCGTTTAGAAAAGCGAATGCAGATAACGCATTGGCGTTTAATTAGTTTCAACAGATTCCTGGCAGAAGGTATCCAGTACTCTTGACGTATGCTTGCGCTGAGAGCATTGGGACCAATATGGTGGTTGAGACGGTGATAAAAGTCGACCACAAGCGAGGTGAAGTGGGAACGACTTGGGAGCAATATGGGATTCTTCTGTGATGTTGGTAAGGGCGCATTATGGAGTCGTCCACCGACTCTGAGGATTCCCTCTTGATCAACGAAGACTGCAAGGCGCTTGAGCTCCAATGGTAACTGGTCAGGGTTGATTGTGGTAAAGGCTTGTGGATAATAAGTGTGTTGGATAATGCTAACACAATGGAGCTTTGCTCTGGTGAACTCTGATGCTGACAATGGGCCTATACGTCGACAAAGTTTGTTCTGCTTTGGGATCTTGCAGTTGAACAGGAAGCGCTTCACATAAGCAATTACTCTGACTAGCCGCAGGAATGATGAGTGGCGTTCTGTGTATGCAATGAAGAGCGAACTAGTTTGCACAGCGACAAGAGATAACATTGTGGGCTTCAATTCAGGTATGTCCACTGCCGAAGTATCCGTTGATGTTGGCCACTGATCAATAGAGTTGGAACACCAGTCTGGTCCAGACCACCAAAGGTGGCAGTTGAAAAGATCTGCAGGCAAGACACCACGTGATCCGATGTCTGCCGGATTTTCAGTACCCCTCACATGATGCCAAGACTCAAGTTTCGTGACATCAAGAATCTGTTGAACCCGGTTACCTACAAAGGTTTGCAACAGGTAAGTTGGGGTTTTCAACCACGCCAGAACTACCATGGAATCGGTGAAGCAATAGACAGTTGTGATGTTGAGAGTTTGCTTCAAGCGGTTGAGTGAGGAGAGAAGCTGTGTCAGCAAGAGCGCACCACAAAGCTCAAGTCTGGGAATGGTGACAGACTTGAGGGGTGAAAGTTTAGTCTTGGACTTCAACAACTTCATTTGCACAGCATTGCCTTGAGTTGCACGTAGATAAATAGCTGCACAATAACCTTTCTCTGAAGCATCAGAGAAGCAGACAAGCTGGTAGGTGCTATCAGTCTTTGGGAATGGGCGTGGGATGTTGATGGACATGAGCTGCGGTAATTGATGCGTGAACTCACTCCAAGCAGTGGCTACTGTGGCTGGAACTTGGTCATCCCAATCTATCTTGGCCTTCCAAGTCTCCTGAAGAAGACACTTCGCATAGAAGATGACAGGTGAAAGATATCCCAATGGGTCGAACAATCGAGCAATGACAGAGAGAATGTTCCTCTTGGTACAGTCAGGCTCAGGTGGGGTTACCAAGTATGAGAACACGTCGGTTGATGGGTTCCACTGCATTCCCAAAATTTTGGTGACTGATGGTTCATGCGATTGAATCTGCACTGGTTGTTGCGGCTTGGATGCGTTGTTGTCCAAAAGGGGTGGATAGTTGGAATTCCATTTATCCAAGGTGAAACCTCCTTTGGCTAAAAGTGAAATTAGTTGGGTTTTCAAGTTGATCAGGCCTTCCACAGTATCACTACCGTAAGCTATGTCATCGACATATGTATGGTACATGATTGCATTTGCTGCGTCAGGAAACTCGGCACCATCATCATGCACGAGCTGGTGCAAAACACGTTGTGCGAGATATGGTGAGGAACTCAGACCATATGTCACTGTGTTCAGCTCAAAATGTTGAATTGGTTGATCAGGGCTTGGTCGCCAAATGATTTGTTGGTATTGCCGATCCTCAGGTGCGATCAGGATCTGGCGAAACATTTTCACCAAGTCACAGGTGAGGACATATGTGAAGCGTTGGAAATGGAGAACGATGTCGCAGATGTCAGCTTGAAGCTTTGGCCCTGTCAGCAGGTGGTCGTTCAATGAGCCAGATGGCGTGCAATAGCTGGCATCAAATACCACTCGTAGCTTTCCATTATCCTTGCGCAGGATAGGATGATGCGGGATGAGATACGCAGGAGGACTTGATGCAGGAGACATGTGTCCCAACTCCAAATATTCCTTCATGAAGGCTTGATATTTGTCACCAAGCTCCGGGTCACGTTTGATCCTGGACTCCAGAGAGCGGAACTGTCCAAATACCTCTTGCGTGTTGAGCTGGAACGATGGTGGAGATGATTTGAAGGGGTAACGGAGAATGAAGCGACCAGTCTCATCGCGTGTACATGTGTTTTGACAAAGTGCTCCTCACACTGCTGTTCTTCAGGAGATAGTTTGTTGGGTGTGACAACAGGCTCTTCAAGTTCCCAGAAGCGCTCAACAAGGGAGCTGACATCAGTGTGAGTCAGAAGTGCATGACCAGTTCGATTTGCTGAGTTGCAAACAAATCGACCCAGAACTGTAAAGCCAAAGACTGTGTTGATCAGCTTTGGACCTTGATCATGAACTGTGATCGGTGCACCAATGATGACATCTGGGTACAAATCTGCACCAATTAGGAATGATATGGGACCCGGTGTTGTAAATTCTGGGTCACTCAAGTTATAGACAGTGTAGTCATACCACATATCCGATTCAAGATGCTCTTGCGGAAGAGGTGGAGTGATGGCGGGTACTACCACGGCATCAGTTGATAAGATGGATGATGTTGATGGGTTATGGAAGGTGAGGTTCACTTGACCAACAACGCTGGTAAGTGTTGAGTTATTGACCCCAGAGATCCTGGTTTTGAAAGGTCTCGAACTCTGACCCAGCTGGCGTGCACACTTCTCGGTGATGAACGAATACTGGCTACCTTGATCCAGTAGTCCACGAAATTTATGTAGCTTGCCTTTGGGGTCGACGATATGGGCAACCACCGTGCCAAGAAGCACTCCACTGCGTTGGGGAGCAGTGTTGGTCCCAGAGAAGCCAGGGCTATTGCTTGGAACAACAAGCGATGATGTGGATGGAGTGTTGGGAACACTTGATGCATTGATGTTACGATCCTCAGGCAGGGGCAATCCAAGATGAAGATCTGTATGGTGTTTCAGACCACATTCACGACATGTGAAGGTTGATGGACAAGCTTTAGTCTTGTGAAAAGGGTGTAAGCAATTCCTACAGCCAGGGTATTGTCGCAAGAGATCCAAACGTTGTTGAGGAGTTGATGTTTGAAATTGTGGGCAGCTAGAAATAGTATGCCCTTTGTTACAAATGTAACACGATTTGTTGTTAGAGGTTGGTGAAGATGGTCGCGGTTTGCGATGACCACTAGTGTCATTGGTGTGGGCTACACAAGCTACGTGCGATTTTCTAGCAGCATAATTGTTGGGTGATCTAACAGGCTTCGGTTGTGCCTGTTGCGGTGGTTTAGGTGCCTCAGATGTGGCTGCCAAATCTTGCGTGATGCGAAGCACCTGACATCGATTCTGCACAAAGGTTTGAAGCATCGTGACCTTTGGATATTTGGTATCCACAATGGATAGCTCAAAATCTTCTCTAGTCTTTGGATCTAGAGATTGCAGGGCTAATTCACACAACAGGTAGTCGGAAAAGTCAGGAATGTTAAGGTTTTTAAGCGAATTGATACTCTCCATGACACGTGAGATATACTGCTGAAGAGAATCAGCGGTGGGTTTACCCGATGCCGCCTTAAACTTCAGGAATGAGTTGAGGTAAGTCACAGCAAGCTTTCGCTCATTGTCATAGACTTTGCAGAGTGCGTTCCATGCCTGTACGAAGTTTTCAGACACTTCTTTTATGTGCTTGATTGAATCTAAAGCAGGGCCACCAAGGTAGCTTCGAAGATAATGAAAGCGCTCAGCATTGTTCAATGTTGGTTCCTCGATGATGAGCGAGGTGAAGAGCTGCTTAAATCCCGACCAATCAGTCAGTTCACCATCAAACTGCTTTATACTGATGCGTGGAAGTATGGTGCGTGATGATAGTGGAGCAGTAGATGAGTTTAGAGAAGATCTATCAGCAGGAGCTGGTTGGGACGACGCCATGATTTTCTGGTGATACCCTAAAGCCTCATAATAGGCATTTTTGACCTCACCAACAAGTGCAGTATCCTGAAGGCTAGGAAATGATGGCTCTTCTTCAGTGGTTTCACTGATTTCAATAGCATTGTCATACTGCTCACGGAAATCTTTGAAAAGCTGCTCTATACTAGCAACCATACCCCGGAACATGATACGTTCAGTTACAGTGGTCATTGCAACCATGCCTTTGTTTCTGATGGCTTTGATGTCATCGCCAGCAGCTTTGAGAAGGCGTTTACACTTAGCCAATTCACGATTAGCGGGAGGTGCCATTTTGAATTTACTACCTAGATATGTATGAAGAATAGAATTTATAAATAAACAACAAGGTTGATGATCATATAACAATGACTAAATTTGTTGATAAAAGTTATAGATACTTGTAGAAAAATATATTTTGTTGATTTATTTTGTTAAATAAATAGATAATAAATAGATTTGTTGATAACAATGGACTGTATTTAAATATCCCCACAGGTACTAACTCAATCCGGTTCGACTGGACCACAGAAATGTTTGATATCAGTGTAGAACACTGAATGCACTTTCAGGAATGATGAATGCTAAGAATTTTGAGAAATGGGGAAATGCAATGGTTGATAGAGTTGTGAGTCTGGTCAGTCCAGAAGAGAGTGGAGGGGGGTTGTGTGAACTCAACTCACCAAGACTACACCCAAGGTACACACTATTTCCTAGAGAATGAAAGGTTGATGAGGGAAATATATGATGAAGTGGTTGATCAGTAGCAGGAAGTACCACCACAGGTGATACTTAAAGGGTAGGTAGGTACCTACTACTGGAAGCTTGCAGGGGCAAGCTGAATAGAGGGGGGTTGGTAATGTTGGAGTGTGAAATGCACATACAAATAACTCTAGGAAGTGAAATCAAGTGTGATACCTTATTATTTGGTGTTCCAGTGGAATGGATCCTGGCCAGGAGTCCTTGTAGGTAGGTAGCTGGAAACAGGTGGTTGATGGCTGACACCCTGAGTGGGAAATTCGCGGAAATACGCGTAATTTCGAGGGGAAAAGCAGTTTACCGGCGCGAACAAAGCTATCACCGACTATATACAGGTGAATTTCGGTTGGATGCGCACAGATTGAACTGATATTTAAGGATTTGACCGACTGGAGCGTCAATGGCGGTTGAGAGGTACACTTTTAAACTTTCTTGGTTGAGGTTGGAAATAGAACTGATAACGTCTGCTTCATTGGGGAGTAGAATGCAGACAATCCGCCAGAGTGCACTGGCAGCACCAGGAAATTCATGTATCCTTACGTTTCTGTGATTCTCTTGATCCATGAAGTGGTGTGTTTTGTTGATTCCAGCAGTTTAGAGACACTTGCATGACATCCACAACTCCAACTTAATTGATTAGGGAATTTATGAATTATTAGGATCAACCTGGCTTTAGATAATTGTGACAAATAAATATGAATAAAGCAGAGATGAGATGAATTTATGATGGTAACCCTGGGTGTTTCCAAACGATGAGATCTGATTGGTTGACACACAATCAAGCTGAAGGCGCAACGACAATGGCCGTCTTTGAATTAAGCAGTGAACTTTTCTGTTATCAGAAGTTCAGAAATATTAATTTGCCAGTTGATTTTCATGCATGTAGTGGAAAGTGAGTTGATTTCATCAAAATACGTACAATTAGTGGGTGAAACAAGTGATGGTAACAAGAAAAACAAGCAACAACGAAGTTAATATGATCATCAAACATGTATAACAACAACAGGTTAGTTGAATGTAAACAAATGCTAAAACTAAATAATTAGGTAGGAAAAGTGGCGTAAAATTCTAAAACCCAAACAGACGGTTTGTAAAAAGGCCTTTGGCCAAACGATTTTTTGTCAAACGACGGTTTGTCAAAAGACCTTCTTCACACGACGTTTTTCTAAAGAATTCTTTTACTCTAATTAGTTCAAAACTAGTGATCGGCTTGAGGCTTTGTGTCAAGCGGCGTTTTGTCAAGGACTTGTGTCCAAGGACGTTTTTTTAAGACATTTCATCATTCGATGAATTTCAAAGAATCCGTTTACTCAAACATAGCCGCGAGGCATAGTTTTGTTTTGGTGTAGTACGAGTACTTTCGTAGCATTGTTTTCGTCATACCGTGACTCATCAGCACCGCGATGTAGCGTTGGAACGACTTGGATTAAGCTATATAAGCTTTTTGCTGAAATAAGCTTTTCCAAAGAGTGTTTGGATCAAGACGTTTGTCAAACGACGGTTTTGGTCAAACGACTTTTCGTCAAACTACGGTTTTTCAAAAGACTTTTGGATATAATCCGATCACAATATAAGCCCCCGGAAGAGGGATGAATATCGTGATTCGTATCGATTTCGGTAGATACTCGCGTTTTTTTCTTGGGATTAAGAAGAAATCCGTCTGTGAATATGGAGAATTGGAAGTGAGTTGTTTTAATATGAAGGACGTTTAAGATAATATAGCTGACATGCTTTAGTGAGCAAAAACAAGTAAAAATGTTCATTCTAGAGGTTAGGTAATGATATATATATATATATATTCAACAGACTTTTCGTCAAAAGAACTTTATCAACAATGAACTAAAACATAAAAATCTATTTAAGGTTAAAAACAAATAATTTTTTTTGTAACGTATGACATTATTTAGAACGGGTTTATAGTAATAAAACTGGCAGTGAACATTTTCTTTGAATTCAAAGTGCTACAATTTCAAGAAAGTGTAACATAATAAATACGACAATTTAGGAAAATTCGCTTATACGATCATGCTTCATGACTGGAACTTTTTCATATTTCGGTATACATTTGTATTTTTTGAAGTACTAGGAAATGCATGTTTTTATAGAAATTTCGACGATGATATGCAGAGAGACTTGCCATGGCCCAGCTAACAACTGGTGTTTAATTCTGGAGGATCGTTTGAGCAAAATATATTGCTGAAAAATGTACCTAAATTCGTATAATGTTTACTGAAAAATCGAATAAAAAAACAACAAAAACTAAAGAAAAATCCAGAATTGTTTTTGATAAGCAGAATACAATTTAGGGTGGAATTTATAGTCAAAGCCTCAGTGTTTGTGTTCACTCACACTCACCTAAATGGAGGGTCACCCTCCACTTACCGGTTCGAATTCATAGTTGAGTTGGAAGGTTCACTCAAAAGTTAGGGGCACACTGAGATTAGGTACACGAGTTTGACAGCGCACCCAGACCTAGGGGACACAACGCTTTTTCAACTTAGGTTGACTTAAGTATGTCAGTTTTAGGGAAAAAAATTCCCGTGCATTTACCTTTGTTCTCATTAAGTTTTAAAGATTATCGAAGTTCGGCGAAGTATACCTGTCATTTTTGGTGAATACTTCATATTTTAGGGACTAGTTTCCCGCAACTAACGCGTCTGGAACCGTCCGGATGAGACTTTTATATTTGAAGGGGGAAGGCCACAGTTGAAAACCACTTGATAACTTGCACTGAAAATAGTAAAAATAGGAAAATATCTTATTTGCCATGAAATTGGATCTTTACGGAGAGTATTGTACTCGTATTTAGACTGTTGACCGAATCACAAGAAAGTTTTATCACACAAGTTTAAAAAATTATGTAAGTTTTTGTGCATAATTTGAACATTTTTGACAGAAAAAAAAAAAATTCAATTTTTGGTGTGAACATTTTATTGTATGTAGAATTCAGGTTCTTTGAGAAAATTTGTAATTTGTGTAATTTTTTATCACATTTTTCGTACTTTGGGCATTTTTCAAATGAAAATTCGCATATATGGTCTTGCTGCAGGACTGGAAATTTTCTAAAACTTTTTTTAGGTAGGTAGATACTTTCATTTCTGATGTATATATTTTCTTCCTGTATTGAATAAAACCATTCTCAAATCAATTTGACGATCAGTTTTCTAGACACGGAGTTTTTTTCCCGTTTTTTGGGCATTTGCCCCACTGTGCGACGTAGCGGATGCTAATTTAAATCTAGCTAGAGAATATGGTTATTCAATAAGCCTTAGAACCCCATACTCAGATTTATATATATACGCTTATAGACGCTTAAAACCCAATGGCAATCAATATATGATAGCGCTGGAACAGGGGTGAGACAGGGCGAGAAATGGACTGGAGATCGATATGGATCATATCCCGCATACGGTCGAATTACGGATTATGTTCCTCGTATCTACAGCGACTGTGCGATTTCCAGATCGTGTGACGTGGGGTGCCAGCGATGGAATCTTACAACATATATTTTTGGAATGCCCGGCGTATGCAGCTGCGAGAAATGAGATGATGGATATAGCCATCCAACAGTTGGATAATCTAACCCAGTAATACCAAATTATATTTTCAAAATTGAAACTGTTACATGGCGCTATTTGTAAATTCGTCAGCGAAATTGGAATCAATGTATAAACTGCTGTCTTTATTATTATTGTGTTTTCAATAATTATGTATTGATAATAGAAATTCATTCATTCATTCATTCGTGGCACATAGCTTTCTCGTTTACCTATCATGAATGTATAGATCATTGAAAAGTTATAAATGATCTTGAAAAATTCCATAGCGAAAAAGAGTGAATCAAGAAGTAGCGTGAAATGTCATAATTGGTCAAGTAAGAAACGAAAACATGATAATGTAATTTACGTTTGTGCAAGCGCAGAATGAACTGGTGAGTTGAAAACAATGAAATAGGTACGGGACCATCTACAACGTAACCCCGCATTTGCTGACAATTTCATCAAAATCGGATGAAAACTGGGGAAATTAAGGTCATTACAATTATTTCACATTGGCGTATGCGCAGTAGGTAGCTATTGATGATACAATCGTGTTGAAAGTGATATGAGGTAGTCAAGTCATCTTATTCCAACTATAATCCAAATTTAAGCGAAATCGAACGACTAGAGTGTGAAAAAATGGAGCATGTACTTTTGCGTATGCGCACCTACCATACCAACAGAATAAATGTCATCATCAAAGTAATTCAAAAGTAATCCAACTGTCAAATGTATTGGGTACACTAAGTTAGAAGGGTCCAGTACCAAATAGGACCAATTCCAACCATCCTGGGGGGTTGAAGGCAAAAGAAATTCTGAATTTCATGAGTCTTGTTACAACGGTAGGTTACCTACCATATCAACAGCATTCACGTCATTATAAAAGTAGTTCCAAAGTAATCCAACTATCAAATATGTTAGATACACTAATTTAGATGGTTTCAGTAAATAGAAAGACCAATTTCAACCACCCTGGGGTTCGGAAGGAAAAAGATGGACTGGATTTCATGGTCTGTTTATAATGGTAACTACCTTCCTACCACATCAACTACATAGAAGTCATTATAATAGCAATTACGATATATTATAATGCAACTATCAATAGCTTTAGATACAATCATTCAGAAAGGTTCATCATCAAAACGTCTGCCAAGTTGGGTGTGGCACATAGCTTCCTCGTTTACCAATCACGAATGAATAGTTGATTGAAAAGTTTCAAATGCTTTTGAAAAATGCCATAGCGGAAAAGAGTAAATCACGATGTAGCGTGAAATGTCATAATTGTTCAATTTAGAAACGAAAACATGATAATGAAATTTACGTTTGTGCAAGCGCAGAATGAACTGATTAGTTGAAAACAATAAAATATCGCGCATTCGCTGACATTTTCTTCAAAATCGGATGAAAACAGTGGAAATTAAGGTCATGAGAAGTATTTCAAATTGGCGCTTGCGCAATAGCTATTAATGATACAATCATGTAAAAACTGATATGGGATGATCAAATCGCCATTTCCAACCATCATCCAAATTTGCGCGAGATCGGACGACTAGGGCATGAAAAAATGGAGCATAATGGAATTTACGTTCGCGCATGCGCAGAGTGAAGTATTGATTGGCAACAATGAAACTGATAGGGGACCGTCTGCAACCTAGCCCGCGCATTCTCATATAGTTTCATCGAAATCGGATGAAAACAGTGGGAAATAAGCTTGTTACAAGGATTTGCGGACACACGACAGACAGACAGACACACACACACACACACACACACACACACACACACACACACACACACACACACACACACACATGCAGACAGACAGACACGGAACCAAAGTTTTTCAAAATGGTCTAAAACGTAAAATGCGAGTTGAAATTTTGATTTTGGAGACCATAACTTTTGTTTCTCCCGAAAGTAAAAACAATTCTTCCGCTACCTCAAAGGTAGACTCGGAAGCAAAATCAGTTACTGAATTGCGGCCTGTAGCGCGAAACAGGCTGATAGAATGACAGACAGACTTCTGTTGGATGACAAATATGTCGCTAAGCCTCACTCTCTGCCATTAAAAACGTTGCTACCTAGAAACTTCTATCAGTTAGATGGGTCCCGCAACAAAGAGGGTAATCTAATCCAGCTTCCCTAACGGAGTAGAGCAGGCGAGGAGGGCGTAGGGGGAAACACCAAACCGTTAACGAAATCGCGTGACCTGAACGCCCCCGTCGGAAAGCCAAGTTTTGTTTTCCCATTACGGCGGGAACCATCGTCCTCACCTTCCCCAGCAGTTTTCAATTAGATCCTCAACAACTACTAACTAATTGTCACCATGGAAACCCCTCAACTGCCTGACGAAGCTTACAATCCTCGTTACACAGTTATCGCTAATTGCTCTATTATAACTTGTTTGTAATGGGAGTTACTGTTCCTCTTCAACATCTAAATTCCCCTCTTCTTCTCTTCCAGCCCCATGATTACTGGCACAAACCGATGTTTATTTTGTTTTCACAATCCAAAGCTTCGCTTCACTTTAATTACGTCTCTTTTCTTTGCGACCATTTTACTTACAGAAAATAATTGCATCTGTGCCGACTCTCAATGAAAAGCTCTGCTATGTAGTTTTTTGACATCATATATTATCATGGTCAGTATTTTTAGACATTTTCTGTCTTTACTTTGGCATATGAACGAAAAAAGCATTAACAAAAAGCGTTGAAAAATGCTACTCCAGCCAAAATTTGTATTGAACGTATTTGCCTTCCCTCACTCAAATGCACATGGCAAGAGGATTTTTAGCAAAGTCAGTCCTATAAAAACAAAACAAGAATTGAAGTAAGCCACACGCTACTCATTGCTGGAGTCATTTGAAGATTATTTCAACCAGTGACATAAGGACAATGATGATGATTTTAGTGGTTTCTGCTACAGTCAATTTATTGTTAATTATTACTTTTGTTTTCATGGTTATATAAATTGTTTACTCTTTTCAATAAAATTATTTTTTCGTATCTTTGAATGTCTGTGTACACTTCCAATTTTACTGATTTACAATCAAAGCCTGGACATCCAGTAACACCCTAGCTTGAGAAATAAAGTGCAGATGAATCTATTTTTCTAGTAACTTTTCAAGTTTAGATTGGAGTTTTATTGAAGTAATTTCGGTTTTGCCATTTGACTAAAAAATTAGTGTTCGTTTTTTGGATTCTACGCATCATGGAACGTAAATCAAAGTAACGCCGGAAGGCTCATACAATGAGGAAAAGAAACGCTTGCATACGAGGCTGCAACACATTGGTACATTTTATGTCTTTAGTTACAAACTCATATGTGTTGCAGACTCTTATGCAAGCTCTAAGAGCCACTCATCTGATTCGGACCCTTGGCATCGTCAAGTAAATGTTCCAAAGAGGCTACATACGAAATTAAAGCTTCCTAGAGTGTAAAGTATAGAAATTACCTGTTAAAATGATTTAACCGCCGCATCACTAATCAAACCGTTCTCGCAATATTCGGATCACCTGCTGTGAATCAAATCATCGGAACACCAGCTCAATGAAGTCATCAGAAATTATTACACGGTTGCGATCATGTTCACAATATCAATTATTGAGAATGATCACCTGTGTGTACACAATTATTCAAATAACCATGCTCATAACTCAGCTTGTTGGATAAATTGAGAGCTTTCGAACGAATGGTCAACAAATTTCGTGGTATGAAAAACGACGAAGTACCATTTCCCTAGCAACGACTCGGTTGTAAACAGAAATCATCATTTTTAACGCTTTTTTCGTTCATGTGCCAAAGTAAAGATATAAATTGTCAAAAAGCGTTTAAAAAATGCGTCAAAAAAAGCGTTACGGTTGGTTTTGACATGGATATGTCTTTGCTCTGGCTGGTCAACCAAAAATTTCCGTGACGCAAAATTTGTGTCACAATTTCAGTGTTTTTCACGTACAACCCAGCCTTTGCTAGGGGAATGGAACTTCCGCAGTTTTCATCGCACAGAAATCGTTCGCCACTCTTTGGAAAGCGCTTGATTTATGTGATGAATGTTCACATCTCAAGCTACCAATTTCCCCCTCCTTACGTACCTGGCTACATTCCTAAACTAAGTTGATTGGACTATAAACAATTTTAATAAGCCGGTTACAATATTCTTAACGTAAAGCAATAGCATCATTTACTCCACCCCATAGGAAACATGTTGATCCTCTTGACAACAGTCGACTGTTAACAACAACTCATTGTATTGGCTTCTCTCCACAGTTATTTTCAACATTTCTATAAGTAAACCGTTGTTTTGTTGGAATTAGTCGGGATGCGGCCCAGGGATTTGTTTAAAGTTAAAGGATTTGTTTACAACTCTCGAGGACAACCGTTATAAAATCCCCAATGAAAGACATATCCATGTAACATGGTATCTGCTTGTAAAGCAGATAGTGGAACTCGTTTACGAGTTTTTTTCCCTGGTTTCTTCCCAAAATTTTAATTGATGGTTGCATTATATGTAATTCTATTATTGCACGATTTTTTGATGATTTCCGCTTGATGAACCGTGTCGTTGCTAGGGAAATGGTACTTCGTCATTTTTCATCCCACTGAATACGTTGACCATTCGTTCGAAAGCTCTCGATTTATCCAATGATATTATGTTAACTACTGCGAAGTGCGTGGCCTACAAGCTGAGTTATGAGCATGGTTATTTGAATAATTGTGTACACACAGGTGATCATTCTCAATAATTGATATTGTGAACATGATCGCAACCGCGTGATAATTTCTGATGACTTCATTGAGCTGGTGTTCCGATGATTTGATTCACAGCAGGTGATCCGAATATTTCGAGAACGTTTTGATTTGTGAAGCGGTGGTTAAATAATTTTAATATGTAATTTCTATACTTTACACTCTAGGAAGCTGTAATTTTCTATGTAGCCTCTTTAGGACATTTTCTTGACGATGCCCAGGGTCCGGATCAGATGAGTGGCTCTTAATGCTAATTTCTATGCTTTACACTCTGGGAAGCTGTAATTTCGCATGTAGCCTCCATAGGACATTTACTTGATGTTGCTCTGGGTAAGGATCAGATGAGTGACATTTTTGCTGCAGCACGTGTCCAATACTGTCGAGGGTCACTCGCATTTAGGGGTGACCCTAAGATCAACTAATGAAATGGGATTTTCAAATAGCTGTAACAAACAGTAAACTCCGAAAAATTACTTAGGTATGTTTTTGCGAAATTGAAAAATGCGGATCCCCAAAAGATTCCATGAGTTTTTTTTATGGTCCATTAGTCAACTCCGTCGTTCTGTACTAATTGCCTAGCGGCGCACAGTGGGGCCAAGGCGGAAAAAAATCAATTTTTTCAAAGTGACTGAAAAAGGGATGTAATGTGGTTTTCTCAAAGTTTGTTACCTGTAGAATACGGGAATGTGTAATCTTGAGCCAATAAAAATGTATAGGTACCCAAAAAAAAAAAAAAAGTTCATGTTTTTTTTTGTAATAGATAAAGAAAGAAATCGTTGACGAAGTTAGCTAAATTTGTTGACGGAGTTAGCTAAATTGAAGGGCATTTTAACATTAATTGCGCACAATCATGAATCATCTTGAAAACGATAAGGTTGTACTCGATAATCATCAGAAACGCTTGCATACGAGTCTGCAACACATTGGGACATTTTGTGTCTCTAGTTGCAGATTGTATGCAAGCTCTAATAGCAACTCATCTGATCCCGACCCTGGGCATCGTCAAGTAAATGACCTAAGGAGGCTACATACGAAATTGCAGCTTCCTAGAGTGTAAAGCACAGAAATTAGCTTTAAGCGCCACTCATCTGATCCTGACCCAGGGCAACATCAAGTAAATGTCCTAAGGAGGCTACATGCGAAATTACAGCTTCCCAGAGTGTAAAGCATAGAAATTAGCATTAACAGCCACTCATCTGATCCGGACCCTGGGCATCGTCAAGTAAATGTCCTAAAGAGGCTACATACGAAATTACAGCTTCCTTGAGTGTAAAGTATAGAAATTAAAATGATTTAACCACCGCTTCACAAATCAAAACGTTCTCGAAATATTCGGATCACCTGCTATGAATCAAATAATCAAAACACTCGCTCAACGAAATCATGAGATATCAACAAGTGGTTGCAATCATGTTCATAATATCAATTATTGAGAATGACCACGTGAGTGTACACAATTATTCAAATAACCATACTCATAACTCAGCTTGTAGGCCACGCACTTCGCAGTAGTTAACATAATATGATTGGATAAATCGACACCTTTCGAACGAATGGTCAACGTATTCAGTGGGATGAAAAATGACGAAGTACCATTTCCCTAGCAACGACTCGGTTGTAAGCGGAAATCATCAAAAAACCAACCGTCAAAAAAACCACAATTTATGTATTTACCGTTGAACGCTTTTTTTAACGCATTTTTTCAAATTTTTGCGCTTTTTGACAATTTATGTATTTGCTACTTTGTTTTTCATCCCACAAAATTCGCACATGATTTATCCAACAATATTATGAAAACGGCGAAGCGTGTCCAACAAACTGAAAATGGTTAAATAAATAATTGCGTGAAAATAAATATTGCATGATTGCAACCGCTTGTTAATTTCTGATGTTTTCATAGAATTTCGAATCAATATCGAGGAGAAAACATGATACATGGTTGAAATTTTTGGTTCTAGAACAGAAATTTCTGATGATTTCTGTTTACAACCGAGTCGTTGCTAGGGAAATGGTACTTCGTCGTTTTTCATACCACGAAATTCGTTGACCATTCGTTCGAAAGCTCTCAATTTATCCAACCATGTCATGTGAATTACTACGAAGTGCGTGGCCAACAAGCTGAGTTATGAGCATGGTTATTTGAATAATTGTGTACACACAGGTGATCATTCTCAATAATTGATATTGTGAACATGATCGCGACCGCGTAATAATTTCTGATGACTTCATTGAGCTGGTGTTCCGATGATTTGATTCACAGCAGGTGATCCGAATATTTCGAGAGCGTTTTGATTTGTGAAGCGGTGGTTAAATCATTTTAATAGGTAATTTCTATACTTTACACTCTAGGAAGCTGTAATTTCGTATGTAGCCTCTTTAGGTCATTTACTTGACGATGCCCAGGGTCCGGATCAGATGAGTTGCTATTAGAGCTTGCATACAATCTGCAACTAGAGACACAAAATGTCCCAATGTGTTGCAGACTCGTATGCAAGCGTTTCTGATGATTATCGAGTACAACCTTATCGTTTTCAAGATGATTCATGATTGTGCGCAATTAATGTCAAAATGCCCTTCAATTTAGCTATCTTCGTCAACAAATTTAGCTAACTTCGTCAACGATTTCTTTCTTCATCTATTACAACAAAATATGAACATTTTTTTTTTTTTTTTTTTTGGGTATACATTTTTATTGGCTCAAGATTACACATTCCCTTATTCTACAGGTAATAAACTTTGGGAAAACCACATTACATCCCTTTTTCAGTCACTTTGAAAAAATTGATTTTTTTCCGCCTTGGCCCCACTGTGCGCCGCTAGGCAATTAGTACAGAACGACGGAGTTGACTAATGGACCATAAAAAAAACTCTTGGAATCCTTTGGGGATCCGCATTTTTCAATTTCGCAAAAACATACCTAAGTAATTTTTCGGAGTTTACTGTTTGTTACAGCTATTTGAAAATCCCATTTCATTAGTTGATCTTAGGGTCACCCCTAAATGCGAGTGACCCTCGACAGTACTGGACACGTGCTGCAGCAAAAATGTTCACACGACGATTTGTGAACCTACCCACAACTAAAAATGATTACGTTAAGTTTTCTTTGTTAAACTAAAGGTTATATAGTTTGCCTTATGCCAATTAGTGCTAGATTAATGCACAATAATTCCGTTATTTGGCTCATACCTAACCCTACCTTACAAAAAGCATCCTCCCAAGCAACTACGAGCACTTGTATTGGTTTCCTAGTATCTTTAACATGAATATAATATTATATAAGAGATAACTTGTACTTGATTTATTATTATTAAAACGAAGTGGTATAAGTATCAGCTCCCTTTTTATACCTGACTCCTAAGGTGACTAACTTCCTTTCTACCGTACCTGAGAAGGTAACAGTGACAGTTATTGTTTGTTACTGATGATGGCGGAAACCGTCGAAATCTATTTAACATTGTAACTTTTTATTTTTCGTGGAACTATTGTTTTTTCTTTCTAACTTCCGGTTTGAAATGGGTTTCCACAACTTCGTCGCGAGTGATTTAATTCGTTCTAGGAGGTGCCGCCCTAGTTCCCCTTTCTGAGAAACTCGTCCCCATCCGTCTGAAGCTCATATAAGCTTTGTTCCAACAACGCTTCGAGAGCGACCCCCGGGGCTCCTCCAAGGTCGCCCACTTTCGTGTTTGTTGGAACACTTCGGAGCTCACTCGAGAGTTCAAAACGCGTTAACGGTGGTTGAAGATTGACGTAACGCAGATATTCATCCGCACGCGTAACCAGAGAGAGTGATAACAAACGAGATGTGATCACGTAGTAGAGAGTTTGAGGAGGGGAGTATGAGGTTATGCGGAATGTAGTTTACCCAAGGGTAGCAGGTTATTTCCAAATACGCATGAGACCCAGTCAAAAGTGTGGGGCTGCTTGAGGGACCCCCGGAGCAGCTCTGGGGGCGCTCTAAGATCTGTTGGAACCCCATAAGGTTGTTGGAACGCAATTTCGAGCTCTGAGCTTCTCTAGGGCGCCCTTTTGTCCTTGTTGGAACAAAGCTATTATCTTCATCGATCACCTGAAGGTACTTTATTTTCTCCAAGGCGGCTATGCATTGGTCATCCTGCTATTTTATCTATTTCTAGGACACGGTAGAGAAATTATTCCGAAGAGCTTGTTGGGTTGGATTTAGATAAAATATGCAGGCTGTAAAGAAGAAAAATAAAGAAAAAAAAAATGAAATAAAAATAAATTTAAAAAAACTGCCACTCTTGAATAGAGGATAAGGAGAATAATAGATAGCAAATACGGTAGGTACCTACTCAACGTTGATTTTCAAAAATTGTTTTTGGAATTATTCAAAATTTGAATTTCAAAATTTAAAATCGCATGTTGGTACAATCAGTTTTATGTTTGTTCCTACAGAGTACAACATCGTTTTCTGAATCAAAATCGGACGAAATCTTGAGTTGTAAATTGTGATCTAAATTTAGCTCAATTTAAAGCACAATGTGGTAACCGTTTTTGAAACTTTTTCAGGTATGATTGGCCTTAAAATCATGGTCGTCCTCATGACAATCTATCACAAATTTTGATTCACGATTTCGATCACCCATAAAAAATCATCTTTTCGAGTTAAAATCCGTACCAACAGATGAGTTGGCGATCTATAAAGCAGTTGAGTTGCGGTTCGTATGACAGGTTCTTTTCGGCCAAGCGGGTCAATACATTCCGCTCACGTCTCGGTGACCATTTTAAAGGCAGTTGGCGAACCGCGAGGCGTCTTTGGATGATCGACTAGGTCCAATTTACCACAGTCGGGTAATACCGGGGCTTTTTAGCTTTCCACTTGGTTGGATAGGATGCTCTGATATTGTGTACCGCATTCTCAACTGCTCTGAGGGAGAAAATCCCGTGAAAGATGTTTTCAGTGTTCGAAATACGCCTGAAACGCTGGACAGAGTCTGGGAAACAGAAGGGAAGCTCTAATATTCTGCCATCACTAAGCCCCGATAATAATTCTTCATTTGTCTCCACTGGCCCCAGTTTCTTGAACATAATGAGTTGATTCGAACCACCTTATCTTCCTTAGGGAAGAATATAAAAGGAGCTAGTAAACATTGTGGAACATGGTCATCAAGATTGGCCCCTGGTTATAGACATAATTAATTCAACTACATTTTTACATGTAGTTCCGCTATTCCGCTTTAAAAGTGCAAAAATTGTGAAATGCAGTTTTTGAAGATATTTAATTTCCACATGTAACATATGATTCTGTGGTATTTTTTCGAGCTGAGCCTAGTTATGATGTTAATTTATTGATATTTGCAACACCATCTTGGGGAAACATCGAATAAAGCTCATTTAAGAACGCTTTGTGCTTTGTGGATTGTAAAAAAAGTTGGAATTCTGGTCGATTTTTCGATGTTTTCCGAAGTTGGTATTGCCAATATCAATAAATGAACATCATTGCGAAAAAATACCCCAAAATCATGTATTACACGTGGCAATTGAATAGGTACCTCCAAAAACTCAGTATTTCACATTTTTTGCACTTTTAGAGACGAATTGAGCACCTTTGGAGCGGAACCGCGGCCAGTTTGCGCGCTCTTAAAAAAACAAAGTGATGGGTCATTGCTTCATGAAATTTCACGTTGAATTCAAATCTACAATAAAAAACGCTGTAAATTATTTCACAAAGGTTTATTATTTTTTCAATTGAGTTTGATCGTAGTTTTAGTTGGCTTGCGTACGTCATAAGGCCCGTCCAGACTCCTCGGCGTGTCCTATTTCGAGTTGCCACAACCTATACTTCTATAATTATATACATATGGTTATATTTCTCGATTTATCGAGCTCCTATCTATTCAAATAATCATTGCCTTAATAATATCATTATCTAAGAACGCACGAAAAGTCGAGAGGATATGTTATTAAATATGCGTAAGAAAAGCATTGGTATTAACACACAAATACGACCTAGAAAAAAACATGTATTCATGCCTCGAAGGAACGCCGTACCCACCTCATGGTGCCGCGGCGCCTCCTCTCACTCAACCCCCCGCTCACCCACCCCTCACCACCCACCGGGACCCCCTGCCAAGCGTGCCAGGCGTGCGTCTAACACGTCTAGCACTCAAAGACACTTTTTCGCCCGTTTTTGGCCCATAGCATCTATGCGAGTAAAGCGATCGGGATGGTTAAACGTTAGGACCAACTAGACCCCAAATGGAGTCTATGTGCGAAAGAAGGGGGTTTTTTAAGTAAATTCTTAGGTCTTTTATGGCCCGGACGGCGAACGGCGGACGTACATTTCGAATTTGGATTCTACGCACCTTGAAACGTAAAGTGACAAAGTTTGAGGGGGGGTTATACAAATTTTTTGCTACACGATCACATAGGCTTATTATTGGAAATAATAAACCAAAATTATCAGAGTAAACTGCAACTCGTTCCATAACGATAAAAACCGTATTTTCAAGGGTATCCATAAATGATCATATCCATTATTTATAACAGCCAAGAAACAATGTTTTAGTTCTGTTTTTTATTCGCTTTTTTTGTTGACCAAAATTTTAGTTTGCTAGCATTTTGCTTATTATGGGTAAAAAATTTAAAAAGTATGAATTCGGTCGTAAATTTCCCGAAAAATACGATGACGCTATCAGATTCTTCTAATTCTCAGCTAAAAAATCGAAAAGGGAGACACATTAAAAGAGGGTGGAATCAATATATTGGAATCACAAGGTTTGATTCGAATCCAATTCTTAGAAAGAGTTTTCCAAAGTATCTACTTGCAGATCAAAATATTCTTATTTAAGGTAACATCATACGAGACGAAAATTTATATTATTCGGAAAAATTAGAGGGGCTCAGTAATACCTAGAAAATATATAGGAGCATAATATCGAGTTCTCTCTTCTAGATAACCAGATATGCCGAATTTGAAAGGAATTGCAACGAGCCCTTGAAAATACGATTTTTATCGTTATGGAACGAGTAACAGTTTACTCTGATTATTTTTGTACTTAGTTTATGCTGTGGCTCTGTACGCAAGGTTTATTTAGCGCATTTGGTCATTGGTTTATCTGAACCGGAGTTGGTGAAACCGATTATCGTTGTTTAACAGCTGAGATCTTCGGTTTAATGAGAGGGAGAATTTATTGTTTTCCATACCACAGGTATATAACAATCGTCAGGTACAATAAACATACAAAATTTGTCACAAAATCCATACAATCAAAGCCGCTAAAAATCGTCGTCCAAATCATTAAGAAGAAAATAAATTGCTGTGATAAATAAAAGGGAGAAGAAAAAATAAAAATTATAGCTCGCCCTGTATGGCACCGCCCGAGCCATGCCCAAACCGGGCCCAGGCCCAACCCACCATGGCGGCATCCCACGAGCAACTCAAAACAGCTACCCTAAGGGGGAAAAAACCGACAGGGGAGCCGCCCCAGGGCCCAGCCATACCGACCCGACCGACGCAACAGCTCCACGTGAACGACATACAGTGTCACGCCAACGGGGACAACAGAAATTTACAAAACTAAAGGAATTATCAACAACATTTAGAGAGAAAATAAGAGCACGTGTACAAATTTATAAAGTTTCCTCGGCTGAATGACTAGATGATTGCAAAACACTTTAAGATTTGATTTACACGGAGAAAGACCCGGAAATAAATAGTTAAATTTAACATAACAACTATCACAGTCGTAGGAAAAATAAATAATAATAATGACAAGAAATCGACGGCATAACAATTTATTCTAATGAGTAAACGTTGATTAAAAAGTTTGGTGAAACCGGCCCTTAGAAGTTTTGAATTATAAATGTAGATACCACATATTTTCAGACAATTAATCAGTACCTACCTATGTCAAAAAAACTGGAAATCAGCGACTGCTACTCAGATTTTCAAAATCCAAGTGCTACAAAATCGTATTTTGAGAATAATTGTGATCGCTCCATGGTATGTACGTAACGAAGAACTACATAAAGACCTGGACATTCCCACTGTAAACGATTCCCTCATTGCGGCCTACCACTCGATGCACCAAAGAAGATCATCCCATCCCAACGACCTCATCAACACCATTTCTAATCCACTCCCTGGCCTCGAACGTCGTTTGAAAAGAAAACACCATGGTGACTTTGCGAATGGTTTCAACTAAACATCAACATCCCAACAGTAGGTACTGATCCGTATTTTCATAACATTAACATCCTCATAATTCCTTGACACTTCATTTCCACTATTCCAAAAATCTGACTTTACTAGGATAAGACATTGGACTTATAACTAGGTTCCTATTTACATGTGAATCACGCTCAGCGTGCTATTAGACCTATTGTATGTTCACACAATGAGAGTGCTTAGCACGATGCTGTTTCTTAATAAACGTCATATATAAAAAAAGGTATGTATTTATTGATAGAGAAGGCATCAAGTAAAGATAGACAATTGATAGAAAACTATTGGAGAGCCGTTACGGGTTAGCATTTCTGAAATGCAACAACTTGGTTTAGTTCTGAAACCAAGTTTTTCTTGACCCTCAAGTTGACCCAGAAGTTTGAAAATCTCTTTTCCCGGCTAACCTCGGAATTTAAATGCAAGATCGGACGACTAGGCCATGAGAAAATGACGCTTGATGGATCAGCTTTTGGCAATGTGTGGAGTGAAGCTTTGTTTTATGTGGAATTAATTTAAATGTAATCGGACGGCGTTATGCAAATACTTAATACAACATTTTCACAATTGAGTTTTTAGTATCAATGAATTTGTCTCGTCGAGTAGAATCAGTTTCTTTAGGTCCCATTGTCTTATTTTGATTATTGAAAGAACCTTAAAGGGATAAAATAAGCGGCCAACTCTTGATAGTACATTCTGAAATTCGTAAAATCCTATTAGTATAATAATAATATAAATAAAATAATAATAATATGAATGATATAAATCTGCCAATGGGGTGGGCAGTATTGATCTGACAAGGAGGTGGGCTGTATAAATCTGACAAGGAGGTGGGCAGTATAAATCTCGCCAATGAGGTGGGCAGTATAAATTGGAATATTATTTAACAGTATTATTGGATACTAGCCGCTCCGGCTCGCTACGCTCGCCTCCACGTCCAGCCGGGGGGCAAGCCCCCCGGACCCCCCATTAAGTTGCTCGCTTCGCTCGCAAAGTGTGGCATGTAGGGAATATTGCTCGCTTCGCTCGCAAAGTCTGGCATTTAGGGGATGTTGCTCGGTTCGCTCGCAAAGTCTGGCATGTAGGATATGTTGCTCGCTTCGCTCGCAAAGTATGGCATTTAGGGGATGTTGCTCGATTCGCTCGCAAACGGTAGATCTCTAAGGGTAGGTTTAACTTCTGTAGGGGATGCTGCTCGCCTCGCTCGCAAACGGTAGATCTCTAAGGGTAGGTTTAACTTCTGTAGGGGATGCTGCTCGCTTCGCTCGCTTGAGGAAGTTATACTGCCCACCCAACTTGGCAGACGTTTTTTTCAGTTGGGAATTATTACAAACAAATTAAATCTTATAAAACTACGTGGAACCACGAAAAGTTTATTCGGGGATGTTGCTCGCTTCGCTCGCAAGGTATACCTGTATATGTGTAGGACAAAGTCCGTATTTATTATTTGAAATGGCTCTCGCTTCGCTCGCAAGGTAGGTACCTATGTAGGCATACCTGCTCGCCTCGCAATGTTGTGACATCGAACCCTTCACGTCAATTCTTGAGCCTTCTCTCGTCCACGGCAGAATCATTTTAATCGCTTTGCTCGCTTCTGCTCGCAATTTGACCGAGTTCTCGTCACTTTTTTCGATATCCGATTTCGGATTCAGATTCGGCGGACCCAAAGCTGTATTTCGCCCGCGAAAACCGTTCCGAAAAACGTACCTTTATGGGGTATATTTTAATGGGAAAAAACCAAGTTTTTCGGCGGACTTTTCGAGAAAACGGGTCCGTACTCTCGCATTTTATTGACGCATTTTCCGATACTTTTTTCGCGATCCGATCGCGCCGTCGTCTTCCTCGTAGGAAAACCTACGAAACCCGTATTTTTCCGGAATTGTCAACGGCCGTTTAGAGGGGTAGGGGAAGCGGGGAAGTCCAAAAAGCGCACATTAATTCTTACTTCGACCCCCCTCCCGCCCTATGGCCCATGGTTCGGCTGGGATTAGACAATTTTAAATTCGCTTGTTCCACCTTTCGGAAAATCTCAAGAAGATCCCCCCACTCGTACACTCCCCCCACTCAGCCGTTTGGCCGTGCATAGACACGACAGACAGACAAACAGACAGACAAACAGACGGAGTTTCATTCTTATTAATAACTAGCCGCTCCGGCTCGCTACGCTCGCCTCCACGTCCAGCCGGGGGGCAAGCCCCCCGGACCCCCCATTAAATTGCTCGCTTCGCTCGCAAAGTGTGGCATGTAGGGAATATTGCTCGCTTCGCTCGCAAAGTGTGGCATGTAGGGAATGTTGCTCGCTTCGCTCGCAAAGTGTGGCATGTAGGGAATGTTGCTCGCTTCGCTCGCAAAGTGTGGCTGTATACATGCGATGTATTACAATTGAAACGTGTAGGGGATGTTGCTCGCAAACGGTAGATCTCTAAGGGTAGTTTTAACTTCTGTAGGGGATGTTGCTCGCTCCGCTCGCTTGAGGAAGTTATACTGCCCACCCAACTTGGCAGACGTTTTTTTCAGTTGGGAATTCTTACAAACAAATTAAATCTTATAAAACTACGTGGAACCACGAAAAGTTTATTCGGGGATGTTGCTCCCTTCGCTCGCAAGGTATACCTGTATATGTGTAGGAAAAAATCCGAAGTTATTCTGTTGAAATGGCTCTCGCTTCGCTCGCAAGGTACCTATGAGTACCTGCTCGCAACACCCAAACACCGAAACCTGTACCTGAGTTATCGAACCCCAAACACGTGTGGCATGCTTCGCTCGCAAAGTCTGGCATGTAGGATATGTTGCTCGCTTCGCTCGCAAAGTCTGGCATGTAGAAAATGTTGCTCGCTTCGCTCGCAAAGTATGGCATTTAGGGAATTTTACTCGCTTTGCTCGCAAACGGTAGATCCCTAAGGGTAGGTTTAACTTCTGTAGGGGATGCTGCTCGCTACGCTCGCTTGAGGAAGTTATACTGCCCACCCAACTTGGCAGACGTTTTTTTCTGTTGGGGAATTCTTACTTACAAATTAAATCTTATAAAACTACGTGGAACCACGAAAAGTTTATTAGGGGATGTTGCTCGCTTCGCTCGCAAGTCCGTATTTATTCTGTAGGGGATGCTGCTCGCTTCGCTCGCTTGAAGAAGTTATACTGCCCACCCAACTTGGCAGACGTTTTTTTCTGTTGGAAATTCTTACAAACAAATTAATTCTTATAAAACTACGTGGAACCACGAAAAGTTTATTAGGGAATGTTGTACTGCCCACCCAACTTGGCAGACGTTTTTTTCAGTTGGGAATTCGTACAAACAAATTAAATCTTATAAAACTACGTGGAACCACGAAAAGTTTATTCGGGGATGTTGCTCGCTTCGCTCGCAAGGTATACCTGTATATGTGTAGGACAAAGTCCGTATTTATTATTTGAAATGGCTCTCGCTTCGCTCGCAAGGTATTGCGTAGAAGTGCAAATGGGAACCCCCCTGTGAGGGTCCCTTCAGGTAAGCAACGTTGTGTAACGGCGGCCCGTGGTCGATTAATTTCTGATGTTAAAGCTTCCCTCGCAATTCCCCTCGCGATTTGACCGACTTACCGTCACTTTTTTCGCGATCCGATCGCGCCGTCGTCTTCCTCGTTCAAAAACCTACGAAACCCGTATTTTTCCGGAATTTTCGACGGCCGTTTAGAGGGGTAGGGGAAGCGGGGAAGTCCAAAAAGCGCACATTAATTCTTACTTCGACCCCCCTCCCGCCCTACGGCCCATGGTTCGGGTGGGATTAAACAATTTTAAATTCGCTCACTCCCACTTTTGGACAATCCCAAGAAGATCCCCCCACTCGTAGACTCCCCCCACTCAGCCGTTTGGCCGTGCATAGACACGACAGACAGACAGACGGAGTTTCATTCTTATAAATAACTAGCCGCTCCGGCTCGCTACACTCGCCTCCACGTCCAGCCGGGGGGCAAGCCCCCCGGACCCCCCATTAAATTGCTCGCTTCGCTCGCAAAGTGTGGCGTGTAGGGAATGTTGCTCGCTTCGCTCGCAAAGTGTGGTATGTAGGGAATGTTGCTCGCTTCGCTCGCAATTGAAACATGTAGGGGATGTTGCTTGCTTCGCTCGCAAACGGTAGATCTCTAAGGGTAGGTTTAACTTCTGTAGGGGATGCTGCTCGCTTCGCTCGCTTGAGGAAGTTATACTGCCCACCCAACATGTAGGGAATGATGCTCGCTTCGCTCGCAAACGGTAGGTCCCTAAGGGTAGGTTTAACTTCTGTAGGGGATGCTGCTCGCTTCGCTCGCTTGAGGAAGTTATACTGCCCACCCAACTTGGCAGACGTTTTTTTCTGTTGGAAATTCTTACAAACAAATTAAATCTTATAAAACTACGTGGAACCACGAAAAGTTTATTAGGGATGTTGCTCGCTTCGCTCGCAAGTCCGTATTTATTCTGTAGGGGATGCTGCTCGCTTCGCTCGCTTGAAGAAGTTATACTGCCCACCCAACTTGGCAGACGTTTTTTTCTGTTGGAAATTCTTACAAACAAATTAATTCTTATAAAACTACGTGGAACCACGAAAAGTTTATTAGGGAATGTTGTACTGCCCACCCAACTTGGCAGACGTTTTTTTCAGTTGGGAATTCTTACAAACAAATTAAATCTTATAAAACTACGGGGAACCACGAAAAGTTTATTCGGGATGTTGCTCGCTTCGCTCGCAAGGTATACCTGTATATGTGTAGGACAAAGTCCGTATTTATTATTTGAAATGGCTCTCGCTTCGCTCGCAAGGTATTGCGTAGAAGTGCAAATGGGAAACCCCCTGTGAGGGTCCCTTCAGGTAAGCAACGTTGTGTAACGGCGGCCCGTGGTCGATTAATTTCTGATGTTAAAGCTTCCCTCGCAATTCCCCTCGTGATTTGACCTACTTTCCGTCACTTTTTTCGATATCCGACTTCGGATTCAGATTCGGCGGGATCAAAGCTGTATTTCGCCCGCGAAAACCGTTCCGAAAAACGTACCTTTATGGGGTATATTTTAATCGGAAAAAACCAAGTTTTTCGGCGGACTTTTCGAGAAAACGGGTCCGTACTCTCGCATTTTTTTAACGCATTTCCCGATACTTTTTTCGCGATCCGATCGCGCCGTCGTCTTCCTCGTAGGAAAACCTACGAAACCCGTATTTTTCCGGAATTGTCAACGGCCGTTTAGAGGGGTAGGGGAAGCGGGGAAGTGGAAAAAGCGCACATTAATTCTTACTTCGACCCCCCTCCTGCCCTACGGCCCATGGTTCGGGTGGGATTAGAAAATTTTAAATTCGCTTATACACCCTATCGGAAAATCCCAAAAAGATCCGCCCACTCGTAGATCCGGCCCACTCAGCCGTTTGGCCATGCATAGACACGACAAACAGAGCGACAGACGGAGTTTCATTCTTATAAATAACTAGCCGCTCCGGCTCGCTACGATCGCCTCCACGTCCAGCCGGGGGGCAAGCCCCCTGGACCCCCCTTAAATTGCTCGCTTCGCTCGCAAAATGTGGCATGTAGGGAATTTTGCTCGCTTCGCTCGCAAAGTGTGGCATGTAGGGAATGTTGCTCGCTTTGCTCGCAAATGGTAGATCCCTAAGGGTAGGTTTAACGTATGTAGGGGATGTTGCTCGCTTCGCTCGCAAACGGTAGATCTCTAAGGGTAGGTTTAACTTCTGTAGGGGATGCTGCTCGCTTCGCTCGCTTGAGGAAGTTATACTGTTCACCCAACTTGGCAGACGTTTTTTTCAGTTGGGAATTCTTACAAACAAATTAAATCTTGTAAAACTACGTGGAACCACGAAAAGTTTAGTGTGGTATGTAGGGAATATTGCTCGCTTCGCTCGCAAAGTGTGGCTGTATACATGCGATGTATTACAATTGAAACATGTAGGGGATGTTGCTCGCTTCGCTCGGAAATGGTAGATCCATAAGGGTAGGTTTTACTTCTGTAGGGGATGCTGCTCGCTTCGCTCGCTTGAAGAAGTTATACTGCCCACCCAACTTGGCAGACGTTTTTTTCTGTTGGAAATTCTTACAAACAAATTAATTCTTATAAAACTACGTGGAACCACGAACAGTTTATTAGGGAATGTTGTACTGCCCACCCAACTTGGCAGACGTTTTTTTCAGTTGGGAATTCTTACAAACAAATTAAATCTTATAAAACTACCTGGAACCACGAAAAGTTTATTCGGGGATGTTGCTTCGCTCGCAAGGTATACCTGTATATGTGTAGGACAAAGTCCGTATTTATTATTTGAAATGGCTCTCGCTTCGCTCGCAAGGTAGGTACCTACGTACCTATATACCTGCTCGCCTCGCAACATTGTGACATCGAACCCTTCACGTCAATTCTTGAGCCTTCTCTCGTCCACGGCACAATTTTAATCGCTTTGCTCGCTTCCGCTCGCAATTTGACCGAGTTCTCGTCACTTTTTTCGATATCCGATTTCGGATTCAGATTCGGCGGGATCAAAGCTTTATTTCGCCCGCGAAAACCGTTCCGAAAAACGTACTTTTATGGGGTATATTTTAATTTTAAAAAACCAAGTTTTTCGTCGGAATTTTCGAGAAAATGGGTCCGTACTCTCGCATTTTTTTGACGCATTTCCCGATACTTTTTTCGCGATCCGATCGCGCCGTCGTCTTCCTCGTAGGAAAACCTACGAAACCGGTATTTTTCCGGAATTTTCGACGGCCGTTTAGAGGGGTAGGGAAAGCGGGGAAGTCCAAAAAGCGCACATTAATTCTTACTTCGACCCCCCTCCCGCCCTACGGCCCATGGTTCGGGTGGGATTAAACAATTTTAAATTCGCTCACTCCCACTTTTGGACAATCCCAAGAAGATCCCCCCACTCGTAGACTCCCCCCACTCAGCCGTTTGGCCGTGCATAGACACGACAGACAGACAGACGGAGTTTCATTCTTATTAATAACTAGCCGCTCCGGCTCGCTACACTCGCCTCCACGTCCAGCCGGGGGGCAAGCCCCCCTGACCCCCCATTAAATTGCTCGCTTCGCTCGCAAAGTGTGGCGTGTAGGGAATGTTGCTCGCTTCGCTCGCAAAGTGTGGTATGTAGGGAATGTTGCTCGCTTCGCTCGCAATTGAAACATGTAGGGGATGTTGCTTGCTTCGCTCGCAAACGGTAGATCTCTAAGGGTAGGTTTAACTTCTGTAGGGGATGCTGCTCGCTTTGCTCGCTTGAGGAAGTTATACTGCCCACCCAACATGTAGGGAATGATGCTCGCTTCGCTCGCAAACGGTAGATCCCTAAGGGTAGGTTTAACTTCTGTAGGGGATGCTGCTCGCATCGCTCGCTTGAGGAAATTATACTGCCCACCCAACTTGGCAGACGTTTTTTTCTGTTGGAAATTCTTACAAACAAATTAAATCTTATAAAACTACGTGGAACCACGAAAAGTTTATTAGGGATGTTGCTCGCTTCGCTCGCAAGTCCGTATTTATTCTGTAGGGGATGCTGCTCGCTTCGCTCGCTTGAAGAAGTTATACTGCCCACCCAACTTGGCAGACGTTTTTTTCTGTTGGAAATTCTTACAAACAAATTAATTCTTATAAAACTACGTGGAACCACGAAAAGTTTATTAGGGAATGTTGTACTGCCCACCCAACTTGGCAGACGTTTTTTTCAGTTGGGAATTCTTACAAACAAATTAAATTTTATAAAACTACGTGGAACCACGAAAAGTTTATTCGGGGATGTTGCTCGCTTCGCTCGCAAGGTATACCTGTATATGTGTAGGACAAAGTCCGTATTTATTATTTGAAATGGCTCTCGCTTCGCTCGCAAGGTATTGCGTAGAAGTGCAAATGGGAACCCCCCTGTGAGGGTCCCTTCAGGTAAGCAACGTTGTGTAACGGCGGCCCGTGGTCGATTAATTTCTGATGTTAAAGCTTCCCTCGCAATTCCCCTCGTGATTTGACCTACTTTCCGTCACTTTTTTCGATATCCGACTTCGGATTCAGATTCGGCGGGATCAAAGCTGTATTTCGCCCGCGAAAACCGTTCCGAAAAACGTACCTTTATGGGGTATATTTTAATCGGAAAAAACCAAGTTTTTCGGCGGACTTTTCGAGAAAACGGGTCCGTACTCTCGCATTTTTTTAACGCATTTCCCGATACTTTTTTCGCGATCCGATCGCGCCGTCGTCTTCCTCGTAGGAAAACCTACGAAACCCGTATTTTTCCGGAATTGTCAACGGCCGTTTAGAGGGGTAGGGGAAGCGGGGAAGTGGAAAAAGCGCACATTAATTCTTACTTCGACCCCCCTCCCGCCCTACGGCCCATGGTTCGGGTGGGATTAGAAAATTTTAAATTCGCTTATACACCCTATCGGAAAATCCCAAAAAGATCCACCCACTCGTAGATCCGGCCCACTCAGCCGTTTGGCCGTGCATAGACACGACAGACAGAGCGACAGACGGAGTTTCATTCTTATTAATAACTAGCCGCTCCGGCTCGCTACGCTCGCCTCCACGTCCAGCCGGGGGGCAAGCCCCCCGGACCCCCCATTAAATTGCTCGCTTCGCTCGCAAAATGTGGCATGTAGGGAATTTTGCTCGCTTCGCTCGCAAAGTGTGGCATGTAGGGAATGTTGCTCGCTTTGCTCGCAAATGGTAGATCCCTAAGGGTAGGTTTAACGTGTGTAGGGGATGTTGCTCGCTTCGCTCGCAAACGGTAGATCTCTAAGGGTAGGTTTAACTTCTGTAGGGGATGCTGCTCGCTTCGCTCGCTTGAGGAAGTTATACTGTTCACCCAACTTGGCAGACGTTTTTTTCAGTTGGGAATTCTTACAAACAAATTGAATCTTGTAAAACTACGTGGAACCACGAAAAGTTTAGTGTGGTATGTAGGGAATTTTGCTCGCTTCGCTCGCAAAGTGTGGCTGTATACATGCGATGTATTACAATTGAAACATGTAAGGGATGTTGCTCGCTTCGCTCCCAAATGGTAGATCCCTAAGGGTAGGTTTTACTTCTGTAGAGGATGCTGCTCGCTTTGCTCGCTTGAAGAAATTATACTGCCCACCCAACTTGGCAGACGTTTTTTTCTGTTGGAAATTCTTACATTCAAATTAATTCTTATAAAACTACGTGGAACCACGAAAAGTTTATTAGGGAATGTTGTACTGCCCACCCAACTTGGCAGACGTTTTTTTCAGTTGGGAATTCTTACAAACAAATTAAATCTTATAAAACTACCTGGAACCACGAAAAGTTTATTCGGGGATGTTGCTTCGCTCGCAAGGTATACCTGTATATGTGTAGGACAAAGTCCGTATTTATTATTTGAAATGGCTCTCGCTTCGCTCGCAAGGTAGGTACCTACGTACCTATATACCTGCTCGCCTCGCAACATTGTGACATCGAACCCTTCACGTCAATTCTTGAGCCTTCTCTCGTCCACGGCACAATTTTAATCGCTTTGCTCGCTTCCGCTCGCAATTTGACCGAGTTCTCGTCACTTTTTTCGATATCCGATTTCGGATTCAGATTCGGCGGGATCAAACCTTTATTTCGCCCGCGAAAACCGTTCCGAAAAACGTACCTTTATGGGGTATATTTTAATTTTAAAAAACCAAGTTTTTTGTCGGAATTTTTCGAGAAAATGGGTCCGTACTCTCGCATTTTTTTGACGCATTTCCCGATACTTTTTTCGCGATCCGATCGCGCCGTCGTCTTCCTCGTAGGAAAACCTACGAAACCGGTATTTTTCCGGAATTTTCGACGGCCGTTTAGAGGGGTAGGGGAAGCGGGGAAGTCCAAAAAGCGCACATTAATTCTTACTTCGACCCCCCTCCCGCCCTACGGCCCATGGTTCGGGTGGGATTAAACAATTTTAAATTCGCTCACTCCCACTTTTGGACAATCCCAAGAAGATCCCCCCACTCGTACACTCCCCCCCACTCAGCCGTTTGGCCGTGCATAGACACGACAGACAAACAGACAAACGGAGTTTCATTCTTATAAATAACTAGCCGCTCCGGCTCGCTACACTCGCCTCCACGTCCAGCCGGGGGGCAAGCCCCCCGGACCCCCCATTAAGTTGCTCGCTTCGCTCGCAAAGTGTGGCGTGTAGGGAATGTTGCTCGCTTCGCTCGCAAAGTGTGGTATGTAGGGAATGTTGCTCGCTTCGCTCGCAATTGAAACATGTAGGGGATGTTGCTTGCTTCGCTCGCAAACGGTAGATCTCTAAGGGTAGGTTTAACTTCTGTAGGGGATGCTGCTCGCTTCGCTCGCTTGAGGAAGTTATACTGCCCACCCAACATGTAGGGAATGATGCTCGCTTCGCTCGCAAACGGTAGATCCCTAAGGGTAGGTTTAACTTCTGTAGAGGATGCTGCTCGCTTCGCTCGCTTGAGGAAGTTATACTGCCCACCCAACTTGGCAGACGTTTTTTTCTGTTGGAAATTCTTACAAACAAATTAAATCTTACAAAACTACGTGGAACCACGAAAAGTTTATTAGGGATGTTGCTCGCTTCGCTCGCAAAGTGTGGCATGTAGGGAATATTGCTCGCTTCGCTCGCAAAGTGTGGCATGTAGGGAATATTGCTCGCTTCGCTCGCTAAGTGTGGCATGTAGGGAATGTTGCTCGCTTCGCTCGCAAAGTGTGGCTGTATACATGCGATGTATTACAATTGAAACATGTAGGGGATGTTGCTCGCTTCGCTCGCAACCGGTAGATCTCTAAGGGTAGGTTTAACATCTGTAAGGGATGTTGCTCGCTCCGCTCGCTTGAGGAAGTTATACTGCTCACCCAACTTGGCAAACGTTTTTTTTCTGTTGGAAATTCTTACAAACAAATTAAATCTTATAAAACTACGTGGAACCACGAAAAGTTTATTAGGGGATGTTGCTCGCTTCGCTCGAAAGGTATACCTGTATATCCTTGAGGAAGTTATACTGCCCACCCAACTTGGCAGACGTTTTTTTCAGTTGGGAATTCTTACAAACAAATTAAATCTTATAAAACTACGTGGAACCACGAAAAGTTTATTCGGGGATGTTGCTCGCTTCGCTCGCAAGGTATACCTGTATACCTGCGTAGGAAAAAACCGGTATTTATTACGTTGAATGACTTAACTGCGTAGGCTAAGTGCGTCGAACCATTGTGAAACGGGCGCCCGGGTCGATTAATTTCTCATATTAAACGGTTCCCCTCGCTTCCGCTCGCAATTTGACCGACTGCCCGTCACTTTTTTCGATATCCGATTTCGGATTCAGATTCGGCGGACCCAAAGCTGTATTTCGCCCGCGAAAACCGTTCCGAAAAACGTACCTTTATGGGGTATATTTTAATCGGAAAAAACCAAGTTTTTCGGCGGACTTTTCGAGAAAACGGGTCCGTACTCTCGCATTTTTTTGACGCATTTCCCGATACTTTTTTTCGCGATCCGATCGCGCCGTCGTCTTCCTCGTAGGAAAACCTACGAAACCCGTATTTTTTCCGGAATTGTCAACGGCCGTTTAGATGGGTAGGGGAAGCGGGGAAGTCCAAAAAGCGCACATTAATTAGATAGATCTCTAAGGGTAGGTTCAACTTCTGTAGGGGATGCTGCTCGCTTCGCTCGCTTGAGGAAGTTATACTGCCCACCCTTGGCAGACGTTTTTTTTCTGTTGGAAATTCTTACGAACAAATTAAATCTTATAAAACTACGTGGAACCACGAAAAGTTTATTAGGGAATGTTGCTCGCTTCGCTCGCAAGGTATTGCTGCATATGTGTAGGGGAAAACCGGTATTTATTCCGTTGAAATGAGTCAAGTGCGTAGTGAGTCCCCTGTGCGTCATCCAGTCCCTTTCAGGTAAGCAACGTTGTGTAACGGCGGCCCGGGTCGATTAAAAATGTAATTTTAACGATTCGCCTCGCTTCCACTCGCAATTTGACCGAGTTCTCGTCACTTTTTTCGATATCCGATTTCGGATTCAGATTCGGCGGACCCAAAGCTGTATTTCGCCCGCGAAAACCGTTCCGAAAAACGTACCTTTATGGGGTATATTTTAATCGGAAAAAACCAAGTTTTTCGGCGGACTTTTCGAGAAAACGGGTCCGTACTCTCACATTTTTCTGACGCATTTCCCGATACTTTTTTCGCGAGCCGATCGCGCCGTCGTCTTTCTCGTAGGAAAACCTACAAAATCCGTATTTTTCCGGAATTGCCAACGGTCGTTTAGAGGGGTAGAGGAAGCGGGGAAGTGGAAAAAGCGCACATTAATTCTTACTTCGACCCCCCTCCCGCCCTACGGCCCATGGTTCGGGTGGGATTAGAAAATGTGAAATTCGCTCGCTCCCCCTATCGGAAAATCTCAAGAAGATCCCCCCACTCGTAGACTCCCCCCACTCAGCCGTTTGGCCGTGCATAGACACGACAAACAGACAGACAAACGGAGTTTCATTCTTATTAATAGTATAGATAGAGATAGAGATTGACTGGCATCAGAGCACAATGGTCAGCCTGTCAGGCCGAAATGGGTGGCCCATCAAGCCACAGTGGGCGCTTTGTCAGGCCGCAATGGCGGGGGTTGACATTCAAATCTTGCAGGGGGTGGCCCCCTAGTAAATTTAAAACGAAGTGAGGATTTTGATTTTGGCATAATATAATTGTGTCATCTCCCGAAAGTGGAAAAAAAGAAAGATTCCACTAAAATGGTAAATTTGAAAGCAAAATGGATAAATGGATGGATATGGCTTAAATTAATTCCCTCGAAGAAAGCATTCCTAAAAGCATAAATTCGTTGTTTATAGTCACCTGTGTGAGTTCTGATGTGCCCCTGAAGAAGCCAAGGGCGGGAAAAAGATTTGCCGCATATGTCGCACCTACAGTCCTGGACGTGCGTCCGGAGGTGCATACTGTATGCAGGGACGGACACGTAGAGTTTGCCGCAGTGAGGGCATCGCCGGGCTTTCTTGTCGTTGATGTCCCGATGCACCTATAATAAGTTCGAGTGCAGTACTGTTAACATGAAAGAGTGAAAATAAACAAGTACAAAAACAGCAGAATAAATTCTAAATAACATTTAAAGAAAAGCATCTACATTGTCACTGTGGACAAAGTTTTAAGAAATTTAAGCGTTCCCGGTTGAGAAAACACGTTAAATGATTAAAGTTAAAAATGCATAAAAATAAAATAGTAACCCAGTAATAACAGAATTAACGACAATGGGCAATTCCATCTATTTCATTTTTTCAACTGAAAGATCATGCCGAGAGCTTTCAAAAAAAGTTCAATATAGGGGGTACTGGATGATTGGCAGTGGCTAAAACGGTGTAAAAAGAGCGGAAAGATTTTATAAAGAGTGACGTTTGTCAAAACTCGAAAAGGAACTGTATTTTATTCCCTCTTATTACACGCTACAGATGTATAAAATTAACAATAACTTCTAAGTGTATGTGACGTCATCATAAAAGTCCTCTGACACTAGGGGAAGGACTTCACGCCCGCAGCTGCCAGGGTGGAGATCTCGGGGTAGGATTGCAATATCAAAAGCAAAATATCGATATTGCTATCAAATGATATATTGGAAGCCCACTATCGATTATACCGATACACCGGTCCTAAAATATCGATATATCGATGAATCATTGACTGAATGAATAATTTAAACCCAATCAATGTTACATTTAGTGCCAAATTTTAGTATATTTATACGACTATAATACCTACTCTAACATTGGCAAACGCAGCATACAACAGTTTAATTATAACAGCTTAACTTAGATATCTATAACGTTGGAAAAAAATAATCAAGATGCTGAAAGAAAACTGACAGAAAACGGACACACTGGCGAAGCAAGCAAAAACAAAGGAGGAGGAATAGTAAAAAAAGAAGAAAAAATCATAAGAAAACGTTCCCTCACTCAAATGCACAATGCAAGAGGATTTTTAGCAAAGCCAATCCTATAAACGTAAAGACGAAACGCTTGCATACGAGTCTGCAACACATTGAGACATTTTATGTCTTTAGTTGCAGATTCGTATGTGCTACAGACTAGTATGCAAGCTGTAAGAGCCACTCAGCTGATTCGGACCCTGGGCATCGTCAAGGAAATGTCCTAAAGAGGCTACATACGAAATAACAGCTTCCTAGAGTATAAAACATAGAAATTAGCTTTAAGAGCCACTCATCTGATCCGGACCCTGGGCATCGTCAAGTAAATGTCCTAAAGAGGCTACATACGAAATTACAGCTTCCTAGAGTGTAAAGCATAGAAATTAGCTTTAAGAACCACTCATCTGATCCGGACCCTGGGCATCGTCAAGTAAATGTCCTAAAGAGGCTACATACGAAATAACAGCTTCCTAGAGTGTAAAGCATAGAAATTAGCAAGAGCCACTTATCTGATCCGGACCCTGGGCATCGTCAAGTAAATGTCCTAAAGAGGCTACATACGAAATTACAGCTTCCTAGAGTGTAAAGCATAGAAATTAGTGTCTTCCATTAAGTGTGTTGAAACTTTCTGTGATGAAATGTGTTCATATCATCAGGCCCACTGATTATAATGTATTATTTCACATGTGCTACCTTTACTAGTTAATTCAAATAAGCTGAATTTGTCTAGTCATTCGGATGGGTTACCAACTGTGGGTATGTTCTATACAATACGTAGGTACGTCTTTATTTTTCGTTAGCTGTCTTTTATGAAGCACTATGCTTCCTTGGTTTTTAACCCTTCGAGGTCACTCTGGGGTCAAAATTGACCCCACCGAATATATTATGTATGATTTTTGGGCTTTACAATTTTTTTTTAGCCAAAAGGGATATTTTGTAAATTTATTTGGTAGCATTGGCTAGGCGAGGAAGTGATTACATCTGGCAGTATACGTTGTGACCTCGAACCAGAGGGTTGAGAATCTCTTGTGGGACACTTTTGACCCCAGTGTGTCTTCTGCGTTCCTAATTTTGTTCTGTTGGGGTAGCCATTGACCCCAGCGTGTATTTTGGATTTCCTCACAAGGTAAGTGAGATAATATCATAATTCACTTAATTTTCTCATAGAAAATAAGTATTTTTATAATCTGGTAGTCAGTATGTATTTCTTAAGTGACTCAGGTGAAGATTCTCAACTTGGTAAATGTGTTTAGTTGATGGTACGTACCTAATCATGAGAGGTACGTACCTACTCAACATTTTTCCATTTACCTAGTGTATAAATAGTTATTCATTGAAAATTATTCATATCTATAGGTAAGTAAATCCATAAATATATTTTTCTTGTAACTCTCCTGTTGTAGGAATGCTTGGATACCCTGTAGAGCCAGCTTCCTCGAGACCTGCTGTACAAGTTGTAAGTGGGCGATGCTACATTTGCCCAAGATCTAACGATAAAAAGACGAGTCGGTTGAGCACAGAGAGCAACCGTCTCCTGGTGAAGTGCACAGCCATACCGAAACGACGTGTGAAAAATGCAATTACTTATAACAAATAATATTAGCCTACCTACCTACCTAATAATTCCGTCGTGTTTTTAAAAACAACTTTTAAAAGTACATTCATATTTCGTTTTTTATGTGTGCCTATTGCTTAAATATAATCCTGCAATCACCTTTCATTATTTTGTCATAAAAAATTAATAAAATGAGATGATAAAAATTGAATTCGGAATGAAAACAGTGTATCAGTTTAGGGTAGAAAAAAAGGAAGAAATGTAAAAAATGGGGTAAGTTCAAGGTATCGTGAAAACTTTACTATTTAACTTACAAAGTTACAGTTTTTTTCTGACTATTCGACAGATAGTCAGCTTTGATAATTTGCTTTTAATTATTGTGTATCTTCAGAACTGAATTTTTAATATTCATATGCCCAAAATTTCGATTTTTGACAATTTTACTAAGAATGGTTTCAAGAAACCACGAATAAAATATTCAATTTTAACTTAATATATTCTACTTCTTGTTTCTATGCGTAGGTAGGTTAATTTTTGATTTTTTAAAATAGTTAGTTATTGGGAAACTATTTATTGAGTATAATATATAAATTAAAATACATTTGGGGTCAATTTTGACCCCAGAGTGTCTACCGTGTCACACAAAAAAAAGGTGTGACCTGGGAGGGTTAACTCTGACCACCTATCTGCAATAATTAAAATTTATGTTTCCTAAAATGATTGTGCCCAAACAGTTACTTGCAGAAAACCCTGATATTTAGAAAATTTTTATAGCTATATCATCGATTTATTACCCATTATTTATAAATATATTACAAGTGTGCAATTTCTAAATCATGAAACCTGACGTAACTAAATTAATATGAGTGACAAACAATTAATTTTCAAATGTTACTATATATTCCTTCAAAATACTATATTTTTCCGAGATTTTGTGCCAAAATACTATATACGTTTCCCGTAAAAATCTGGCAACCCTAGTTTGCAGGTACAGATCGGCCAACATTTCTGTGCGCGCGACCAGAACTGGTAAATATAATTTCAGTAGATTTAAAAAACACACATCTTAAAACGGTAGTTTTCATTCTGTTAAGAAAGTAAATAAATATAGAATATAGGCTTTGTACAATGCGGAGAACAGGCTATGTTTTTAGTGCGGGTAATAGCGAAACGTCCGCGCGCACAGAAATATTGGCTCCGCTGTACCCGATCGACTCAATCTTGTCCGTGCTGATGTTTTGAGAACGGTTAGTATCTACTTCTCCAGTGGTGGCGCGAACTGTAGAAGTTGTGTACCGTGGTGTGCCCCCTTCTGTAGGAATTCTCAGAACTCGGCTAAAGTCCACCTGCAGACCCTATAGAGGATGCGCAGACGGCCCTGCGCAGTTACATCTTTGGCGCGTGGAGGTGTTTTTAGTTTAGTCCTTTAGTCCTTTAGTCTTTACGCTCGTGGTTGTGTGATAGGTCGTGTGTGTACTCTCGCCTGCCGGGTCTTTTCTGTTATATCCCCGCATTTACAAACCATTTTCTATAGAATGGGGATTGATCGTATTGATGATCCCCAATCATTTTTACTTCCACTGTGGTAGAAGAGATAAGAATGCTGTGTATAGTTTGGTGGTCTGGATGCTCGCAAGCTCGCATCTCAAAAATACATAACATCAAGTAATCAATCCCTTAGTTAAAATTCAGATTAGGTGGACATGTTGGTCAGAATGATGTGTATAGTTTGGTGGTCTGGATACTCGCATCTCAAAAATACATAACATCAAGTAGTCAATCCCTTAGTGAAAATACAAATTAGTTGGACATACAGGTCAGAATGAATGAACAGTAGAGAATTTTAACGGAAATATCCGGGGATATAACAGAAAAGGCCTCACCTGCCAGCTCTACAAGATGATTCCTATATAAAGTGATTCTTTCTCGAACTCGGCTCGCGTTTGCGCGATCGGATGTGAAAAGGCAATTCGTTTACGTTTGTTTTGTGGTGTTTCAGTGTGAAGTGTTTACTCCGTCTACTTCTCACCCTTTATTGGTCAACCACATCGATTTCCAAGGTAGATATGTTCATGAATTTCAAACTCAAGAGTCTTTGTTCACATAAAAATGATACTATTCTTTTTTATATTTACAAAGGATGTATACTCTATACAAAGATTGGTGTAAATAATATCAATTTCACTACTTAAATTATTCCCAGGTACTAAATATTGGGACGTTGGGATAGTAAAATACAGTAGCCCAGCACGGTATGGTTAATTTTCGGTTTCTGAATTAATCAAATCCTCATAATTTAATTTCTTAATTGTTTCGGCATTGGATTAGTCATAAATATTTTCAATATCAGCATAACTACGTTGGGTAACCCTTATACTTATGGTAAGGCGGGGGCCACAGAATAATATAGCTAACTCCTCTAGAATATTCAGCATTGACCCATTCTATCTAACCCTTGATACGTTTTGACAAAAGGAATTTCTTTTTGTAATGCGACGAAGTTATTGTCTGCAACTTCGTGGTAAATGAAGAAAGTAATTAGGTAGGATGGAATCACCCCACTGCCGGGGTAATGACATCCAGGTTGTGGGGATCCTAAACCAACTGAAGTATCAATTTTTTTCATTTTCGAAGGAAAACCTGTAAAAACTTCAAAATTGTTTTTAAATTTGTTTTAAAACAAACGATGGAGAATAAATTACTAGGAAAATACGTTGAATATGATTATTTTAGGAAAACACTACTGGACTAGGCAAAGTTCACACAAAGCGTTTTTTGATTGAAGTTTCCCTTCGGAGCACGAATATTGTGCCAACTGATTGCATCCGGTGCACCTCCACATCAGCGCATCATCCTTGTCAGTCTTTCTGTAGATAAAAAAGAAACATTCTTCTGCGGCACTCAATCCTAGGACGTCGTCTAGTTCGTCATCGTCATTTAACCCGTAGTCAGTGCCACTGTCTTCACTTTCTTCCCGAGTTTTCGTTTTGTTGTTTCTCTTTTTGAGCCCAACCTTTCGAGCTATTTTCGCTACCTCAATTTTCATTTCTTCTCTCTCTTTAAAGGGCCCTGGGTCAAAACCGCGGTTTGATAGTGGTTTTGGAATTTTTTTTTTTTAAATCCATTATTTTGAACAGCTCTTTTTTCCTTGGGGTCGATGTCAATATCTCTGAATGCTGCTTCTGTCGTCCTTTCGTCGCTGGTGGGTTGGGTATTACCTACCATCCACATATAATTGTGGATGCCATTGCCCCTCAAAAAAAGATGGCATTACCCCAATCTGATACACAGTATTAAAATGCGCACCATACCATTACTTTTGGGCCGACTTTTAAAAACTGCATATGAAACGATAGGCAAATAGCTAATTGAACATGTGGATTAAAAAAAAAAATTGAAAGTTTTGGAATTATTACAGGCTTTAAAAAAGTCTAATAACCATTATCTAGTACATTCAAATTTTGTCGGGCAAAATTGCGTTTGACTAACCTGTTTGTGTCGCGCCAAATTGCTGGACGTGGTGTACTTCTTCCCGCAATCACCGCATTGGAATATCCCCCGGTCGCGGTTAAAGATTTTCTGAAACATAAAAATCACTTGGAACACCAAAGCAATACAAGTTAGGATTTAATTATATAAACAAATAATACAAATATATTACCTAGTAGGCTATACTACGAGAGGTGAATGAGGAAATAATGTTTATAGAGAGGCATGCAATAATAAGTATTGCTGCCATTTTTCAATGATTCCGTGAATTAATTTTAAACAAATAGGTACCTAAGAATTTTTTCTACGTTTGACCGCATGGCTATCAGTCCGATTATACAAGATCTAATCTCAATGGATTTTAAAGTAAAAAGGTCGCATCTCTCAGGTCGACCTATAGCATTTAGACAATTGAGAGGTCAATCTTGAGCTTATTCTTCAGCAGCACTCTCCTAATGCCATCATTTTAGTTTATTGAATTTGCTAACAACATCGTTAATACAATCATATTATTTTGGACAGCATCCACGGTGTGTACGACGAGCTATTGAGATTTTCGACAGTTCTCTGGTCACAATCTCTTAAAAATGACTGTTTTCAGAGATAAGCTGAAAGTATTTAGCGCATTAGCAAATATTTATTATTAGGTTGTAAAAGGAACTAAATCACTCGCGACGATGTTGTGGAAACTCATTTCAATTTTTTAAAAGCTCCAGTCATGCAGCATGATCGTAAATTTTCTACGTAATATAGCATGTTAAATTGTATTTTTTAAATTCAATCCAGTCAAATTTTTTTTATATGTTAAATTTTAATAGGAAAAAACGCTGCAAATTATTTCACAAAGGTTTATTATTTTTTCAATTGAGTAGGATCGTAGTTTTAGTTGGCTAGCGTACGTCATAAGGCCCGTCCAGACCCAGACTCCTCGGCGTGTTCGAGTTGCCACAACCTATACTTCTATAATTATATATGCATGTTTACATTTCTCGATTTGAGCTCCTATCTATTCAAATAGTTATTGCCTTAATAATAGCATTATCTAAGTACGTACGAAAAGTAGAGAGGCTATGTTATTAAATATGCGTAGGAAAAGCTTTGGTATTAACACACAAATATGACCTTGAAAAAAACATATTCATGCCTCGAACGAACGCCGGCGCCGTACCCACCACAAGCCGCGGCGCCGGCGCACAGTGGGCTGAACTGTTCAAAAACCCCAAAAAAAAATTTTTTTCAATCCAGCTGGGTTTGTTATTTTTTCATAGCTAGATACCTAGTGATTAGTTGTACGTAGTAGATTTTCAAATATTCCAACGACTTAGGTTAATAGTGGCCTTTTTCTCAGGCAGTTTCGCACGACTGCGTCATGTCAGTAGGTACCTATGATACCTATACCTATGATCGTGATATGGTGTATTAAATATTTTAATAATTAAATTACTATTAAATTATTAAATTACATTATTATTAAACGGTTTATGGGGTTATATATATTTTTTAAATATTAATCATACGAGAAATTTACAGTTTTCGTAATTTAAGCTGAAAAATCACGTATTTTTATTAATGAGAAGGGCCGGAAAAAAAAGTGTTACCGGCATTCATTGAGTGAGTGAAATATTTAGAAAGGTGAGGTATTAGAGTGCATTTTCCATCAGTTTCATAGCCGACTTCCGCCGACTCTTTTCACAGTTCATTTTAGAGTAAACAAACAATTGTTAGCTTGCGAAAAAGTAAACACTCTTTGGACTGGTAAAGTCTGCGACCTTTTGTCACACTGGCATTCATCTTATCCTATTCAATGCTCAGTTATATATCGGTAAACCGACGTTAAACACTCATTCATTCGTTCCCAGTTAGTTCATTAATATGTCGGAAATAAGTCTACGTACTTATAGTGTTCTGTGCGAAATGTTATTTACTCCTAACAGGACACTGGAAGAGAGTTTGCGGGACCGTTACCCCGAAATGGAGAATACCATCTTACTCCAGGTAATTTTGGAGATAAAGGGAAGATTTTTGTGTAATTTTAATAAAAAAATTAGGGATGTTTCTCATAAGAAAGCCACATTCTTATCCAAGAACAGTGACTGGTTGAAGGGAACATATGTTATCCATACTGATTTCTCACATTCCTGCAGTGGATCTAATAAAGTTGGGAGGCCCTCAAATCATAATTTTCGTTTTTTTTCTTTCAAATTTTAATGTTATTTTACCACGCACCATTTGTTATACTATTGACAAAATACAGCAATATGAAAGGATGTGTTCCCGTTTCAACTTTTCTCTCATTTACCCTTCTCAATTTCTAAGACAGCAACAACAATAATTAAATAAATAAAACTAATATTAATTGATGATTACTGTATCAAGTTTTTGAAACCGGAAAAACGGAATGAGTGACTTACAAGCAATACTTTGATTATTTCACTTTTTCAGTTCAGCACAGTCGCTGAAATTGCCTCAAAACTGAAATATCTTGAAAACGACTGTGCGCATTGTTCTGAAACTAGTCTTATTCGATTCAAAAAATGAAAAAACCATGGGAATGCATTTCAATTTTGACAGATTACCTTGAAATCAGGTTTTTGAACAAAATATGCCATTTCAGCCCACTGTGCGCCGGCGCCTCCTCTCACTCCACCCCCCCGCTCACCCCCCCTCTCCACCCACCGTGACCCCCTGCCAAGCGTGCCAGGCGTGCGCGCGTCGAAAAATACACTTTTTTGCCCGTTTTTGGCCCATAGCATCTATGCGAGTAAAGCGATCGGGATGATTAAACGTTAGGACCAACTAGACCCCAAATGGAGTCTATGTGCGAAAGAACGGGTTTTTTAAGTCAATTCTTAGGCCTTTTATGGCCCGGACGGCGAACGGCGGACGGACATTTCAAATTTGGATTCTACGCTCCTTGAAACGTAAAGTGACAAAGTTTGAGGGGGGGTTATAAAAATTTTTTGCTACACGATCACATAGGCTTATTATTGGAAATAATAAACCAAAATGAGGGTTTCATTCATAATAACGAAGTTGATGCCAATTGAGCACGAGCGCAATGCGCAATTTTGTAATTTTTGAGATTGAAAAAAAAAAATTTTTTTTGTTAGACCCACTTTTAATTATTTTAGCGGGAGAGGGAGGGAGGGGGGGCGGTTGTGGTGACACCCTGTAGACATGTTACAGCCATGTCATCTTCCGAGAGTGAAAACAATGTTTCCGCTACTTTTAGGTGAATTCGGAACAAAATTTAGTTATTGTAGAGTTTTGTATTTCTCGTAAACACGATAACATGCTGTTAGAGCGAGCACAATGAATGCTAACCTTTTTGTATCGATTTCTCGTAGCGTTTTCGTAAGCCCGAGAGAAAGAGAACTCTTATAGATACGTTAATATGACTCTTGTAGTGAATCACTGCTCAAAACTCAATTGTCACAGTAGACAATTATTCCCAAAATATAACATGAATTAAGAAAGAACGACCACTTACCTCTACATCATATAAAAACGATTCAGCCGTGAAGAACACGAATCTTTAAAACGTGTAAAATGAACCTTGAAACGAAATCTTGAGAATGAAAAAGCTAAAATCTTCGATGAAACGTCGGAAGCAAGAACAAAATGCCGCTAATGATCCTTCTGGTTGAGGTGCGGGGAAAAAACACGAAAGAAAGACAAATACAAAGGTTAAACCATCAACAAAAGACTGCACGGGGAAAATTCAGGCGATTTTGTCGGGTGTGTGTGTGCCCATTCCAACTGCATGATAGTTGCTAAGTTATTCTAGAGTGTTATCCTAGAGAAAGGTCAAGTTGTCTTCTCTTAATTATGATTCCGAAAAAGCTGAGCACGAGTAAAGCTGACTCTTCCCGTTCCGAAAAGTGTTTCCACGTAACGAAAACCTTTTCTCGTTTCGGAAAGGTCATTTTCGTATACGAGAAGTACAAACACTCTCTGTTAGTTATTATTCCCACGCATAACGTCTAAAACTAACTAGTTTTTAGTAGTAACAAAATTGAGTAAGTAAATTAATTGTTATAGACACTAGTGGTAACTAATCGAATAACTAGATTAGTTACGCTGAAGATAATAACTAACAGCTAATTAGTTTTAGTTATTATTCGCCATTGGAGTAACTAATTGATATTTAGTTATCAGTTATTTATCGTCACTACCTTTTTCCCAACACTGTTCTATACATGTACATCCTCGGACGTCCACAAAAACCACATGAAAGGAATTCCAAGTCAAATTATACAAAATATTGGTATTTTTCGCAATGTTCAGTTATTCAAAGTGCGACCTTTCGTTACTTGATTCTTTCATGATTGTTGAAGTTCAACGTGAAAACGCCATCAAACGACCACAGAACCCGAGAAAAAGCTCGAGTCTGAAAGGAAAGGAATTTCTCGCCATTACCGGAGTCGTTTGTGATTGTTCATCTCTTCATCTTTTCCCACGTTTCTCGTATTCCTGGATTCTCCTCCTTCTTTTTTTTCCTCCCATCGGAACTTTCAAAATCTGATCGCTTTCTGGAAGTGCTGTTAAAGTCGGGAAGGAAATTACGGTGGATGGAAGCCGAAGATAATTACGCAAAAGCGGAAAACGGTTCTTCTGTTTCCAAGCCTCCCTCCGGGCTCTCTCTACCTGCTTTCAGCAACGCTTCAATTTACCTTTTCCTACCCACTCGGTAGAGGAAAAATTCCACGGACAATCTTCGCAACGAGCTACTTCAAAGTAGGAGAGGGATCCAATTATGAAATTTCATAAGTGAGAGGTGTGGAGCTTTGAAGCAACTGCTGCAGGTTTAGATTGGCATTCCTTTTGTATGTAGGTAGATGATTTGTAAATAGGCTAGTGCCAAAGGTCATGTATAACAAATACAGCTTACAGTGCTCCCCATACGGCTTACAAGAATTATTACTGTTACAACATTCCGAAGGGTTAATATAATCATAATTCCAGTAATAACAGCTTATTCATTGGGTCTTTCGTATAATTTAGTTATTTTAAATTATTTATTTAAGAAAATTTCATGGTAAATTTCTGGGGGCTCATTCATTTATTTATTTTACAATACGGGCAAGTCCAATACAATAAGAATCAAATATATGTTTACAATAATGATTAAATAATAAAGACAAAATTCCACGTATTGGAGAAATTTGAAAGTTGAGGATTATTAATACATAACAAATTAATAATACACTGCAAATGGTTTTGAGATGAAATATTTTATAGGCTATTGCAAGTTTTTGCACATAATGTTAAGGAGAGGCTACGCACATAAGAATCCAATATCTCCTTCCGAAAAATGGAAGTCGTGTTTGTGAGTCCTTAGGCAATTATGCCTTGTGGTCTCTCCCTGTACAAGCTGGGAAGATCCTCCTGAGAGGAGACTGCACACACAGTCAATGAGTCAATGTCCTTGACAGATGCCAAGTACCCGTTTTAACCTACGGGTTGAGGTATGCGTTCTGGCTCGCGTTACCAACTAAGCAGCTTGTTGCCTGAGTTTATGGAAACCCACATAACTCCAAATGCTGAAATCCGCGGAAAGAAGACCCGCGACTCAACTCCCACTGACCTCTACTACCCCACATCTGCGGAATGGACTGCATGATTCTAAGGGGTGATAAAGTCACTGCTTTCGTGAATCCAACCTCAAGGGGGGGGGGGGGGGGGGGGTCGATAAAGTCTATGCACTTGTAGCCTGGGGCTCTCCTCCAGTCGCACATCAGACCTCGAGGGTTCAACACCGTGTATATCGTCGTTGTCTTCCTCTGTTTTCCGTCTCTTTTGTTGGCCTTTTTCGTCTTTGTCCCTCCCGCGCGCTTATAGTTATCTGTTCGGTTCGGTTGATTATTTTAGCTAATCTTATCGGCGCGTTCAGGTGCAGGGCATCTTATCGCTGCTCCGAGGGTCATGTCATCTGTCACAGAGCGAAGTTCTTCGAGCAACGACTGTCCTGTCTGCACGCGAGATCTATTTTCGCCAAGAAAAACTGCGGAATGTTCCCAATGCAAACTAAAATTTCATCCTGGCTGCACACGTTTGAAATCCGTGGAAAATTATAAGAAAATGAGAAAAGCAGCGAGGGAAGTTTGGAAATGCGATAGATGCCACAAGGATAAGTCCGATCCGCAAGACGATGATCAGGATGGAGACGTAGGAGAGGACTCTGGGAGGTCCGGTGATGAATCTGGTGTAACTTTCAGTGAGATAAGCCGCAAACTCAATAGTCTCTCGGCAATAGCGGGCGACCTAAGAGATCTCAAGGCTTCCGTGAGTTATATGAGCTCTCAATTTGATAAATTTGTTGAGGATATGGCAAAGATGAAGACGGCAGTTGATACGCTGGAGAAGGAGAATGGTGACTTGAAACGTGTAGTTGGCGAGCTACAACATAAGGTTGAGTCTCTCGAGCAAAGTTCTAGAGACAAAAATGTAGAATTGCATGGTGTTCCGGAGTCTACGAATGAGGACTGCTCTGAAATCGTAAAGGAGACTGCGAAGGTACTTCAAGTCGATTGTGGACCCATAAGGAGAGCGTTTAGAGTCGGACCACACCGCAAAGATCGTCCACGGAAAATTCTGGCTGTTCTTTCTTCGACTGAGGAGCGGGAAAGTTTCATCCGAGCTGCCAAACTCAACAAGGGTCTCACCGCAAAGAAGCTATTCAAGGACTGGGCCGATGACCGTGTGTACATCAATGAAAATTTGACTTCCTTCCGGGCTGAGCTTCTACGTTTGGCGAAGGCCAAAGCCAAGGAGAGAGGTTTCAGGTATGTTTGGGTGAAGAACTCAGTCATCCATGTTCGAAGAGGCGAGGGCGAGCGTGTGAAAACGATAAAATCTATTGATGATGTTGATCGTATGTAGCCCTGTCCCGTTTCTCTCGCCCTCTCTCCACCAAATTTTGTTTGCTGATTTTTCCGGATTTTGTACATTAAAATGGAATTTGATAATGCTAACCCCCTAGGGGAATATTTATTTTCTAATTGTAAAACTTACGATAATTTAAAGTCATTTAAGGACTGCTGGCCCCGTTCTAATAATTTGCTCCTTGTGCACATAAATATCAGAAGTTTTATGAAGAATTTCAACGAATTTTGTGTCTGGCTTCAATCCCAGCTGGTCATGCCAGATTTCATTGTCCTCACAGAGGTGTGGGCTGATGGGTGTGGTAATTTCATAGACATTCCCGGTTACAGTATGTACGTAACATCTCTTCATAGAAATAGAAACGACGGAGTTATCTTCTTTGGTAAAAATAACTTCAATTACAATGTAAAAGAATTGCATATGTGTGGAGCTTCTGTCCTTAAGATTGAATTTCAGGTCAATAGGCAGAATTGTGTGATTTACGGCTTGTACAGAACGGGGTCTGGGTTGGAGGATTTTGTTGAGGACCTTTCTAAGGAGCTAAGAACCTTGGATAATACTCAGGCCATTGTTGTCGTAACTGGGGATTTTAACATTGATTTATTGGACAGTGAAAACCGATTTGTGAATTTGTACGATGAAGCTACTTGCAGTCTGGGCTTCCTTCAGTCTATTACTGAACCCACTCGGGTGACTATCGATTCTGCAACTTGTTTGGATCACATTATAGTCAAATCGAGAGATTTTTATTTCTTCCCAGGCGTTATTAGATGTTTTGTGACAGACCACTATGTAACGGCATTGTCCTTTTCCCCTCTCCAGAAGTACGCTCAAAAATGTAAAGATGCGGAACATGAATTAAAGTTGGTTGTGGATGAAAGTGCCGTGGAGGCAAACTTTTCTGGGTTTGACTGGTCCCATGTTTTCGTACAGGATGTTGACGTTTCTGCGGCCGCGCTGATAGATGGTATCAAATCATGTGTGGCAGATGCTTCAAAAGAAATTCGAATTCACGTTAAAAGGAGGAAGCTGACCCCTTGGGTTACACAGGGCTTGATCAGTTCTATGGAAAAACGGGATAAATTGCAGAAAAAGTTAATGAAGCAACCCTTCAATATTCGTCTAAAAAACTATTTCCTTAAATTCCGAAACCTGCTAAGGACTCTTATTCGTTCAGCCAAGAAAGCTTACTTCGATAGAAAATTTAGTGAGGCGGCGGGGGACCGCAAGAAGGAGTGGGAAATCCTGGAAGAAGCATTAAATCGAAAAACAAAGGTTACTGAGGAATGCCCATTTGTCTCGGAATATATTAGAGGGGGAAATATGGATATTGATGCGGCTAGGAGAGTGGCGTGCGATGAGCTAAACGACTATTTCACCTCGGTCGGCAATTCTCTGGCGGAAGAAATAGATAGCAATCCAACCCCACGAATTTTCACACAATCTCCCGATGTCCCTTCCAGGTTTCAAATACCTCTAATGAATGAGGAGTCCTTTCACAAAGTCGTTTCGCACATAAGGGGAAATTCTGCACCGGGTTCTGATGGTATCTCGGCTAAAATTGTCAAAAAATATGCCCATTACTTAGCTGCTCCCATAGTGCATCTGTGTAATTTGTCGATTACTAAGGCTAAATTTCCTACCATATTTAAAGTGGCCAAGGTGATTCCTCTTCATAAAGGAGGTTCTGGATCGGATCCGGGCAACTACAGGCCTATTTCGATGCTAGGGGTTGTGTGTAAGATCCTTGAAAGATGGGTTAAGAGATCCTTGGTCGAATACCTTGAGTCTAACCACCTACTGAGCGCGAACCAATTCGGTTTTAGAGAATCTCGGGGAATTGAAGATGCCTTGTTCCAGCTCACGCAGAAATTGTACAGCTCCAGGGACGCCAAATTGAAGTCAGCACTGGTCTTTTTGGATCTAAAGAAGGCTTTCGACTCGATTGACAGGGTTCTGCTCCTCAGGCGCATGGAGGAAAAGGGAATAGTGGGAGAGAGCTTGGAGTGGTTTGCCAGCTACCTGTCTGATCGAACTCAGTTTGTGACCATTAGAGACACGAGGAGTGCGGTTAAGCCTATCAAATATGGTGTGATTCAGGGAAGCACCCTTGGGCCGGTATTGTTTTTGATTTATATAGATCGCTTAGCTTCACTATCTGCCGTCGCTGACATCCTCCTCTTCGCCGATGACACGGCTCTGCTCGTTTCAGGGTCCTCGTGGGAAGTTGTGACGGAGGAGATGCAGAGGCTCTTGGACAAAATTAACGGGTGGTTGTTGGGGAGTTTCCTCACTCTGAATGTTCTTAAGACCAAGTTTATGCTGATTGGAGGAGGTGATATCCCCCAGGATGTTGGATTGAAGATCCATTCCTGCGCTTCGGGCGGTATGTGTGGTTGCAGGCAGATCGAAAGTGTGTCCAAATACAAGTATCTGGGCGTCATGGTGGACTCGGCTCTCATTTGGGATCATCAGGTTTCTTATGTATACTCAAAGCTACGCAAATTTATATACTTGTTTTACCATGTAAAGCCTGTACTGTCCAAGGAGCGCTTGAAACAAGTATACTTGTCACTCGTCCAGTCGTTGCTACAGTATGGCATTCTAGTGTGGGGAGGTGCATTTCCGAGCCATTTGCGCAAGTTGGAAATTTTGCAGAAAGCCATCCTAAAGGTGATGCTTGGCAAACCAAGAAGGCATTCTAGTGCCCTCCTCTTCCAGGAAACTACGGTATTCACAATCCGCCAACTTTTCATTAAATGTCTGGTACTCTTCTACCATCGCACACCCTCCATAGTCAATAGTCCTTCTGTTCACTCCCACTCTACCCGATTTCAATATTTCCGGAACACAGTTAACCCTAGAATTAATTTAACTCTTACATCTAGAAGTCCGCAATATCTTGTTCACTTGATTTACAATTCCTTACCAAGAGATCTTAAACAGCCAGAAAATTATAGTCGTTCAGTTTACAAGAGGCTTATTTTCACTTGGTTGATTCAAGTAGGACCAAACAACGCTGAAAACATGCTCAGCAGTATTTATGTTTAGTTTTATTTATAGTAAATTGGATACTATTTGGATAGAGAGAGTCAATTGTATTGACAATCAAAGGAATGATTGCTTTCTAGAATTGTGTTTTGTTTGTGGTTGAAGACAGCGCACTGTACTTTTGTTGAGGTACCTATTAACGATAAGGATGTTTGTCAGCGGCTCTGGCTCGTCAAAACAGGCTCTGCCTACCGACGAGCTATATTATCCAGTTGTATTTTTTTTTAAAAGGATTATTATTATTATGTTTTTTTTTTGTAATAATTTTGAATAAATCTTTCTCTCTCTCTCTCTCTCTCTCTCTCTCTCTCTCTCTCTCTCTCTCTCTCTCTTCCTCTCTCTCTCTTTCTCTCTCTCTCTCTCTCTCTCTCTCTCTCTCTCTCTCTCTCTCTCTTCTCTCTCTCTCTCTCTCTCCTCCACCCACGGTACCATTTACTGGACGGCACCATGCACATCTCCATTAAGGCCAGAATGGTTGCGAGCCCGACACAGAGAAGATGTCTCTGGACCTATCGCTTTGTCCTCATCAGAGGATTCCCACAGCTCAATCACTTTGAGTGCTTGAGGACGGGAGACGGTAACCGAAAGGCTACGCGTAGCAGACACAGAGTAATTAAAGAAATCGATTCCGGAACACTCTTTAATGAGTAGGTTGGCCTGTCTTGGCAGTCTTGGAAGGCGCTGCTGCAGATAATTGGTAGTAGAGGAAAGAATCCAGAAGAGACCGTTCGAACAACAACTTGGACGAATAATCAAAAAACATATCTGGGACAAAAGTGACGGTTTATCCACGTTGCCCACCAATAGTTTATGGAAAAATGTCAAATCCGATAGATATCTTCGATCGCGTAGGCTGAGTTCAGCAATAGTTAATCAACGCAGCGTAGTTCACTAAATCCTGGTTGATGTGCAGCTTAAATGCGACGTATCGAAGGAATTTGTAATGGATCCTTTCCAATTGGTTGATATGAAAACGTAGCGGACCCAGACCACTGAGGCATATTCCAGGATTGGAAGACCTAAGGCCTTATATAGAGTAGCATTGCCCGAAAAATTTCGAATTCCCATGTATTCCGTTTTATATAGCTCAGCATTCTCATTGCCCTGCTTGATGTTGCCGAAATAAGGTCTGAGAAGGTAAGTTAGTTATCCAAATGCACTCCCAAATCCGGAATAGAAGGAACTCTTGAAAACATCGAGTCTCCAATCAAGTAAGAGTGAATGAGTGGAGACAAGCACGGCAAGGCCATTCGTCGAATGAAATCAGAAGGCGATCTCACTGCTTGATATATTTCTGATAGAATATTGCTCAAATAAAGTTTGTCAAATTTATAATAGAACACAAAAAAATTGGTACGTAGTACAAAATCAGGCTGAAAATTGTATTTAAATTTCATTTAAATTTGCCATAAAATCAATAAAAACTGCACTAGAAGCTAAAAATCCAAAATCTATTTTTGAACGGCAGATTAATATTTATAATATTTTTTTCTTCATACAAATAATAGTTGAGAATTTATTTGCTCTTGAAAAGCTCAAATTTCAAAATAATTTAACATAATATAGTACGATAACTTACGAAAATTCACTCATACGATCATGCTGCATGACTGGAACTTTTACTCAAAAATGTTTGATAACCTTTCAAGTATTTACTGTACATCCTTCTGTATGATTTCATCATTGTACCACACACTTACTACCTTGGTAAAAACCACATCGTCAGTTCAAAGTCAGTTTATTAGAAGTTAATGATATTATTCTACTTTCAGTGGATCTTCCGTTATCTGACGCTTCCAACTTCCTCATGAATAAGTAAGGCGAAACTGCCCAGTACCTACCGAGGTTTAAAGCTGAGCTGGGCACGGGTAGATTCACCATGTGGTGACGACTTTTGAGTGTTGGCTAGATGCAGGCTCTTCAAAGGGTGCAAGTTAGCGGGAAAAGCCACCAAGCATTAACTGGAGTTTGTCGCATCCTGCCGGAGAGCTCAACATAAACTTTGGAGCTTACAACTGCCGCGTGTCGCTATAAACCCAACTTGGTTGTTGACCATCGCTTCGGCCCGGTATGAATATTCATTCGGAGCCTTATTCCCTCGCATGTCCCAGACTTTCACATAAAACTATGAGGTTGGAATCTGCTATTGAACGCTGGCGAGTGAAAGGCTGCAAACATCGTTTCGTTATCGCAGATTATGTATGTACGTTGAGCTTTTTAGTGCTGGTTTCGCGGATTCACCCCATTACTTCGGAACTGAATTCCTTCGAACAGAACATTATGTTTAACTCACACTGCTGAGCCCTGAATCGAACTCGCTTTTCCAAACGACTATGATCTTTGTTCGGAATATGGTATCAACTCCATCAATCATTCATTGATAATATTTAGAGGAAGTAAAATTTGAACGATACTGTGAAGTTAGGTACAGTCACTCCACTATTAAAACTGAAATGCTGATGAGTTAATAGGAAATTTTCAAGGTTATCATTTATTGGCTCAAAAGAAATATATGAGCGAGTGATTTTCGAAAGGGTGCTATTTGATGGGTATCTGACAAACGGGCCTTGAAATTGATTTGCACGATAATGTCAGCTGGGGGGAATCCTCAGCACTCTTGCACTACTAAGTCACATGTGATCTTCCTAACCATTTTTTGACTTCATTTATTTATTCCATACCAAATTTCAGCCTCCTAGGTGCATTAGGAGAGAAATGAACTCCCGAGTTCACTCAGCTGATCTGGGCGGTTCCTCACTCAGCTAATCGTACACGCAGGCCTATAGAAGCTCGAAACCAAATTTTAGACTTCTATAGGTCTACTAAGAGACTCAAAAATAAAAAAAAATATGACGTCATGACGGCTTGCGCTGAATTTTCGATCGTTACTGATGATGTACCAATAGATTTTTTAACGGCTTTAAATAATATAGATCGTTTCAGTAATCATTTTAGCGAATTTTTGAAGAAAATTAAGCTATTGCTCTCGCCTCAAAATTCGTAGAATGTGAATTTTTGAAAAAAATGTATGCAGAAATCCGTTTCAGACTATTCTGAATCATATTCTGAAGTTTAACGCATTTTTTTAATGTATGTATGTATGTATGTATATATGTATGTATGTATGTATGTATGTATGTATGTGTCATTCCAGACGATAACTGTTCGTAGAATTGTGCTAGAAACTTCAAACACATTTTAAAATATTAAGGACACAAAACGAAAGTTCAAGTTCGTTGGCCAGCATGATCGGATTACATCTTCGGGTTGAAATTTTCAAAAATGTAGTCAAAAATTTCAAAATAGCCTGTTTTTTGCGATTTGTTGTGCGAAATAATTTTTTCAGCATACTAATATGTGGTATATTCGGAATCAGCGTAAAACTTCCTATAAGAATATGTATCAAGTTTTCAAAAATTTCAAAGTTGAAAAATCAGTCAAAAATTCGAAATAATGCCGTTCGCTAGTTGTAAAAATCGGTAATATTTGCATGAAACATTGTCCAAATTCAGATTGAACTACTCTTATGGAAGTATCCCTGTATAACTAATCCTAGAACCATGCTGGTTAAAACGTAGGTAGTAGGTGCTTTAGAAAAAAAAAAAAAAAAAAAAAAAAAAAAAAGTAATCTCAACTGATGAGTTTACTCTGTGCATGTGTTAATAATTTGATTCCAAGTTTGTCTATCAAAATCATAAACTAAAATTTCTCAACACGATCAATAGCGACTGAAATGTCGGAGATTTCTTCAAAAATTCGCTCATGGGGTCATGCTGCATGACTGGACTTTTATGATAATATATATACAGATATTTTTTCTATCTAATTAGTAGTTTCGGAGAGCTGCATTCCAATAATCATTTTATGATACCTACACAAAAATTTTGGTTTATTATTTCCAATAATGATCCATTGTGATCGACCGAGAAAAATATGTTTAACCCCCCCTTCTCCCCCCCTAAAATTTGTTGGTTTACGTTTCAAAATGCATGCAATCTAAAAATTGAAGAGAGAGAAAAAAAAATCAGTCCGTCCGCCGTACACCATTCAGAACTATTCTCCAAAACTGTTTATTAAATTTGGCTGAAAAATCATACATCGGCCGGGAATACACCATTTACATATATTTTCCCAACAAATCAAAGGAAATCAACCGGAAACTCGTTCGATTCTCCGTACAAGCAATAATGGGGCACCGACGCTATGATTTTTCTTGGGAACTAACTAAGTTTTATCAACGACCGCTAGACCGCGTAACGCTGTGTCCTACGTGGACGACCAAAGAGCGCGAGCGAGCGACCTTCGCGTGCGAGCGACCTCAAGTCGCTCGCGTTCGCCGCTACAGTGTCCACAGTGGGCGTCTACAGTATGCGTCTAGAATCCTCGCGAGGTTACCAGTGTAAAATTTGTTTCTATTTTTGCGATATTATGCTGTGCGCATTGTTAAAGCGATTACTTTATTATACAACATTATAATAAACTGAGAAGGTGTACAGGAAGAGGAAGCAGACGAATTTAGAAATAACCCTTTTTCCCGGACTATCCAACATTTACCGAATTTCCGACCTTCCCGCGATAATAATAGGTAGGTACTCAGCTTCTGCAATTCAAATCAGGAAAATATTTAGTGAATATTTTATGCAAAGAGATTAACCTAGCAATGTAAATAGATTTGTTGACTAAATCAATTAAATAAATTATATTTTCTTCTATTACACCTAACCTAATAACTACCTAAATAAATTTCCCTATCTAATTATTCTACTTAATTGATGCCAGCAACACAGGCAATGTTTTTACCCACTTACCAGCTTATTTTAATAATAAAAGTTCATCATAAGAAGTAAATAATACCACTTGGCAACATCAATAGATTCGCGACCTCTTCCCACGACTCTTCTACCAAAAATCTGTTTTTATACGATTTACTGCACTTGTTCCACAACGCTTCTCTTTTTTGTATTTCACTAATAATAAGATCGCAGTCAATACCTGCCATTTCCAGGGAAAGAATTATAAAAATACGGGAACACAAACAAAACTTGAAAACACAAATATAACCGACCAGCGCGACCAGGCGAGCGCGCGACCAAAATCAAACCGGTTTGAAAATCAAACCCGAGTGTGCGACCTCATCGCGAATCGCGGCGTCGGGCAGTGGCACGTAGGATACTTCGTTTGTTTTACCTTGTTTGAAATCGCACGCACACAAGTTTTGTTTGTGTTCCCGTATTTTTATAATTCTTTCCCTGGAAATGGCTGGGACAGTGACACAAGAAGACGAAGACACATTCGTTTTTTTAATCGCTTCTCCTATACTTCAAAAAGCTGGGGGAAATTGAAAAACTAAAAGTTAGGAATGAGTTCCAAAGTATTTTGATAAGGGAACTTTCTCGAAAAGAGAACTCCCTTGACGGTTAATAAACTAAATTAAAAATAAAATGTTTTATAATTTATTACGTCGGGCAGTGGCACGTAGGATACTTCGTTTGTTTTACCTTGTTTGAAATCAGCTGGTCGCTCGCTCGCACGCACACAAGTTTTGTTTGTGTTCCCGTATTTTTATAATTCTTTCCCTGGAAATGGCTGGGACAGTGACACAAGAAGACGAAGACACATTCGTTTTTTTAATCGCTTCTCCTATACTTCAAAAAGCTGGGGAAATTGAAAAACTAAAAGTTAGGAATGAGTTCCAAAGTATTTTGATAAGGGAACTTTCTCGAAAAGAGAACTCCCTTGACGGTTAATAAACTAAATTAAAAATAAAATGTTTTATAATTTATTACGTCGGGCAGTGGCACGTAGGATACTTCGTTTGTTTTACCTTGTTTGAAATCAGCTGGTCGCTCGCTCGCACGCACACAAGTTTTGTTTGTGTTCCCGTATTTTTATAATTCTTTCCCTGGAAATGGCTGGGACAGTGACACAAGAAGACGAAGACACATTCGTTTTTTTAATCGCTTCTCCTATACTTCAAAAAGCTGGGGGAAATTGAAAAACTAAAAGTTAGGAATGAGTTCCAAAGTATTTTGATAAGGGAACTTTCTCGAAAAGAGAACTCCCTTGACGGTTAATAAACTAAATTAAAAATAAAATGTTTTATAATTTATTACGTGCGTACTTATTTATTTATTCACGGGCTAGTTAGCCCAATATACAATAAGGAAACTATACATGGAAAAAACAGATAAAATGAAAATATAAATTTGTACATAGTAGAAGAAAATTAAATCAATACTTAAAAGATAATAATAGTACCTTTCACTAGGCTGGAAATTTAGAACAATAGGAAATGATGTGGTTTTTAAATACGGAAAAACTATTGAAAAAAATATATATATCAAGGCAATTACTCTCAGCTGCTACTAAATTAGAATGTCTAGCCATACGATAGAGGGGGTTATTTACTTAACAAATAATTAAACGGGACAAAAGGGACGGAAAATAAATCATTACTTCTAGCCTTCTACTTGCCTGATTGTCAACATCAATCTTCCTTCAGCTCCTACGGGCCTTTGAAAATTGGCAACTTGATGATTAAATTCTCCTTCAATATGTTCATCAATAACCATACTAATAAAAAATAAAATAATAAACAATAAATAATAAACATAATTACAAAAAACATAAAACATAAACAAAAAATAAACAATTAATAAAGAATAAACATTCAATATGTTCAACAATAAATCGAAGGTGGATATTTTCATCCTGGAGTAAGCAAAAATGGCCGCCCCATCCTTCCTGAGTTGCGGGAACAAATTGTGGAACTCACCGTATTGTTCCATCATTGATTAAATATTCAGAACTGGCTTCCGTCTCGACGAATTCTTTTTCGCCAAGTAATAAAGCATTGCTGCATTATTTAAAATAAATAAGTCGTTCGTAATATCGCAAAAATAGAAAAAAAATTTACACTTAGAACGAAGCAAAGGATTCTAGACGCGTACTGTGGACGCCTACTGTGGACACTATAGCGGTGCGCGCGAGCGACTCGAGGTCGCTCGCACGCGCTGGTCGCTCGCTCGCGCTCTTTGGTCGTCCACGTAGGACACGGCGTTAGGCTTGCAGCATACAGGCGTTATTACGCGGCATACGTGCCCCGCTCCGGTTTTCCTAATTCTCGGCACTGTGTCATCAGCTCGTGTAGAGAAAGTTTAGGTGTGTTACTTAATTTTATTAATTTCTCTTCAGTAGGCGTTCACACCTATACAGACACCTATTTATTCTCCTATCTGCCTAGTGGAATACATTAGTTGTAGTTAATATTTTATGTGCAAAAAAAAAAAAAAAAAAAACCATAGTTTCAAATCTGTATACAGTGTATGCAACCTTTCTACTTAGTGAGAAGATACCTAGCATAGTTACATATCGTATTGATCCTTAACTTTACTAAAAAGCGTAAAATTGTGGGATTTTGGTGCTAATTCAGTGAACCCATTCTACGAGTTTCGATAGAAAATATGTTATGAACGAGGTTTATTAATTATAGACCAGTGATCAGCGTAGTACGGATATCAAATACAGAAATATAAACTGTTGTGTAATAATTTGCAGCGTTGTCTATCCAAGTGGTAGTATCGGAGAGCTGCATGTCCTATAGGAAAGATGGTTTGTAGCACTTGGGTCAATCGCTCACTCTACCACTCCTATTGATTGGATGTGAGATTGAACAGGAAAGAGAGCATCAGATCTGACCAGAGAGATCTATTCGGTAATACTATACCTTTCAGTATTTATTCGCCCCTCTTTTTTCTAATACTATCCCTGAAAGCCATAGTGACTACAACAGTGAGCATTTTGCCTGTGGGTGGAGGATGATAAGGAAACACAAGGGATTGGCGAGAGAGGTAGATTGTTCTTCCCCCGAACGAACTCTCCGAGTTTCACAACAATGAGTATATTCTCTCTTTTTTTGCCATTGTAATCACAGGGCTCAACCCCCCAGGAGAGGTGGCGGGGGGGAGGAGGGGGGGGGTATAGAAACTCTGAATATCAGAGTCAAAATGACTGGATTTCGACAATAAAACATCTCGCTTCAAACAGTGAGTGATCCAATCGTTGAATTTTTCGGTGTTGGGTGTGCAAATTCAGCTTTTTCAACATGAATATGCTTTATGGCTAGACCTATGTTTTCGAGGCTGTCGCTCTTTTTTCACGTCAAGTTATTTCGACGTATTACTTTTCCAATGATTTCCGCCAACAACAGAGCCGTTCCTAAGGAAATGTGCATGTGTGTGTCTATACCAACTGTATTGTGGTTGCTAAGTTAGGGTTATCCTGGAGGAAGGTCACGTTGTGGACTCGTAATTACGATTCCGAAAAGCTGACTATTCTCGTTCCGAAAAGCGTTTCCACGAAACGAAAACCTCATCTCGTTTTGAAGAAGTTATTTTTGTATAATAATTCCCTATTATATCCCCATCGATCAACATTTCCCGTATTTCCCGTTGAACTACTGTCTTTAAATTAGTGCAAATAAGCTGAAAGCAGGCTTCACATTTCCATGAGTTATTGTTAATGGGGTGAAAAATTCCTTCGTCCGTCTCTTGGCTTTTTTCCAACTCATTAGTCCGTTATTTCCCGGTTGACCCCCTCGGAAGGCACTTCTGACTTCGGGATAAAAGGGCTGCCTTGAGTAACGGCTAATTATTCAAAGTTGTCAAAAGATTTAAATTAAAGTGCCCGACTGAGACAGGGTATTCTGGAAAGAAAGGTAGGAATTGTGACACAAATACTCCGTAAGTGAGTGTATGAACGATCAGTAACTGTACCTAATAGCAGCACCATCTAGATTATTACATTTCCTTGCAATAAAATTAATTTTATACTTGACGAATGAAGTTAGTCTCTACTTGACTATGCGTTTGTCAGCGTGTGTTTGTGTTCCGCCCTACAAGTTGCAATATTTTGATGTTATCAACTGAACAAGTTCTACCGAGTTGGGTGTGGCACATAGCATCTACGTTTACGTATTATGAATGTGTAATGTTCTCAATATATCTGGGTTCACTGGTTTCTCCTGAAATAAAACGATTCTAATCGGGAGCAAGTTTATTTAAAGGAAGGTTACATTATGCAAAATGGCTATACGCCCAGGTGAATCATTACAACAGTGGCCGCTAGAGGGTACATCAAGAGGCAAAATAGCGCTGGCGCGTAAATAATTCAAATGTATCACAGAATGTAGATAATTGAAAAGTTATAAATGGTTTAGAAAAATTCCATAGCGGAAAAGTGTAAACCGAGAAGTTGAGTGAAACGTTATAATTGGTCAATTAAGAAACGAAACAATAGAGAGTTCCTGGTTACCACGTTTTTAGTTTACACGATGCCCGTGAGCCATGATCAGCTGATCTGGAAACAACTGACAGCTGACGAATTAGTAAAAGTGGACGACGTGAGTAGGAGACCGCTTGATTGGCAACGCAAGATCGAGTCTTAATAATACGTCCTCGTTACCACGTCTTCGACACTTCGCCCGTAATGTATAAACCCGAGGAAGGTTTCAGTGATAAGCGTATTCAGTTCATATTTTTCATATTAAAATTTATAGGTACTGAATTAATATATTAAATATATTATTTAAAATATAAATTAAATGTATAATTATATTAAAATATACTCAATTTATTTATATACATCCTATTTTCACTCGAAGCAGTCCATTTATTGAGTGCCAAAAAACAACTTGTCAACAAATCGGAGGATAAAGGTTTGCCGAAAAACGGATAAAATAATTTCATTCTAATCATATCTACCTTTTTCATGATACAAACATTAAACTTTTAAGATACGAACATGTATTATTTTAGTGAGTTTCTACACAAAATGCATATAATCTGTATATTGATACCGACCTTTATATCTACATATGCACCAATATTCCTACTAACATAGTTGAGCTAGAACTTACTCGGACGATCGCCAAGACAAGTCGGACGGATGTGTCTTCAAGGTAAACCTGGAACACGTCGAGCTCGTCTTTGCTGAACCAACTAGCGTGACATATAAGCTTACGAAGTTTAATACTTCACGCTGATTTTCATTGGACAAATAAAACGGCGGAAGGACGGACAACGGACTGATTCGATTTTTGAAATCCATGTATTTTAAAACGCAACCAAAAAATTTTGGGAGAGAGAAAAAAAAAATTGCAGAGAACACCACGAATCGAAAACAGAACAATAAACCACATGATAATAAATTATGGAATGTGAGATCTGGATGATGGAAAACAGAGTCGGAGAAATACAAGATGTCGGAATCTCGGAATCAGCTTCAGGTTACAAAATTGGTAAGAGACGACGTGTGAAGACACACAAAACACCGTAGTAACAGCCAGCGTTGTTAGCAAAATTTTGGTTCTCCCTAGATTCACGTACACCGTATTAAGACACCGTGGTAACCAGGAACTCTCTAATGACGCTCGATGTAATTTACGTTTACGTATTGGTAGAATGAACTGATGAGTTGAGAACACTGAAATAGGCACGTGACCATTTACAATCTAACCCACGCATTCACTGACATCTTCATCAAATCGGATGAAAACTGTAGAAATTAAGGTATAAGAATTTCACATGGGCGCATGGGTTAATCAAATCGTCTTCTCCCAACTGTCATCCAAATTTAAGCGATATCGAAAGAATAAGGTGTGAAAAAATCGAGCATATCTGAATTTAAGTTTGCGCATGAGCAGAGTGAAACATTGATTTGGCAACAATGAAACTGACACGGGATCATCTAAAATTTAACGAGCGCATTTCCTGACCATTTCATCAAAATGGGGTGAAAACTGTGGAAATTAAGGTTGTTAAAAGGATTTCGCATTGGCGGATGCGCAGTAGCTCCTAATGATACAATCATGTTGAAATTGATAGGGGATGATCAATTCGTCATTATCCAAGAACCATTCGAATTTGAGCGACATCAGACGACTACGGCGTAAAAAAAAAGATGCTTGGTAGAATCTACGTTCGAACATGCACATAGTGAGGTATTATGTCAGGAACGATGGAACTACCTAATAGGAGACCGTCTACACTCTAGCCCTCACATTCCCTAAAAATTGTATCCGAATCGGATAAAAACGGTTGAAAGTAAGTTTGTTACAAGGATTTGCGAGCATACGACAGACACACGCGCACGCACGCATTCGCAAACGCAAACACACACACACAAAGTTGTTCAGAATGGTCTAAAACGGAAAATGCGAGTGGGAATTTCGATTTTTTTCTTTCTTTCTTTTTTTCGCTATCTATAGGTAGACTCGGAAGAAAAAAAAAAAAAAAAAAAAAAAACTTACGTGGTAACAAATCGGAGTAGGTAACTCATTGATTGGGCTGCACTTACTAGCTAAGTAGCTATCCAATACGGCAACCATAATACTTGCCATTATAATTTGCGCCGTTCATTTTTCCCATCTTTAAACCAGCATTTATCTTTGGATAAGAAACTTACGAAGAACGCGGAAGAGGGTGACAAAAAGAGTTAGGAGAGAGCACATTCAAACACTTTTCAAAGCAAGAGGAAGCCATTAAGGAAAGCCCGCTGGGGATTCCTTTCTTATTTTCAGCATTGTGAAAAAAGTTCTCAAGTTCCCGCGTTATGATTCCCTACTGAAAAGTTTGTTAGCGTCGCTCAAAAGACCTATTATTATACAGCAGTCTGAACAGTGAATTTATCCCCTCCCATACTTACGAGGAATGAGGTTTTCACATCCTTGTACATGATACATATTTCAGACGTTCCCACTCAGTCCGAGTGCAACCCTGTGTGTAATCTTGTCCATTTACTTGAGTATCCTTGAAAAATTCCTTATATACAAGTACAATGTATTGTATTGAAATTGTGCGATCGAATTTATCAAAAGAGGAACATGCATAACCACCCGATATAATGAACAAGTACATTGTTGACCACGATTTTAATATTCATCATCTACAATCTCGTTTAGGGTCCCTTTGGGGCATGTAGGTAGATGGAATCACGCGCTCAGAAGCAAAAGAGCGACCTAAAAACAAGTACTCAGTCATGCAGCATGACTACTAGAGCGAATTTTCAAAGAAAAGTTGTGGATAACATTAAATTAGGCACTTAAATTTAGATCATCGAGGCCAATCATATCCTGAATTACGGGGAATTCGGGAATCGTTCTCGATCCTCTTATCTAGGGAATGTCTCGCGCATCTTAATCCTTGAATACATTCTTTCATTTTCTACGTTTCCTCCAGCAATTTGGTCGAAATGTTCCACCGCCAGAAATTTGACCGCAAAATCCTTTAATAGCGCTCACCCACCTATCACCTCGTTCACGGCCGTTTTGCTCGAGCTGCAAATTGATTCATACCTTAAAATCAACAGTGTGCAGGACTTCCGGAACCCACCTCTAAACGTGAGAACACAAATTTAAATTATGGACAGACTGTTAGCTCTCAATCAAGACAAGGAATGTACGTGTCTGGAATTCGTTCAGCAGATGTCTTCACATTACTATCCCAAAAAGTCATGTATGTACCTGTTGACTGTTGATTTTGATTGATTGTTTTATTATATCACCACTGCGTGATTGACGACTGACTGTGACTGTTCCCAGTTCCAGGAGCAGCTCCTTGTTATTTCAGCACGGGGACGAGTCGTACCCCCTAGTTGGTGGCCCTTCGGACAGTCGGGGACGAGTTGTGCCCTAGGATTAACGGAAGCCTCGAAGGAGGGTGATACGGGGACGGGATGGGTCGTAGCCGAAGTTTCGGTCAACAATGGGCATTTCCCTAAAAATCTATTTTTATCACTTATTTATAAATTTTAGAGATCTGGGAGTGGTGGCAATTGTCTCAGCGCTAAAAGAAAAAATAAAATAAAATACTTCGACTGACACACCACATGCCCTAATGTCCAAATTTGGTCAATTATGGATATTTTTCACCTTTCACCTAAAAATCTATTTATTTTACTTATTATGAATCTTAGAGGTCTGGGGAGTGGTCCCAAACTACTCAGCACTAAAAAATACTTCGACTGTGACACACCACACGCTCTTTTGTAAAATGTGTGTAAAATTACATAAAATTCATAAATTCGACTGTAAGTCAATGGGGAAAGCTAAAATATGCTCGATACAAGCTCTGGAAAGTACTTAATCTTGAGAAGAATGAGCTTCGACAGACTGAAATCAGACCAATATTAACGCCTCTAGATGATTTTGAAGGACAAAAATCAAGAAGGAAGGGGGGAGGGGAGGAGAGAACTCGCCCAAAATTCGCCTGATTGTTTGAAAATCGTTTTGGAATCGAATAGTTTTTATTATATTTTTTTTATGCTTCACATTTTTGCTAGTTATGAAAATGTCTGTAGTATGTACAGTTTAGGAATTATTAGTAAAAAACATTCAAATGGGAAAATTAAGCCAACTTTATGAGGCCGCCATTTTGTATTACACCAATTTTGAGATTGCAGACAGAGATTTTTTCACAAGAAATGGACTAAATTTTCAAAATCCAATCTGAAACCTTCTCCACAAATTACGACCTACTTTCGGCCTTGGCTCCTGGACTACCAGCAAGGGCAGCAGTGAACGACAGGGAACTCATCACGACTTATTTATCCAACAACAACGCATAATTTTCCATTTATTAAAAATTAAAACCCATTATGGAACTACTTAGGTACCTACTTGCCAATGAATATAATATTGTTTTACTTAGGTACCTACTTGGTTTGGTTTATTATGGACCTTTGCAATCGACAGAGAAAAACATGTTTAACCCTGCCTGAAAATTTGTTGCTTTACGTTCACGATGCGTAAAATCCAAAAATCGGATAAAATATAAAAATCCGTCCGCAATAATAGACTAAACTTCATGAAACTTTCGTTAAAAATCGCACTTAAGGTATAGATGGCTCCAAAAGCTTCACATAAATTTTTTTCAACCCTGAAGGGTAGCATAAAAGGCTAAACATTCAAAAATTTTTAAGATAACAGTGATGATTTTTTGCTTGTCAATGTTACATATAATCCCAAAGAATCGAATAAAACCATCGGCAACGCCGTACGTAAACGTAAATGAATTCAAGCATATTTTTTTCATGTCCTTGACGTCCAATCTCGCTTGAGTTTGGTGCATAGTTGGAACATGATGGTTTGATTGATTATTCCATATTATTTTCAACATGATTACATCATTAGAAGCTCCTGCGCATGTGCGAAAGTGTAATTTCAGGAACAACGTTAATTTCTAGTTTTCATCAGATTTTGATGGCATTTCTGGGAATGGGCGGGTTAGGCTGTAAATTTTCCTCAACCAATATCGTTTTTTACAAATAATAACTCCATTGTGCGCATGCGCTAACGTACATAAATTACGTCAAGCATCATTTTCCCGTTTCTTAAATGACCTATTTTGACGTTATACGTTACCTGCATCTTGATTGACTACATTCCGCTATGGAGTTTGTAATGATTATTGAAACCATTTCAATGATCTATACATTTACGTTATTTACAGATGTTACGTATCTACTTATTTAAATACCGTAGTACTGAAATCAGGGGACAACTAAAATGTGGGTGTTTCAATCAATTGCATTAATTTGCCCTCTGCAGACGTCTATATCTACGCAGGCATATTGATGTCAACCTTCGGATTTGCAATTTGAAGTGGACCTCCTTTGTAATATCAAGAATTCAATATCAGTGCATACTGAGCATAACTTTTTTCAATCGACTTATTATGTTGAAAATTGGAAAGTAGCTTCTATTTGGAGATCTGGAATTATAACGTGTGGAGGGACTCTGAACAGCTTCGGAACCTCTGAGGCTTATTTCTTTTTAATCGACTTACGGTGCTGTTATTTAGATGGAGCTCCTTAGGGACTCCTCGGAACACATAGTTACTATTAAGTTATTAGTTCGGTAATGAAGTAAAATAGCATTTATAATGGCATTTTTGATTTATTTTAATATTTCATAAAATATATCTAGGTACTAGATGAAAAAATCAAGCTACCGGAAAGTGTCCGAAGAATTGAAGAGAATATAGAAAACGGAGAGAGGAATTAAAAGGAGAAACGGGAATTAGTTCAGAATAGGTTAGATGATTACTTCCATTTCTTATTAACAACTGTCAGGTGCGTTATAACAAATAAAATATAACACTCGCTCTAATATGTACATACATTCATATGGAGAAAACCTGTCCCGCGTGAAACAAACAAACCAAAAATCTTCAAGTGATTTACAGAGCCTCTTGAATGTTTGCAGCATTTTAATAATTCTCATCACATTTATAAATTATATCTTTTAAATGAAAACTTTACTTTCTCCCGGCAAATTACTCTGGCATTGTGTTTGAGAGAGCCGCTACGGAGAGATAGATTGAACTAATCGCGTTTGTGAACGCCATAGCTTTCTTTATTTACTCTGGATTCATTCGGTATCGTAGACATAGGTAACATGAATTTTTCAAAAAGGGTCAGGTCTATGATTGATAAGAGCTTCCACACTTCTCTTTTTTATATATATTTCATTTTTTATATAAGATTTTGCGTTCAGTGATTCTAATTGTTTCTCGTTCTTGGAACCAATCTGAAATCAATTACATTATACGACTATCTTATACGCCTTGTATGACCTGAAACTTGTATCAGGGGGAGAAATAAGGTCTAGTCGTCCTGCACGTCCATATGAACTAAATTGTCTTTGTATTACATTTAAGAACGTAGTTAAGAACGTGTGCTCAAAAATGATTACCTTTCGAATGTACTTAGGTATGACTATTTCTCTAAATGATATTTTGTAAATTCAAACAATTTTCTTTCCAAGAGGAGATACTCGTACATTTCAACTCCATAGTGTTATTAGAAAGAAGGGCGGTCGTAATAGCTTGAGATGGCTTATCCTAAGGAAGATTGGTCTCAGGAGAAATCTGAAGCCGCTAGGAAGCAAGGGATCTCGGGTTCGATTCCCAGGGTGGTAACGAAATTTACGATCTTTACGAAGCACGTGTGAAGTTTAGTGAATTGTATAATATACAAATTGAGATTGGTACCCAACAATGGTCTGCGATTGTAATCGCGATAATTATTCGTTGATTCTGAGTCAACAACGATTATCTTCATATTCGTGTAATCGTATTCGTCTGTACGCGATTATACGAATACAACCCATAAAAATGCGTCACGGTCATCAATTTCAATAGGCGTCCCCCTCCTATGATATGCGAAGCCTCGCTAATATTATCTAGCTTCAGAGGGACGTCCTTAAAGCGAATTCAATGATTTTAGCCCAGCCTGTTTTTCTCAAATCTATTTCAATCGGACGTCCCTCTGAAGCTAGGTAATATTAGCAAGACCTCGCATATTATAGGAGGGACGCCCTATTGAAATTGTTAACTGTGACGCATTTTTATGGGTTGTATTCGTGTAATCGCCGACAGACGAATACGATTACACGAATACGAAGATAATCGTAGTTGACTTAGAATCAACGAATAATTATCGCGATTACAATCGTATTCGTATTCGACGATAAGATTATGCCCATTACTGGACTCAAGTTGGGTTGGACCCTTATCTACATTCCTCAACCCCGATACCCCGAGCGTCCTAAGCAAGCTAGTTCACTTCGTTCCAAAACATCCTTTCGACTTGAAGTCCTAATAAACATTTTGCTTTCTTTTAAATATCTGAATATAATTCACGATAGCCCACTCTCTGATATCCATTGTTCAATTATAACTGATATACACTGTATCTGTGACATTACCATACTTCCCTAATTTTTTTCAGTTACAGCAGATTTTAAAAGGATTGACCGGAATACGACGTATCTATGGGTGGGACCTATGCAGATTTTATTTTCGAAGCATAGTTATAGAGGAGAGTACGAAATCCCATCGAGATCGTAAAACCAGTTTTTAAGAAAACTGACAAGCTCATAGGAAGGAAGGCGGATGAAAGAATTGATGCTAAGAGGATAAGATGGCGGGAGTGTGATAGTGTGGGAGAAACCTACTTGACGTTGTGTCCTAAGAACAATTAATCAATTAATTAGTGTTTCATTACTTGAAGGTATTTAAGTTTAAAGTTGATATTACGGTGTTAAACATCAAGGCGCGGGTTTTGACGCAGTACGAACATGATTCGCGTCACTGCTTCCTTGGCAAACACGGATGAAAGTCTAGAGAGGGAAGTTACCTACATAACTTATCAACAAGCGCCCTTTGTCCTTGATGGGGATAATCTGTTCTGCTCTAAGCAGCTCAAATTCGTCAACACGCTTGACTCGGCTAACTCTGTCTTTGTATATTGATCCTTGCAATCATAATCTACGTCTTTGCTGTGACTAAGTTTCTTCGTAGATGACATTGAAGAAAAGTAATGGTACTACAATAAACAAGCTAGTTGCTCACGACTTGGAAACATGGTTATAAAATATAATAATTACGAAAGAAAAGAAAATGGAAATGATAATAAAATAGAAATATTTGAAGATAGTTTTATTTGCCATCACACATAAGCGCATAACAATAGACAAAAACAATCGCTCCACCGGAAAGCAAAACACCAGGCGAAACCGCCACCGGGCCGACCGAGAAGAGCCCCAAGCCAAAATACAGAAAGCCAACAATCATACTGCCAAAAAACATTCTATAAATTACAAACATACTAAACATTTATTCATAAAATATTCATTCATCTATAAAAACTATCATTCATAAAATCAACAAACAATAATAATTTAAAAAATATATATATATATTATGTAAAACTCCAGTTTTATAAAAACAACATCTGTGCTCGCGGCATCACCAAGGACGCGTGGAAACATTCCAATAATTCGTTCCTCAAATAATATTAATTTGTGTTTCAAGAATTTACTTCGCTGAAAGGAAGCTTGTTCGTTTCGATTCGTTTTCAGGTATTCAATCAAAAACTCTCATCTAATTGACGTTATTCATAATATTATCATGATTATTAATTAATAAACGTTTTCAGAACGCATCGCACCTGCTTTCTTTAACTTCCACGCTTATAAATCGAAACGATTCGCTACAATGGAAGACCCTCAACCTAAAAAGGTAAGAATTTGCATTAAAGTAGAGCATAATCCAAATGATTCTAAATCATCGCTTCACTGTCTTAAGTGGATCCAACCACAAGAGGATGATAATATAATATACGACTTTCCGCCTCAATATCAACTACTAAATGCAAAACACAAGGATCTACTCCAAGTATCCGCAGTCAGGAATGTCCAGAAGTCATTGTGCAAACGTGGCTCGTATCGGATAGTTTCGGTGACTCTACCGGCCGATATTGTTCCCTTGTACTTTGATTGTGAGGGGAATGTCGTTTTTGAGGATTACTTCCTAGAAGAGAAGGACTACCAGGCTTGGAGATCGGATATGTTCCCTCCTCCTCCAACAACATCAGACGCTCCAAGTGCAGTAATGTTAGATATTCTACAAAAGCTGACCACACGAACCGATGATCCTTAACAAGCGATAATCCCGAAACGTCTGAATCTTATGAAAGTAAAATCGGACTTTGTTCTTGAAAATTTTGATGGTAGGAATTTTGAGGTGGGACGATGGTTAGATACCTTTAGTCGGGAATGTGAGCGATGCCGAGTTGATGATTCGGAGGATAAGGTTTTAATTTTGCGTTTATTTATGGACGGGATTGCCAAAAATTGGTACTCTTCAACATTGATTGAATTAGGATTGGACAAAGACTTCACGGATTGGGAACTGAAGATGAGGGAAGCATTTAAAGAACAAGGATGGAAAAAAATCAGAGAAGCGTACAACTTTAGGTACTTAGGAGGTCATTATGATGATTATGTTCTGCGAAAACAGAGTCTTTTGTTAGAACAAGAGCATGCGATTGATAACATTACTCAACTAAACCTTATTGTCATCGGATTACCAGTCTATGTACAAGACAAACTTGATCGTTCTAGAATTAATTCAATCGCAGAATTACTAGGAGACCTGAGGAAAATAGGGCCTTCATCGCTACCAACGCGGACGAAATCTCCCATTAATGTCGCACAAATGAAAAAGCCAACTGAAACAATTGAGACCAAGAAGCCCTGCTCCATCTGTAACAATCTAGGCTATCGAGGGAGGTTTCATCCTGAGGTGGCGTGTTGAAATCGGCTAGCTGCTGAAAAACAACAGAAAGGCATAAAGACTGTGAATAACGTCGAAATCCAAGAAACCCTTAATGAATCCATCACTGATCAAAAAAACTAGGTTTGCTGCCACTAATTACTCTCGGGGTCAGGGGGGGCTCGTGGGGGGGGGGGGGGGGGGGGGGGGGCATCGGGACATTGCCCCAGTACATTTGGGAAAAAAGTAACAAACTGGAATGAAGACTTTACAAACAGCTCCATGCTGTGGCTCCAAGGTGGATGCTAGAAGTAATAGGTTTACGCTCCATCCAAGGAGGTTTAAGATCCATCTACCAGCGAAAAAGTACGTAGATTGCGATGATATCACTCTATCAAGAGAGAAATTTCGTCGATTCAGGTTAGACTGTGAAGGGGAAAAAAAGGGAAATAAAGGGCAAGAAACGGGAATTACGGGGCAAGGAACGGGAAAAAGAGGTCATAACGGGATATTTCTCATGATTTTGGGGGGCTCTGCCCCAGACAGGGTTTCCAACTTTTCTAAAGACCGTAGAATGAAATTTACGTTATGAGTGGCTTCCACTAGAGGAGTTTCGGTTTATTCCATTAGCCACACTGATTCCTTCTCGTCACTCCATGCTGAGTTCCCTGTTGGGTATGTTCGTGGTAATGTTTTGTTGTCTCTACAAGTAATATGTGATGTTTCTTTAAGTTCGTCCGGTTTGTTCCAAAGAATTTACTCTAAAGTAAAGTCCGTATTATAGTGTTGTGTTAAGTGCCTATTTTTATTCAGTCCTAAGTTGTTGAATACATCTTATGTAATAAAGTTCTTTGTATTGTCGGTCGAGTTGGAGTGCGTTGTTCTATGTGTAGAGCTACATAACCGTAGCTCCGTCGGTAGTTACGAATGATAGTTACAAAAATAAATTTTGGCATCCCTTGTGGGGAATGAAGAAAAATCAACAATCACTTTGAATAGAATTCACACCTTAGGACGACTTTCATCGACGGATTTACGTAAGTTGAAGTTTAGTCAGGTACTGATTTTGACATTTTTGACATTTTCATGTCTTTGCTTTGGCACATTAACTGAAAAATCGTCACGAAAACTTGCTCACGCGATACCAATAAATAAAATAGACTCACTGTATTGGGTAGAGAACAATCAACTAGTTTCTTTATGTCTTTGCTATGGCACATAAACTAAAAAAAGTCACGGAAAATTGCTCACAAAAATATTTTGATGATTTCCGCTTACAACCGAGTCGTTGCTAGGGAAATGGTACTTCGTCGTTTTTCAACCCACAAAATTCGTCGACCATTCGTTCGAAAGCTCTCGATTTATCCAACTATATTATGTTAACTACTGCAAAGTGCGTGGCCAACAAGCTGAGTTATGAGCAAGGTTTTTGAATAATTGTGTACACTCAATAATTGATATTGTGAACATGATTGCCACCGCTTGTTAATTTCTGATGATTTCATTGAGCTGGTGTTTCGATGATTTGATTCATAGCAGGTGATCCAAATATTGCGAGAACGGTTTGATTTGTGAAGCGGTGGTTAAATCATTTTAATAGTTAATTTCTATGCTTTACACTCTAGGAAGCTGTGATTTCTTATATAGCCTCTTTAGGACATTTACTTGACGATGCCCAGGGTTCGGATTAGATGAGTGGCTCTTGAAGCTAATTTTTATGTTTTACACCCTAGGAAGTTGTTGAGTTGATGATTCGAATTGAAGCCTTGATAATTTTTAGTACTTTTAATAATAATATAGTCCATTCTAAAATTTTTAGATACTTGGTAAGTAGGTACCTATAAGATAGTATGTTATGACCCTCCAGTATAACTGTCAAATAACTCTAAACATTATATATAATCCGAGTAAATAAAGAAACCAGGAACGGTGCAAAGGACGGGGAATTCCCAAGAGGATAATGAGGGCTTAAGCCGTTCCACTTCCCTACCTACCCAATGGGCAAGGGACGGGGAAGGGACGCAATATAAGGGCTGTGTTCACAGCCCGTAAGGCAGTCTCGTCCTGGGCACTTTTCTTGGCGCTAGTCTCTGAAACTCAGTGTACTTCATTTACAACATTCCCTTCTTACTTCAAAACTATTTAAACTCTAGAATTTAATGGTCTAGATGGGCAGTACGACCCGGAGCTATTCCGTTAAATCCGAACATATATAAAACCTTCTTTTTCTGCGACCTTATATTTGAAGCGTGTATTTGCGTATATAGATGGGCATTGCGACCCGGAGCTATCTACGTAAATAAAGTCGGAATAGAATATATTGTCGTAATTTAGTTAGCTCCCTCTAAAATTTGTGAACTAGATGGGCATTGCGACCCGGAGCTCGAACACAAATTTTAGCAATAAAATTCGCTAATCAAATTGATCCCAATTTTTACTAACGTCTAAACTAGATGGGCAATACGACCCGGGGCTAGTTTTGAGTTAGTATTAACTACAACTAAAACTCCTCACTTATCAAAGCTTCTAACCTGGATGGGCACTGCGACCCGGGGCCATGTTATAAAGCTTGTAAGTAACATTAGTTAACCAGATTTTTATAGCACTTAGATAAATACCTCGCAAGAGGGAAAAGTATTAGTTAGGAACAACTAGGTCCTAACAACTGGTAGACCCCGACGTTGGTTTTACACGCAAATTCACAAACTTCTGGTGACCCCACTACTAAGTGTTCACATAAAATTTGGCTTTCATAAAAACAAAAAAACTAATTTTTTTTTGCAAAAATTTTTTTCTCTCAAAACTAAGTTAATTTTCGAAGTAAACAAATTTTGACAAACGCCATGACTACCCAGAGACAACTACTTCTGTGTCAACCGCGCACACCAAGTTACCGGAATTCTCATACGGTGATCCGCGGCTATGGTTCGTTCAAGTGGATGCAGCTTTCGCGGCCGATCGTATTACAGCACAGTCAACAAAGTTTAACAAGGTGATCGCCGCCTTACCTGTGGAAGTGCTAAAGGCAGTATCTGACATCACTGCCTCCGATCCCAGCGCCTACTCTACGCTGCAGACGCGCCTCATTGACACCTACGGAGACACAGAGAACAAACGACTCAGCAATCTCCTCTCGTCATCATTCGCAGGGATCCAGAAACCGTCTCTTCTCCTCACTTCCATCAGGTACGAGGCCTCGGCCGAATTTCCTACGAGCTTACTAAAGATGATTTGGTTCAATAATTTACCGCAACGAACGCGGGAACTATTATCAGCATCCACGGAAACCGATCTCGATAAACTAGCAACCATAGCCGACCGCATTCACGATACCGCCCCCACATCAATCACCAAAATTGATGACCCTATGGAGGCGATGAACCGACAACTCCAACAGCTGCAACAACAGCTCAACAACCTCACGGACCATAGACCTCGTAGCCGTTCTACGTCGCCTAGATCCCGACCTTCATCCTCACAGAACCGCCCAGCATCACCATGCGCATGTTCCGCTAGAAAACACAGCCCTACCCCCAGAAAGTTTGATGAATTTTGTTATTTTCACAAGAAATGGGGAAAGGCAGCACGGAAATGCCAAGCTCCCTGCAAATGGCCGGGAAACGGAAGACGGTAGCTACCACGGCGGGGGTAGCTACTTCTCAACCTTCTAACCGCCTCTACATCAAGTGCTCTGCTCTTAGAACTTCGTTTTTGGTCGACAGCGGGGCACAAGTCTCCATTATCCCAAATTCTCTCTGCAAACGGCGTCAACCAAGAATCGGATCACTGGTGGCGGCCAACAATACACCTCTATTATCGTATGGAACTATATCAGCCACTATCATCATTGGGGAAGAAAAATTCCCATGGACCTTTACAGTGGCAGATATTTCGCAAGCCATACTTGGGGCGGACTTCTTGAGCTATTACAACCTACTGCCAGATCTACGGAACAAACGTGTCATCCGACAGGAGTATGGCGCAAGCCTTCCAGCGTATACAGCAGCAGTGCACAAACAACCTACTCCTCAACAACTCCTAGATCAGTACAACCCACCCCAAGAATATACAGATCCAGGTGTGTACCACCACATTGAAACTTCGGGACCACCTACACACGCGAAAGCACGCCGCCTGCATCCAAACAAACTCCGAGCAGTAAAAGCAGAATTTGACAGAATGCTGAAAGCTGGCATAATCAGACCTTCGAAATCACCGTGGGCCAGTCCCCTACATGTCGTCGAAAAACCAGACGGATCCATTCGGCCATGCGGAGACTATAGGCAGCTTAATACGAAGACGATACCAGACAAATATGCAGTTCCGAACATAAGGGATTCCAACACACTCCTGCACGGTGCTAAGGTATTTACGACTCTTGATATACAGAAAGCATTCCATCATATCCCTATTTATGAGTTTGACATCCCTAAAACTGCCATTATTACGCCTTTTGGTCTCTTTGAATTTCTACGAATGGGCTTTGGATTACGAAACGCAGCTCAGTCCTGGCAACGTTTCATGGACCAGATTCTGAGGGGCCTCAACTTCGTATTTGCATATTTGGATGACGTATTGATTTTCTCTAAAGATGAACAGCAGCATGCCCTACACTTAAAAGAAGTCCTTGACCGATTCGCGAAGTACGGGCTACATCTCAACAAAGAAAAATGCCTCAACGCACGCCGTCAGATAAAGTTTCTGGGGCATAGCATATCTGCTCAAGGCATTTTACCATTAGCGGAGAAGGTCGACGTCATCCAACAGATACCACTACCAGCCACGTTCGAACAATTGCGACGTTTTTTGGGAATGGTTAATTTCTACCGCCGCTGCTTACCCCACGCCGCTCAGACGCAACAGCCGCTGCATACCTTACTCCACAATACCAAAAAGAAAGACAAGCGCCCCGTACCATGGAACGATGCCGCCAGGAATGCGTTTGATCTAACTAAGAAACAACTTGCAAATGCGACATTACTGTTTCATCCTTCGCCAGACGATCCTCTAGTCCTCCACACAGACGCCAGCGATACTGGAATCGGCGCAGTACTACAACAACGATCCGAAAACGGAACCCTACAACCTTTAGGGTTCTTCTCAAAATCACTATCTCCAACTCAGAGAAAATACGCAACATTCGATCGCGAGCTCCTCGGAGTCTACGAAGCTATCAAACACTTCAGGGATCAAATCGAAGGACGTAGCCTCCGCATTGTTACAGATCACAAACCTCTGATCCACGCAATGACGCAAAATCCGAAGACCGCATCCCCAAGACGAATCAGACAACTCACATTCATCAGCCAGTTCACCACAGACATCATCTACACTAAAGGTGATGACAACGAAGCAGCCGATGCTCTCTCGCGCATTTCAACGGTTGACTTCAAGGACATCGCTCGACTAATGGCTGATGAACAAGCAACAGACCCCTCGCTGACACAATTCCGAAGCCGATATCCAGACCGACTGATTCAACGGATGATAAATGGACACAACATATGGTGCACTTCCGACTCAGAAGGAAAAGCATACTTACCACAGTCGCTGCGGTTTGTAACGTTCAAACAACTACATGAACTTTCTCATCCAGGCATCAGGGCCACTACAAACTTAGTCAAATCGCGCTATTTCTGGCCAAGCATTAATAAGGAAGTCACCAACTGGACCAGGGCCTGTACTGCGTGTCAGGAAGTCAAAATCACTAGACATACCAAAACGCCACTTCAACAATTTCCTGCGGTTAAGGCCCTGGAGCATTTACATGTTGATATCGTCGGTCCCCTGCCACCCTCTAATGGTATGACATACTGCATAACCATGATAGACAGAACAACTTCATGGATGGAGTGCATACCAACCTCATCAATTTCTGCTGACAACGTCTCGTCGGTAATCCTTCACCACTGGATATCACGCTACGGAGTACCAGCTACCATTACGTCAGACCAAGGCAGGCAATTCGAGTCAGCACTCTTCCAAGACCTGATGAAACGCCTGGGAACCAATCACATCAGGACCGCAGCATATCACCCACAGGCAAATGGGAAAATAGAGAGATGGCACAGATGCCTAAAATCAGCACTCTCATCGTACCCGCAGCCTACGAAATGGGCTCACAACTTGCCATTAGTCCTGATGGGTCTTAGAGCAACCCCCAACCTTGAAGACGGACTCTCCCCGGCACAAAGACTTTTTCACACAGACATCAGGCTTCCTACAGACCTCATAAATCCTAGCCCCGTGGAGAACTCTACTCCGGCAGCACACCTTAAAAATAATATAAAAAATAGTGCTAAAGTATTTTTGCCAAAACATTTCACAGACGCCACACACGTTTATCTTCTCAAACCTGTGAAACCTCCCGCACTGGCACCGCATTATACGGGACCACACGAGGTGATAAAACGCACAGATAAAACATTAACAGTGAAGATAGACAAAGAAAAACATGTAGTGTCTGCCGATCGCTGCAAGCCTGCATACGAGCTGAAAATCGACAACAACGGAGAGAGCACTAATCCCCGTTGCAAACCTTCGTCCAAATTAGCTGTCAATCACAATAATCCCCCAAATCCGAAAGAGAAAGTTTCGCACGAAACACGGCTACCTGCTCCTATACTATCCAAAGGGTCAAACTTACCCCCTCCACGGAGGTCACCCAGACTACATAAGAGGGTGACCTTCGCGATACCAACTCAATCAGTATCAATCATCCAAACATGTCAGAACTCCCGATCGACCTCTGTACCGTCCAGTTGGACTACAAATACTTGCGATATGTGCTCGATAACCCGGTGGTACCCTTCACCGACGAAATCCCCGAACTCAGTGAAGAAGAAGAGAACGCACTCCTCGAGGATACCACGCGAACGGGACAAATGGGTAATCAAGACACGCCGACTCAGCGACCACAACACAAGACACCGGCCCCAACTATTCGCCGACACCGAATCGACGATAGGGACGCCCTCCGTCGCAGAGTCCTCCTACCAAGTCAGAAACCCAACATACCTCAGAAGCCGATACAGATCGCATCAATCTTCGACGAAGAATACGATCCTGAAACCCCTGAAATCGAAAATTCGCAAAGACCGACTTATCGGGCAAATAGAAAACAGCGACAGAAACTAAAGAAAGCAGGATTAGCCGAAGTAAAATTTTGAAAAATAAAGACGTTGACCCACACGGTCAGAAAAACAAAAACATTGTATATATCAACAAACAAAAAAAAAAAAAAAAAAAACATTGTTTTATTAAAGACGAGGCGCGCATACGCTGCTCGCCATTATCTCAGGCGCCTCACGCCAACCGCAAGCGACGACACAAAATGTTAACTTGTTCAGACGCCTCACGTCGCCAAACCACTATTGCATTGTTAAGACGCCTCACGTCAGTAAACACCAACGTTCCATATACATACCTGTAAGACAGCACTATTCTGTAAAGCTCCAAATACATGCAAAACCAGTCGATAGATGTTAATATTTCTAAATATGTGACATATTGTTCAAATTGTGTACGACTGGTGAATAACCTTGTTCAATTTATTCACTCGAATTCTAGGGGGGCCTGTGTTATGACCCTCCAGTATAACTGTCAAATAACTCTAAACATTATATATAATCCGAGTAAATAAAGAAACCAGGAACGGTGCAAAGGACGGGGAATTCCCAAGAGGATAATGAGGGCTTAAGCCGTTCCACTTCCCTACCTACCCAATGGGCAAGGGACGGGGAAGGGACGCAATATAAGGGCTGTGTTCACAGCCCGTAAGGCAGTCTCGTCCTGGGCACTTTTCTTGGCGCTAGTCTCTGAAACTCAGTGTACTTCATTTACAACATTCCCTTCTTACTTCAAAACTATTTAAACTCTAGAATTTAATGGTCTAGATGGGCAGTACGACCCGGAGCTATTCCGTTAAATCCGAACATATATAAAACCTTCTTTTTCTGCGACCTTATATTTGAAGCGTGTATTTGCGTATATAGATGGGCATTGCGACCCGGAGCTATCTACGTAAATAAAGTCGGAATAGAATATATTGTCGTAATTTAGTTAGCTCCCTCTAAAATTTGTGAACTAGATGGGCATTGCGACCCGGAGCTCGAACACAAATTTTAGCAATAAAATTCGCTAATCAAATTGATCCCAATTTTTACTAACGTCTAAACTAGATGGGCAATACGACCCGGGGCTAGTTTTGAGTTAGTATTAACTACAACTAAAACTCCTCACTTATCAAAGCTTCTAACCTGGATGGGCACTGCGACCCGGGGCCATGTTATAAAGCTTGTAAGTAACATTAGTTAACCAGATTTTATAGCACTTAGATAAATACCTCGCAAGAAGGAAAAGTATTAGTTAGGAACAACTAGGTTCTAACATAGTATTTTTAATTTAATTGTTTTTTTTTTTTTTTTTTTTTTTTTTTTTTTTTAAGCCACTGAGGCCGTAATGGCCTATTGTAGCTGGAGAAGGAGGCCGTACCTCCTCCCCATCCCAGACACTAGGTCTGCCCGATACCAACAGCCCTGCCAAACCAAGCACTATCTGCCTGGTTCCGGCACTCCTACCAGCCCTCAGGCACTGTCTGGGCCCGAGTGCTCCACCCTCGGTAAGTTACTGAGTCGCAGCCCCAGTCTGGCTTGGCGCCATATCGCCAATGCCAGTCACAGCTGGGAAGTCAATCCTTCCCCACCACGTTTTGGCAAAAGCGAGGAGAGTCTTAATCTCCCCCATCTTAATGTCTTGGGGATCGATGGAGGTTCTGCCCCAATTCAAGAAGCGATTTCTTGCCAACATAGGGCAATGGCAGACCACATGACTCGCCGTCTCGTCCTCTGCCCCACAGAAGCGACAGAGAGTGGAGTCTGATTTGCCCATTTTATGGAGATGGTATCTAAGTGGGCAGTGCCCAGTTAAGAGCCCCACAACCATACGTATCTCCCTTCTCCCCAGGCTGAGCAGCTCCTTAGCTCTCTTCCTAGAAAAGTGAATAAATTGTTTCGCCTGCCTCAGGCCCTTGACCTGAAGCCAGTGGGCAGTCCTCTTCTTACTCTCCCATTTGGTGAGCTCTCCGAGGAGAAAACTCCCCGTAGTGGCCAGAAAAGGTTCTGGGCCCACAGGGAGAGAAGCCGCTCCCTTCCTAGCAAGAGCGTCAGCTTGTTCATTCCCCTCCACCCCCTGGTGCCCTGGGCACCACAGCAAGGTAACCTTATTGTTCCTGGCAAGGGTCTTGAGGTTAGTCAAGCATTCCCACACCAGCTTCGACGAAATAGTGAAAGAAGCTAGTGCCTTCAAGGCTGCTTGACTATCTGATAAGATGTAGATTTTTGCTCCATTCACTTGACGACTCACCAGTCTGTCAGCGCAGGAGCTTATGGCATATATTTCTGCCTGGAAAATGGTGGCGACTGTTCCTAGGGATTCTGAAATCTCCGTTCGTGGGCCGAAGATACCCGATCCAGCCCCACCATTCATGACCGAGCCATCTGTATAGAACACTATAGCCCCACGTTCGAATTGGGGCCTCCCTTCTGTCCAAATTGATCTATCATGAATGTAGACCTTGAAGGGGAGATCAAAGTTCCGTGTCTCCGCCATGTAATCGGAAACACTGAGCGCTGACTCATCCACTGCAACCTCCTTCAAGATGGCATGGTGAGTACGCCCAGATTCCCGCTTTAAAAAGCCATTCCTCCACAGCCTCACTCCCTGCAGGAAGGCAACCCTCCTCACATGGATGTGCAGGGGAGGAAGGTCCAGAAGGACCTCCAGTGCAGCTGTAGGACTCGTGTGCATGGAGCCTGTAACCCCAATGCACGCCATCCTTTGCAGCCTTGCTAGCTGACTCACAGCCGTTGCCTGGCTGACCTTTGTCCACCAGACAAGGGCCCCGTAGGTCAGCATCGGTCTGACCACTGTGGTATATAACCACATGGTCATCTTTGGGCTCAAGCCCCATGTCTTCCCTAACATGCGTCGGCCCGACGCCATAACAAAGATGGCCCTGTCTACGGCCCTCTTAATGTGAGGCGTCCAGGTTAACTTCTGATCAAAGGTGACTCCCAGGTATCTGGCCCTGGTGCAGAAGGGAAGTTGCCTGCCTCCCAGACAGACCACCTGCATGTCAACCTTTCGTCTTCTGGTGAACGGAAGAAGGGTCACTTTATCAGGGTTCACATATAGCCCCTCCTCCGTGCACCATTGCTGTACGACATCCAACGCCATCTGCATACGTTCGCGGACTGTCTCCTCGAACTTGCCCCTGACGATGACCACAATGTCGTCAGCATATCCTACCACCTCAAAGCCCTTGTCTTTGAGTTTTTGTAGGAGGCTATCTACCACGAGTAGCCATAATAGAGGGGAGAGCACGCCGCCCTGCGGACATCCCCTACTTGGAATGGCGCTGACGATTGCTCCCCCCAGCTCCGAGGATACAACCCTGCCCTTCAGCATGGTGTGTATCCATTTGGTGATCTGCGGATCGACATCTCGATCCTCTGCTGCCTTAATGATGGAGTCATATGACGTATTGTCAAATGCTCCACCTATATCCATAAAGCAGCAGAGAGCTACTTCTTTGGCCTCCAGACTCCTGTCAATCAACACTGTTAATTCATTCAGAGCAGTCTCAGTGGATTTCCCCCTCTGATACGCGTGTTGTGCCGCCTGGAGTGGTATCTGGGTTAATTGCTCTTCCCTGATCACAAGGTTCACAATCTTCTCCATGGTTTTCAATAGGAAGGACATGAGACTGATGGGGCGGTAGTCTTTTGCATGGCCCTGTCGGCCTGCTTTCGGAATAAAGACCACCCTGACCTTCCTCCACATCCTAGGAATGTGGTTCAGTGTATAACTGGCCCTAAAAATCTTAACCAGCACCGGCACGAGAGCCCCCCCTCCATGTTGTAGCATGGCTGGGATGATCCCATCCGGGCCCGGAGATTTATAGGGCTTAAATGTGCCAAGTGCCCATTTAACTCTATGGGGTGTAAATATCCTGCCAGAAGCTGCATACAAGGCTTTCCTTTCACGGCAGAAGTCATCAGTATGCTGATGTGGAAAGCTTTCACTGTGTATGCGTGCAGACCCAGGAAAATGCACCCGTAGGAGCTCCTCCAGGGTCTCTTCCGAGCTTCCGGTATACCCCCCATCTGCCTTTTGTATGGTGCCCAGCTCAGCTGGTCTGTCCTTGGCAAGGATCCTCTGCACTTTGGACAGCACGGACAACTCCGTAATGTCCTGACAGAAGTTCCTCCAGGACAGTTTCCCGGCCTTTCTAAGGGCACAGCTGTAGGAGCTGGCCATAGCTTTATAGGCCTGCCATCTCCCATCCCGTTTTGCCCTGTTGAAAAGCCTTCTCGCTTCTCTGCGAAGGAAACCCAGGTCCCTGTTCCACCATGGAACAGACCTGTTCGTTTTGACAGTCTTGACTGGGCAGCTTAGCTCGTAGCTTCGCTGAATGGCTGCCCAAACGAGTTCATTAACTCGGTCAAGATCTCTTGTTGTCTGGATGTTAGTGTCCAGGTCCTCCAGCTCATCAGCTAGAAGAGTGTTGAACAGAGTCCAGTTAGTATTCTTAGGACTCCGATATGTCTCAGTGAAGCAGGTCGGATGCTCCAGCCGGAAGCCAATAATTCGATGGTCCGACAATGAAGCCTCTTCCGACACATGCCACCCTGTGACCCTATTTGCATAGAAACTACTCGCCACAGTGATATCCAAAATCTCACTCCTTGCCCGAGTAACAAAAGTAGGCTCATTGCCCCTATTCAAGACCGCGAGATTTTCCGCCACCAGAAACTGGACAATGGACTCACCTCTTTTGTTGATGTCGTCGCATCCCCACAGCAGATGATGACCATTGGCGTCACACCCAATGATGAGATGCAGCCGTTGTCTCTGGCAGTGCGTCACTAGCTGCCGCACCATCACCGGAGGGGGCTCGTCCTCATCCCCTGGAAAGTAGGCTGAGGCGACCACACATCTTCCTCCGTTGCTGTCCTCAAGCAGTATAGTCGTGAGGTCTCTGGAACAGAACTCAGGCATGGTCAGAAACTTGACTTGGCTAGTTACTAGAATGGCCGATCTTGGCCTATCCTTGCCACGGTGGAAAATTACCTTTCTGTTCTGTGCAGATAGTCCCATCACATTGCCCTCAGTGGCCCACGGCTCCTGGATAAGGGCAATGTGGTGGTCTTCCGATGTGAACTTGTGGCTCAGGACCGCCGACGCGCCCCTTGCCCTGTGCAAGTTCACTTGAAGAAATTTTAAATGTGTATTATTCTTTTTTTTTTTTTTTTTTTTTTTTTTTTTTTTTTTTTTTTTTTTTTTTTTTTTTTTTTTTAATCAAGAGTGGTGGGAGGCACTACTTTTTCTTTTGCCTCCCCCACTGCCTCTTGGGCGTAAATGGGGGGCGTTCCCCCTTCCCCCTACGGCCCGACGCCAGTGGAGGGCGGAACCCCTTATTGCCGGAGCCCCGTCCCCCACCCTCCCGTCGTCCTTCAGGGAAATTTTGAGGCCCTGCCGGCCTCCGCACTCCTCCTGAAGTGCCAGGACCCCCTCCCCCTCCGGCTGCACCGGCGCCCGTCGGCACCGTCCCCACCGGATCCGGTAGGAGGCGAAACGGGCCCGACTGCCCCGGAGGAGGGCCCTGCGCCCCCGCCTTGGACGCAGGTTCCCCTTCTCCTCCCCTAGCGGGCGTCCCAGACTCTTGTGCTGGTGTGTCCCGAGCAGACCCACCCAGCACCGCCTGGGGCACAGCTTCCGCCGGAGGCACTGCTGCCTCCGTCTCAGGAAGCCCTCCCTGGGAAGCCACTGCTTGTGCCGCAGACCCCGGAGGCGCCCTCTTGACCCTAATCGTCCCATGCCCCAAGCGGACATGGACACCAGGGTTCTCCTCCAGAGTCTTCGCGGACTCCTCGTCCACAATCAGATTTAACAGGACGTTAGGTCCTGTGTCCGTCCGACTGAGGATCGTCCAGCTCCCTGGTCTTAGGCCCCTGTTCTGCCTTTCCAGCAGCTGGAAGATGCCCTCATTAGTCTCCTCTGCGCAACCCGGGAGGAAGGCCGTGGCAGTCCTTGGCCTGGGAAGTTCCCTGCCCTCTGCCACATATAGCCTCGCACCCTCCCACGGCGCGCAAGAGACAACGAGTTCTCTCAGCCAGGCCACCGTGTCATCGTCCGCACAAATCAGACTCAACCAACCCCTTCGGTAGCTGGCTGAGAGAAAGGCGGGTTTTGGCCCGTCGAGCGGCAGTCCCCTGATCCTTGGATAATGCAGTCCTGGATCAGGTTCATCTGCTCGCTCGTCAGTAGGAAGCTGGGGAATTCACGATGGAGAATCCCGACCCTCCTACCGGTCAGGGCATGGGAAAAGGATTTCCCTGCCCCCTGCCGGACTGCTGGACCACCCGTCGAGGACGAATTCCCCGGGGGCTGGTCCACCTTACGCCTCTTCACGTCCTCCGGAGTCGTGCCCCCAGAGGAACGAGGGCGCTTGTTATTGTCAGGCTCGCGCGGCTCAGAATTTGCCACCGCGAGCCTGGCAGCCGCTGGTGCCATCCCCCCTGCAACCAAGCGGTTGAATCTTTTCCTCTGGCCTGTGGTGAACCTAATTCTACCCTCAAGCCCAGAGGATTGATCCTGAGAAGGGGTTTCTTGGCTTACGCCCATCCCCTCCCCCAGAGGCCTATTGCCTCTGTCAGGCACCGACTCAGAGGGCACTTGCTGCACTATTCGTCGGGCCTCCTCTATCCCAATTCCTTGGGATAGAAGTTTTTTGAGGTGCTTCTTCTGCCTGCTGTTCAGGGCCACCCAGCCCGCAGGACGAACAGCACCAGCAGATGGCACCTGCTCCTTGTGTGAGGCACTAGCTGAGCCCGCCTCCGACAACACTCCCACCCCTGCCTCTTTCTGCCCCTGCATCTCATGCGAGACTAGTGCAGGGGCAGACGGCTGGGCGGACATGTCGGAAGGCTCTTGGCATGCAGCACCTGCCTCCACCTCCATATCCTCTATGTTCATACTGACGGCTCTAAAGTCGTCAGTGATGCTCAATGGGGAAGCCCTTGCGGCCTCGCCACCGGTTTGCGAGTCTTGCGACTCTTCCTGGTGAGAGAGGGGTGAGCTCCGCAACAGCTCATCCTCGGACTCCAGGCTGGGGAATGTAATTTTTAGTGTTTCTTTATCATCCATTAAGGTTTGATAAACGCCGGAAAAAAACAGTCACCCCCCGCAGAGCCGGGTTACGGGGGGAAGGCTACTACTACTGGGGGTCGCCTGGTACCCAGAGCCTGCATACTAACGACCAGACTTCCCTCTGGCCACGCATCCCTCGGCGTACGCTACGTTCCACCTTGGATTGGGGGTTGTCGTTTGGTCAAGAGAAGGGCTAGGGGCTTTTACGCCCACCCTCCTCCAGTCCGGGGGGCACCGCGCGGAGGCGACAACCATCACCCCCCTTCAGTTGTTTGTAGTAAGTGATGAAAACTTTAGACATGACATCTTGTTGGGCTTAGATTTAATTGTCAGTTTTTATTTAAACTTAGACTGTAGATTGCATCTATACCATTCCAGAAGAACACAAAAAACCTAATGTCGGAAACTTTGTTGAGAAGTTGGATGGCCTTCGAGATGTGTACGTGAATTACAATGAGGATATAGATGTCAACAATTTTGAGGCAAAAGTAGACCACCTTGATTCTAACAAAAGACAGGAAATCGAAAAATTGATTCACAAATTCAATTGTATCTTCGCAAAAGACAAATTTGATGTGGGACGAGTAAAAGATCACGAGGCCCATATACAATTGTATGAACATAAGTTTGTTTCAAGAAAGCCATACCGTTGCAGCATTCCAGGCCAACAGGAAATCGAAAATCAAATATCTAAACTATTGAAAGCAGACTTAATAGAGGAATGTACTTCACCTTTTGCTTCTCCAGTAACATTGGCATACAAACGCGAGGAGAACAAAAAGAACAGGTTATGTATCGACTTCCGTGAATTGAACCGATTAATAGTGCCGGAACCACAGCCTTTTCCACTAATTGAAGAACTGATCACAAAAACAAGAGGTTGTCGGTGGTTCACAGCACTGGACATAAATTCAGCTTTCTGGTCAATACCTATTCGAATGAAGGATCGATACAAAACTGCATTCGTGACTCAAGACGGGCACTGGCAGTGGAAATGCCTGCCATTTGGATTAAAAACCTCCCCTTCAATTTTCCAACGAGTTTTAAACACTATTTTGAGACGGAATAACTTGAAAGAATTTTCTGTTTGTTACATGGATGACATATTAATTTTTTCTCAAACTTTTGAGGATCATATAATACACTTGCATAAACTATTGGATGCGATTTGCAAAGAAGGCTTTAGGTTAAAAATTACAAAGTGTAATTTCGCTAAAAATGAAGTTAAATATCTAGGACATATTCTCTCTGAAAATACAGTCCGTCCACTTGGGGGAGATAACTTTACTGCCATACAAGACTTTCCTATTCCAAAAACGAAAAAAAATGTTCGCCAGTTCCTAGGAAAAGTAAACTTCTACCACAAATTCATACCAAACAGTTCGAAATTGTTGGAGCCACTTCACAATCTGTTAAGAAAAAATACAGATCTTAAATGGACGGAACAATGTCAGAAGAGTTTTGAGGAAGTGAAAAAGCACCTTTGCTCCCAACCAATTTTGGCAATTTTCGACCCAAAACTCAAAATAATCATTGAAACTGATGCGAGTGGAGAGGGAGTTGGAGCAGTATTTAAGCAGCTTCAAGAAAACGGCTCAATAAAGCCGGTAGCGTATTTTTCAAAAAAACTAAACGATTATCAGAAAAAAAAGAAAGCAATTTACTTAGAATGCTTAGCCATGAGAGAAGCCATAAAATTCTGGCAACATTGGTTAGTCGGTCAAACTTTTCAAATAATAACGGACCACAAACCGCTCGAAAATCTGAAAATCAATTCAAGATCGGATGAAGAGTTGGGTGATATGCTGCTATTCCTTTCACAATTTGATTTTCGCGTTACTTATCGCCCAGGAAAGGAAAATACGGAAGCAGATTCATTATCAAGAAACCCAGTTCTCGAAGAATGTGCCAATTCAGAGGAATTGATAAAAACAGTGAATTTCTTGAGTATATCAGATATCACTCGTGACCAAACCCAACATGCGGATGAAATTGAAAAATGTGGAAAAACAAAAAAAGAAGGCAACATTTTTTATAAAATAGGAGATAACAGTAAGAGAATAATAATATCAGAGGAGCTTGCAGATGTTCTCATTGCGAAAATTCATAAAGAATATGGACACATAGGATCAAATCATGTTATAAATAAGTTTCGTAAATTCTACTATACCCGAAATTTAGATTCTAAGGTGAAGAATTACTGCAAGAATTGCGAAATTTGCATAAAAAATAAGACCCGAACACCCTGTACTTATGGTTTTTTATCAAAACTTGGACCAGCAAAAGCACCTTTCGAGATTGTTTCACTTGACACGATAGGAGGATTTGCAGGGAACTGTTCTTCAAAAAGGTACCTTCATTTGTTAGTAGATCATTTCACAATATACGCGTTTATTTCTACTTCCAAAAACCAGACAGCAAGTGACTTTGTGAAATTACTCAAGAAGGTACATGACAAGCATACAATTCAGACACTTCTCAAGGACCAGTACTCTGGAATTAATTCTGCAGAATTTAAGAATTTCCAGAGAAAAAAGAAGATCAACCTCTTATTCACTTCAGTTAATAACCCTGCCTCAAATGGATTGAACGAAAGATTGAATCAAACACTAGTAAACAGAATTCGCTGCAAATTAAATGAAACCCGAAGAAGAGCATGGTCGAAGGTAGCAGATGAATGTGTTCAGGAGTACAATTCTACGGATCACTCAGTGACCTCATTTAGCCCAGAATACTTATTATTTGGAAAGACCAGCCCTATAATTCCAGCGCATCTCGAACAAAAAACCGATCTTATACGAGATCGAGAAATAGCCTATGAAAATACAGTTAAAAATCATACTTATAACAAGCAATTAATCGACAAGAAAAGAAAACATCATGATTTCAAAGAAGGGGATTTTGTTTACGTAGACCATGCTTCGAAGATAAATAGGAACAAATTAGAAGAGATAAGAATTGGACCATTGAAGATAATCAAGAAAATATCAAACTCCATCTTTGAGCTGGATACAGGACATAGGAAGAAGGAGTCAAACATGTTTCACGTCTCCAAGTTGGTGCCTGTCCCCGCGGGTGGGGGGATGTAAAACTCCAGTTTTATAAAAACAACATGAAACATTCCAATAATTCGTTCCTCAATTAATATTAATTTGTGTTTCAAGAATTTACTTCGCTGAAAGGAAGCTTGTTCGTTTCGATTCGTTTTCAGGTATTCAATCAAAAACTCTCATCAAATTGACGTTATTCATAATATCATGATTATTAATTAATAAACGTTTTCAGAACGCATCGCACCTGCTTTCTTTAACTTCCACGCTTATATATATATATATATTTACATATATATATATATATATATATATATATATATATATATATATATATGTATATATATATGTATAAAAACTAAACTATTTGAAATTTAACAGCAATGCTTCTAATCTTATCACAGTTCATATCGAAGCTAGCTCGAGTACTCTTAAAAAAATTCCTCGGCTGCTGACATAAAATTTACCATGGCTACAAGTCAACCCTAAAAATAACAATATACGAACGACGATAATAAGTAGGTACGGAGACAACACTTCGTCAGTCAAAAGCAAAATACGGTTTAAAATCATAAGGTGCTAAGTTGCAAAGAAATTTAGATAGGTATAGTATTTTTAAATTGCATTGAAGGGAGTGAGCGAATATTTGACGGGACTGAATTGAAAAATTTTATTGCCCACCAAATTCATGAATTTCTATATGCATACACTCTATAAAATGGCAATGACAGATCATCTGAGTGTCGCGTTTGGTACGTAGGAGAAACATTTTCATGTCTATCAGGGTGATTATGCATAAAAAGTAAACATTCACGTATGGAAATTCCTAGTACCGTTAAAATCAGGTTTGACCTGAACAAAGGTTCAATGTCAGCCCTATATCCTCGCCCGAAAACTGCTCTAATTGCACGTCGCTGGCAACCAAAAATTAAAGAGGAACTTGCTGTATGCCCCAACCACAAGATTGATTCAGTTGGCACAACATTAATGAAGACGACAAAAACTCTCAGGCTTCAGATTCATCAATTGGATTGGCAAGCAGAACACATTATTTTATTAATAGAAAACTATTCATTATTAGATCTAAAATGATAAATGAAATTTCACATGTTACGTACCTTCATACCTCATAACTGTACCAGTTATGGGACACTTAAGGTTAACCTCGAACTTAATAAATGTTAATACCTCCCGTTAATACCTTTTTAGTGGAGCACCATAAAGAAATAGGTATTAAAATAATCCCAGCGATGAATTCCCGTGTCTTACTTCTTAACCATTATCCCAAAATAACATTTGAATATATTAAAATATAGTGTAGATAATCATTTCAGTTGTAGACTCCACTAAAATCAAACGGTTTTCGTTTTTATTTTATTTTATTTTTTTTTTTTTACAGTGGTGAAAATAACTCGCATTTTACGTTTTAAACTATTCTGAACAACTTTCGTTTCGTGTCTTTCTCTGTGTGTATGTGAGTGTGTGTCTGTCGTGTATCCGCAAATCCTTGTAACAAGGAAAATATACTACGGATTTTTATGATGTTCATGGAATGGGCGGGTTAGGGTGAATATGGTCCCTTATGAATTTTGTTGTTCCTAAATCTATACTTCACTCAGCGCATGCGCAAATGTAAAATCCATCAAGCATCATTTTCTCGCGCCCTCGTCTTCCTATCTCGCTCGAATTTGGAGGATAGGTGACAGAGGTTAATTTGAGCATTCCTTAGCGATTTAAAAATAATCCCATGGTTAGTAGCAACTGCACATGCGCGAATGTGTATTCTTTTTCAAACGAGCCTAATTTCAACAGTTTTCATTCGAATTTGGTTATATTTTCAGGGAATGTGCTGGTAAGGCTGTAAATGGTCCACTATTAATTCCATTCTTCTCAAATCGTTACTTCATTTTGCACATGAGCAAACGTAAATTCCTTCCAGCATTATATTTTAACGCCCTAGTCGTCCTAGGTGGAAATTCGGTGCATAGTTGGGGGGGGGGGGGGGGCATTGTTTACTTTTTTAACTCTTTCTATTAACTTCGATCCTCTTCTTGCTTGCTTGCTTTCTTTCTTTCTTTCTTTCTTGAGACAAAATTTCAGATCGATTTTTAACCCACTTCCCGATATCCAATCGATCTGAAATTTTGCACACGAGTTCATGCTGGCGTACATTTTAATCTATCAAATTTTCGCGAAGAAAAAGTTAGTTATACTATAAATTTTCGAAAATTTGAAATTTAATATGGGACACCTTACAAGTGTTGTGTATTGTAGGGAGGAGGAGTGAGGGAGGAGGAGGAGGAGGAGGGAGGGAGGAGGAGGAGGAGGAGGAGTGAGGGAGGAGGAGGAGGAGTGAGGAGGAGGGAGGAGGAGGAGGAGGAGGGAGGAGGAGGAGGGAGGGGGGGAGGAGGAGGAGGAGGAGGAGGAGGAGGAGGAGGGAGGAGAAGGATAATATTGAACGTCTGCATAAAATGACAACGAATCCAGGGTCAATAAAATATTAAATGATTTTCCTTGTCAATTTAATTTAAGTTATTATCAATGTGATTTTGAAACAATGTGATTTTGTTTCAATTTACTGTTGCCAAGAAACTACCAAATATTGAAACAACAATAAAATTAACCGAGAACATGAGAAAAAGAAAGAGTTACATTAAAAACTTGTTTTTATGGGTTCCTTTTTAGCGAATTTTTGAAGAAAATTAAGCTATTGCTCTCGCCTCAAAATTTGTAGAATGTGAATTTTTGAAAAACATTTATGCAGAAATCCGTTTCAGACTATTCTGAATCATATTCTGAAGTTTAACGCATTTTTTTATGTATGTATGTATGTATGTATATATGTATGTATATATGTATGTGTCATTCCAGACGATAACTGTCCGTAGAATTGTGCTAGAAACTTCAAACAAATTTTAAAATGTTAAGGACACAAAACGAAAGTTCAAGTTCGTTGGCCAGCATGATCGGATTACATCTTCGGGTTGAAATTTGGAAAAAAGTAGTCAAAAATTTCAAAATAGCCTGTGTTTTGCGATTTGTTGTGCGAAATAATTTTTTCAGCATACTAATATGTGGTATATTCGGAATCAGCGTAAAATTTCCTATAAGAATATGTATCAAGTTTTCAAAAATTTCAATGTTGAAAAATCAGTCCAAAATCAAAATAATGCCGTTCGCTAGTTGTAAAATTTCTCTACACGATCAATAGCGACTGAAATGTCGAAGATGTCTTCAAAAATTCGGTCATGGGGTCATGCTGCATGACAGGACTTTTTTCATGTCAATTTCAACATAATCGCATCATATTAGCTCCTGCGCATGCGAATGTGTACTCCCAGAAACAAGGTCTAGTTTTCATCGGATTTTGATTAAATTTTCTGGGAATTTGTGGGTTAGGCTGTAGATTGTTCCGTAACTATTTCATTTCTCCCAAATCATTAATCCATTCTGCGCATGCGCTAACGTAAATTACTTCAAGCATAATTTTCCCGTTTCCTAAATGACCGATTTCGAAGTTTAAAGTTAATTACATCTTGATTGACTATATTCCGCTATGGAGTTTACAATGATTATTAAACCCATTTCAATGATCTAAACATTCATGTTATTTCTAATTGGTAGGAACCTACTTACTTACTTAAATATCATTATATTGAGATCAGGAGACCAGTAAGTTGTAGATGATTTAATTAATTGCGTTAATTTTTCCTCGGCAGGTGCCTATATCTACGCAGGCATATTGATTTCAACCTTCGGATTTGCAATTTGAAATGGATCTCCTTTATAATATCAAAAATAAATTCATTATCAGTGCACACCGATCGGCTGTGGGGTTTATAAGCCCGATTCGTTTTTTAATTGACTAATGATGCTGAAACCTAAAACGTAGCTCGTTTTTGGAGATCTGGAATACAAAGTTTGGAGGGACTCAGAGCAGCTTCAGAGCCTCAAAGGCTCTATTCCCTATCCGAACCATGGTGTTGTTATTTAGATGGAGCCCTTCTAAGACTCCTCGGTAACAATTACGACGTATGGAGGCGCACTGATCAGCAAAGGGGCCTCTGAACCTATATTCTTTCCTTACCTATCGACATTTTTTTAAACATTTTTATTGTGAAGCGAAAAATTAGGGGATCTTGGAACTGTCAAAATGTTAACTCTTCTCGGAGTCACGATGCGCTATGTTCCGATCACATATTACACGTGGGGTTTAGTAATAAATTAGGCCGATGATCCGTGTGGAAGGGCTATCTAACTCAGAAATAATAAACCATTGTGTAATAATTTGCAGTGATTTGTAAATAGATTTTTGGAATCTACGAATTTTGAATCGTAAACCAATGAATTTCGAAGGGGGTTAAAAATTTTGTTTTCTTTGTCGATTACGTATGTTCATTATTGAAAATAATACACCGAAAGCATATTAAGGCTACCTAAAATTCATTTTTCTAACCGCCAACCTTGCGCAGAATAGCATCACTGATTTTTGTTAAATTGGAAAAGTCTAGATAACCTCTAATTTAAATAAAAAAGGCTTTTGTGATAACTTTTGCGAATCTCCTCCGTGAAGGGTCGGCAATTGATTAGTGATTGGACCTGCAACATATATTAACAGGTAAATAAATGATAAATTTATTAGAAGAATGGAATATTTTTGAGATGATAATTTAACTCGAAACATCCTGTAGGTACAAATTATCGAATGTTTGTCGCAAACTGGTACTTATTTAGCAAATAATCACTGAGCAAGTAAATAATTTTTTCGTCACTCTACCGAACCAATGCTTTGAACTGTGTCAACAACATGTTTTGGAGAAGGGACTAAAAACTGAATGAAAACCAGGTGTAAATCTTTTTCATTTTAGATTCTGGCGATCTGGTGATGAGGTAGGAGCCGAATGATGGAACCAAAGAGCGGAACAAACAACGAAATATGGCAGGTACAACAAACAAAAATCCCTAATCATCCTGGTGGTAGAAATCAAACACATTGCAGACTCGTTTGCAAGCTCTAAGAGCCACTCAACTGATCTGGACCCTGGGCATCGTCAAGTAAATGTCCTAAAGAGGCTACATACGAAATTACTGCTTCCTAGCGTGTAAAGAATAGAAATTAACTAATAAAATTATTTAACCACCGCTTCACAAATCAAACCGTTCTTGCAATATTCGGATTTCCTGCAATGAATCAAATCATTGACACACCAGCTCAATGAAATTATCAGAAATTAGGACGCGGATGCAATCATTTTCACAATCTCAATTATTGAGAATGATCTCCTGAGTGTACACAATTATTCAAATAACCATGCTCATAACTCAGCTTGCAGGTAACATTCCACGCACTTCGCAGTAGCTAACATAATATGGTTGGATAAATCGAGAGCTTTCGAACGAATGGTCAACGAATTTTGTGGGATGAAAAACGACGAAGTACCATTTCACTAGCAACGACTCTGTTGAAAGCGGAAATCATAAGAAAACCAACCGCAACGCTTTTAGACATGGATATGTCTTTTGGCTGGGGGTCAAGGAATTTTTCGCGACACTTTTTTTTCCAAACCGACACTTTTTCTTCCCGACCGACACTTTTTTATTCCGACCGGCACTTTTCTATTGATTTTTACGTACAACCAAGGCGTTACTAGGGAAGAGTAACTCCCTTAGTTTTCATAGTAGGAAAATCGTTTGCCACTTTTTGGAATGCTCTCATTTTATCACGACATTTCATGACCTCTAAGCCATTGTAGTGTCAAGGAATGCTGATTTATTACTCTAAGTTAAAAACTAATTTTGTTTTGTAACCATAATGGAATAATCTTGTGAAAAGAAGGCACTACATGGTCGGTATACAATTGAGTAGTAGGTACCAACTGGTAAGCAGTAGGTACTAGAAATATCCATGATCGTTTGTTTTTCCCATCAAGGGAGAAATTAAAATGCTTGATTTCGAAAACACAGTCTCCTACAGAACAGCGACACTCCTCAGTTGAAAAAGAGGCACTCGCAATAGTTGAAGCACTCAGAAATTGTATTAAAAACATATACAACGAGTTGCTAGGTTAACCAAGTAATGAAATAATGATTTTCGTTTAAGTATGTGCCGAAGTAAAGACACAAAATATCAAAAATTAAATAAATAAATTTAAAAAAAAAGTTTGCAAAGTTGGATTTGGCACATAACTCTTTCACGTATCATACAGGGTGTATCAGACACGACTCACAAAAGTTGAGGGATCGATTCTACAACTAATTTACAATTAAATGTGCCTGGTAAACTTACTTTTTTAGAGGCTTCCTTTCCGAGTAATTTCACTTTCAAGATTTTATTCATGTTTTTGACCTCATGTCACTAAAATTGTCATAACTCCCTCAAATTGAAAAATAAATTAAAATGTTATGACATCGTTGAAAAGAGCGTTGAATTTCCTGTCTCCCTGGTACGAGAACAAGCATTTTTAAGCAGCTCCAATAGAAAAAAATGATATCAAAGTCACAATTTTGAGAAGTTGTCAAAATTTCACTGTATTGAATCCACTTATTGATTTTTTTACTGTAGTGCTTTTGAATCTCCATCTTCAGGTAAACTACCTTAGAAGAATTTCAGCTTTCCAACAGTATAATCAGGTTTTATTTCACTTTGCCAATTTTAGGAGAAAAGTATGTTTGTTTGTTGAAAAACATGGTATTTTCTATGAAATCAACTTTTTTTTGTGAAATGACCGTCTAAAAAATTTGAGTTTGGGGCCGGTTTCTACGTGTTTTTCCATGCTGAATCGGAAGGTAACACTTGCAGTACTCCCCAACTCCGTTTTAACAGAGCTAACTAGTTTTACCCTTAAAAACACAAAAAATTCGTGAGGTAAAGTTTAAAACTCTGTTATAACAGAGTTGGGGAGATCTGTAAGTGTTACCATTCAATTCAGCGTGAAAAAATACATAGAAACTGACCCCAAACTCAAATTTTTTTAGAAGATCATTTTTCGTAAAAACCGTCGATTTCATAGAAAATACCATGTTTTTCAACATACAAACATACTTTTCTCCTCTAATTAGCAATGTGAAATAAAAATTGATTATACTCAACGTTGGAAAGCTGAAATTCTAAGGTGGTTTTCCTAAAGATGAGAATTCAAAAGCACCACAGTAAAAAAGTCAGTACTTGAGCGGATTCGACCTAATGAAATTTTGGCATCTTCTCAAAATTATGACTTTGACCTTTTCAGCTATTGAAGCTGCTCAAAAATTCTTGTTTTGGCATCAGGGAGATAGAAAATTTAACGCTCTTTTCAAGGGAGTAATCAAATTTTAATTTACACATTTTAGTGACATAATGTCAAAAACACGAAAAAAATCTACAAAATTGAACTTAACCGGAAACGGAGCCTTTAATAAAATAAGTTCACCAGGCACTTTTGGTTGTAAATTAGTTGAAGAATCGATCCCTGAACTTTCGCGAGTCGTGTCTGATACACCCTGTATAGAAGATTGAAAAGTTTTAAATGTTCTAGAAAAATCATTATCAAAATCGGATGAAAACAATATAAATTAAGGTCATTACAAGGATTTCACATATGTGCATGAGCAGTAGCTATTGATGTTGAAATTTATGTGGGATTATCAAATCGTCATACCAAAAATTGAGCGAGATTTGATGACTAGGGCGTGAGAAAATGATGCTTGGTAGAATCCGCATGCGCGGAGTGAAGTATTGAGTCTGGAACAATAAAGCCCGCACATCCCCACAAAATACACACATATCGAATGAAAAATGTGGAAAATAAGCTTGTTACAAGGATTTGCGGACACAAGATACACACACACACACACACACACACACACACACACACACACACACACACAATAAGACAGACAGAAGACACCAACATGGTTTACAACCAGAGTTGTTCAAAATGGTCTAAAACCTCTGTCTGATTTTGGACGCCAAAAATTGTTTTCTCCCGAAAGTGAAAACAATGCTTCCGATACCTCAAAGGTAGACTTGGTAGCAAAGATAACTAGAGAAACATGATGAAGAAGAAAATATTATAATAATATTAGCTGGTCCTCTCATAGTAAGACAACAGGCTCGTTATAATTAGTTCACATTAAGTCGCTGTACAAATAAACTAATGAAGCAGTTATCATTCATGATTCTACTTGAGCCTGTCGTGACACATCCCTACAGCGTGTCGTGAAGATATATATATTACGTGAGATAATATAATATTTTTAAGGGTTCAGCTAACCGCCAGATTCCAGAGGCAGCATTTCTTCGGCGCGGGGAACGGGAGATTAAGGATGATTGATTATGCCAGCGGTGTGTTAGAAGGACTCAGCAGCAAACAAAGGCCTTGGCAGGCGGGGTTGTTAAAGCCTGGGTTGATGTTGAAAGCTCTCGGAGCCTGACGATATCATCCTGGTACACTTCTCCGCTGACACCAGCCTGGTCCTCGTCCTCTCTTTATCACCGAGGTAATAGCAGGGATTACGCGGAAAGAGTAAACGGGCCCTAGGCAGATTTGCGGGTGGCTTAGGGGCTCGCTCCTAGGTTTAGAAGGATGAAAAATGCAGTGGCTCTTCGTTCCTCCTAGTTTTGGAAGGGTATGACGTCCCAGCCATAAATACTACGATTAAAAGTTCGTACAGAATGGACGACCTAAGTCCCGAGAAGGTACTCAAGATTAATGAAGAACCCTGAAATGATGAGAGTGCGAGAAAGCGGAAGCATCACACGGAGTACCAGTGAGATAACAACAGACTGAATTCGTACTCCATTGATCTTGATTTAATCAAGCCTGCAGGAATGTTAACTTTGATTCAGATGAGCACAAGTTTTTTCATCTTGATAGATTACAAAGGTTCACTATTAAAAAAAATAAAATAAATAGGTACTTATGTATTATACCGACCACACCCAATAAGGAACACTGAAATAGATATTTTATAGAAACGAACATTATATCATGAAAAATAACTCTTTAATTACAGAATTACAAAGATTATCAATTGATAACGGGTTTATATTAATTAAACAATTACAAACTTGCTACGATTACTACCTCCTTGACATTGCTGCATTCTGGGCATCACAGGAAACCCATTAACAATTGATAATCGTAGTAAGTTTGTAATTGTTTAATTAATATAAACCCGTTATCAATTGATAATCTTTGTTTCATGATATAATGTTCGTTTCTATAAAATATCTATTTCAGTTTTCCTTATTGGGTGTGGTCGGTATAATACATAAGTACCAATAAATAAATAAATAAAAATATATATTTAAAAAATCACTTTTGCATCCATTCACTATTTTTGATTTCCATTTTAATTTAACATTCAAAACTTTGCTCTATGAATAATTGGCCGTCCAAAAAATCGACAACCCAAGCATGAGGAAAAAATAACATCATGCAAATCCGTTTCAGACCATTCTAAGACCGAATCCGTGAAAAAAACCATAGGTGTGTGTGGGTGCGGGTTTGTATTATTTCTTTTTTCGACCCAAATTGTAGTCTGGTTGTGCAACGAACCCCGGAAAGTTTGAATTCCATGTGGAAGAGGGAAAATGGAGGGGGTAAAGCAAAAAAACGTTGTTTTTTCTACAAATTTCGTCGACGCCACCCAGGCTACAATTCTCAACCAATTTTCGTGATTCTTATTTGGTTCGAGTCCAATATTTCAGTCTAGTTGTGCAATAAGTCTTGGGAATCCCGGATTTTCTGTCAAGGTGGGGGTCGGAGGGGATAATTTCCGATTAATGCAAGCGCAGTCCAAGCTACGAATCGACCGATTTTCGTGATTATTATTTTTTTCAACTATGAACTCATTCCAGTTTTGGATAATGTATCAGAGTTTCAAACTTCATTATGAAAGGGAGTGAATGGAGGAGGTAATAGTAATCAGTCATGACAATTTAACTTATATAGTCAAATTTTGGTGATTTTTTTCTTCAACTATGAATTTGGTCTAGTTTCGGAAGGTATATCAGGAGTTTCAAATGTCATCGTGGAAGAGGGTGAATGGAGGTTGTAATAGTAATAAATCATGATGTTTTAACTATTCTCACCAAATTTTTGTGATTTTTCCTTAAATTATGAATTTGGTCCAGTTTTTGATAAGTTGTCAGAATTTCAAATTTCATGCTGGAAGTTCTATGATGGAAATTTACTGCCGGTGGAGGGAGTTAACGGGGGGGTGTGTGAATAATTATTCCAAGAAGTAATGATAATTTGTTTTTCTCTCTCTTTCTTTTAACTCTCACCAAAATTACATACAATCCTTTTATAGGGACGTTCCTGTAATGCGTGCATCACTTAGGGTCCGTATATCAATTACAGAGGCAACTTCCACACAAGTGCAGATACCTTGAGGTTACCGCAACCTATCGAACCAATTTGGTAGGGCGATTATCAGTCAACTTTATGCCCTCAAGTAGCTACCTACAGATAGGTAACTGCTTAGATAACTCCGTCTTTGGGGGAAAAGGGTTACCACTACTACAACAATGATTTTCTCACAAAATAGCCTTACAGCACTGGTATTTTTAGTTCTTCGTGACGTCCATAAAACTAGATAGGTATAGCACAGCACAACAACAACAACAACAGTCCTGTCCTTTCGGTTTCATCTATGATGCCGAGGGATTTCGGTTGCCATTTTATGCTATATATCATGTGGTAGCGCCTACTCACCGAAACCATTGAATCTGAGCGTAAGGAGAAGTTTTGTGATCGGCGATATGGAGTTTCTGTCACTGCAGGATTCTAATTTCCCTTCAATCAACTCCAGCACAAACATCGTCGTTTCTTTTGATAGTCGGAAACGGTTGTGAAATCGACATCATCAAGTAAATTAAAATGATCCGGACGTTGACGAATCGTATAAGGTCTTCGGTCGTATTCTAGGACTTGAACGATTTCCTCGTCCGAAAAATCTGTATCAATCAAGTCAACTTCACTTCATGACACGGCTGACGATTGTAATCGCGATAGGTACTTATTCGTTGATTCTGAGTCAACTTCGATTATATTCGTATTCGTGTAATCGTATTCGTCTGTCGGCGATTACACGAACACAACCCATAAAAATGCGTCACGGTCATAAATTTCAATAGGACGTCCCTCCTATACCTAATATGCGAAGCCTTACTAATATTACCTAGCTTCAGAGGGACGTCCTATTGAAATAGAATTGAGGCAAATAGGCTGGGCTCCAATCGTTGAATTCGCTTGAAGGATGTCCCTCTGAAGCTAGGTAATATTAGCAAGGCTTTGCATGTTATAGAAGGAACGCCCTATTGAAATTGATGACCGGGACGCATTTTTATTATTTGTATTCGTGTAATCGCCGACAGACGAATACGATTACACGAATACGAATATAATCGAAGTTGACTCAGAATCAACGAATAATTACCTATCGCGATTACAATCGTATTCGTATTCGGCGATAAGATTATGCCCATTACTGTGTGATACGGCCCTCAGTTTTTCTATGACTACTACCGTTATCCTAGTTTTCCTGTGAATACAATCGTAATCACATAAAAATTATAATTGAGCGGTAACGGGCTCATTTGTAGGTTACAACGGTAGTTATGGCCGAAATCACATCAAAAAACTAGTGATTACAATCGTAATCGCGAGAAAAGTTGTGAATACAAACATAATCACAGAAAAACTGTGATTATAAAAATGTAATCATAATCTTAATTATAAGTGTTATCATAACCGTAATCGTATCTCCAGGTTCTGCGGTTATAATCGTAATTACGGTAATCAGAACTCTAAAACACTTCGATTGTAATCGTAATTCTGCTGGAGGTTTAGTGTAATGATATTAGGGATACCTGCAAGTGAAGTGACCTTCTGCTTCGTACCACATGTAAATGTGGGATGTTAGAATGACTGATTGTGTACTGTAAAGCTCCCCTCCAAGGTTTGTTTCGCATGTTGAACTTCAATTTTTATCACCGCCAGAAATCACAATTATTGCTCTTACCAATCCCACGGGTAGACAGTTTGGTTCTTTAATTACCTGGATGAGGGGCTAAAGCCATTCTCTGCGATGGTTAAGCAAGCCGTAAGTTAACTGTTATTGTTTTAATCACCATTACTGTTGGATTCATGACCTCCCAGGACCCGTTCGTTGCTGCTATCTAAGATCTTAGCTAAGCCTATCCCTTGTGGGGTCATAGTTCAATTTTATTATTTTAATCAAGCCCCGAATCCGCTGACTTTTCTATCTATGTTATTAGGGGATTCATTTCCGCGTTTTTTTCCGGGTGAAAAGATTTGTAATTTATACGTTCGAGGAAGCACGTAACTTCTAGCATTGCTTTTTTGCAGACATATCGCGGCAAAAACCCCGAAATCCGCTGTGAGGTTTAAATCAATTCGATCGTATTTCTAGTTTGAAAAAAAAGGTGTGAAAGTCATCGGAGGAAAATGATCGTAATGTGCATCAACATGGTGCAAAAATAGAAAAAAAAGTACACTCTGCGTACAAATTTCAATTTATATTTAATGCTCTCACTGACTCCCAGTATTTGCTTTTTCCTCACTTTGTTTTAGTTGGTTCAGATACCCTTAACATTAACAATCGTGTCGACAAAGTTATCAAATACATTATTTTCTCGCTGTATTTTTCACTTTTCATCGATTTTCCCACTCATTTGGCAGTGTTTTCAAAAGTTCTGCTAAGCTACCAGCTCCAAAAAAAAAAAAAAAAAAAAAAAAAAAAAACTGTTTGAGTCAGTCTGATGCCTTCCAGTGGTGTATTTTGTACCGCAAACCCCCTTGAAATGTTCCAAACCCCCTATGTTCCTTTAAAATGTAAGCTCCTTATTGAAGACAATTAATTTTGTATAACTCAGTTCCTACATTTTATAAGTAGATTCAGTCTCGAAAAAATGCGATTAGTTGCTTAATTCCTTCTTCTGCCAATGTATGGTTACGGTAATTTTATTTATTTTAAATTCAACGTTAATTTTTCTAGTCGCCTAAAAACTGTTAGCAAATTGCTATTGCAACGGCTTCATCATTTTTCGAGTCGAAAATTCAGAAAATTTTCTCTATGTCTGTTTTACAGTTGGCCAACGTTTGTCTGAGGGGTCTAAATTTCAAAAAATATAGTAAAAAAACGTGTTCTTTGGAGGTTTTAGTGAAAATTATCATCCTGAACATATTAATATAAGGAATATTTATGGAATCAACATAGGATTTCTTTTAAATATAGTCCCTCAGCAGTAGGAAAATTCCATACTTCAAAAACGGCTAAAAATCGGTTTAAATATTCTTTAGATATTTCGCTTAATCATATATATCTTACAAACCAATGACCGAATTCAATCGGGGTTACTTGCATTCATATCTACGGATAAAATTACACCGAGAAAGGTCATGAAGACGACCGTAATGAAGGGAGTGTTGGGCATAATCTTATCATCGAATACGAAAACGATTGTAATCGCGATAATTATTCGTTGATTCTGAGTTAACTACGATTTTATTCGTATTCGTGTAATCGCCCACCGACATTTAAAAGAAAGCAAACTGTTAATTGGGACTTCAAGTCGAAAGGATGTTTTGGAACGAAGTGAACTAGCTTGCTTAGGACGCTCGGGGTATCGGGGTTGAGGAATGTAGATAAGGGTCCAACCCAACTTGAGTCCAGTAATGGGCATAATCTTATCGTCGAATACGAATACGATTGTAATCGCGATAATTATTCGTTGATTCTAAGTCAACTACGATTATCTTCGTATTCGTGTAATCGTATTCGTCTGTCGGCGATTACACGAATACAACCCATAAAAATGCGTCACAGTCATCAATTTCAATAGGGCGTCCCTCCTATAATATGCGAAGCCTTGCTAATATTACCTAGCTGCAGAGGGACGTCCTTATAGGGAATTCAACGGTTGGTGCCCAGCCTATTAGTCTCAATTCTATTTCAATAGGACGTCCCTCTGAAGCTAGGTAATATTAGCAAGGCTTCGCATGTTATAGGAGGAACACCTATTGAAATTGATGACCATGACGCATTTTTATGGGTTGTATTCGTGTAATCACCAACACACGAATACGATTACACGAATACGAATATAATCGCAGTTGGCTCAGAATCAACGAATAATATTATCGCGATTACAATCGTATTCGTACTCGACGGTAAGATTATGCAACACTGAATGAAGGTACGGTGGAAATGCTTGAGTTTTGAACGGAAAATTGAGGTTTTGAACCACTTTGGGACTGAAAGCCCGAACCTCCAATTAAACATACATCCAGTGCTCAGGTGAAGGAACGACATCCTACAATGCCTTCTTCCGCTATTCCTTTCATCCGTTTTTTCCCCCCCAATTTGGAATAATTGTTTACATAGTAGTTTTCACCATGGCCAGTTCCAGTTCAAGATGGCTTTGTCAAGGGAAAATGAAACAGGACGATATTATTAGTTTCGGCCGGCGCGGCGGCTCGGCCGGTGGGAACGGCTTCCTTTGTTGCTTATTCAACAACCGTCAAAGGCCCGACTGATCCAATAATCTGCATATTCCACTCTCCGGACCTCGATGTAGTAGGCGCTCAAAGGCTTGATTAGTTTGCTCTGTGTATTTATGGTAACGAACCGAGTTTGCTAATTTATTTACGAGAATTTCGATCAAAGCGTCTGTCCAGAAAAGCATTATAGATGAGGCAGACTACAGGAATCGCGCTACGAATTCTCCAAAGTGCTTCCCTCTTTGTAGGTAGGTATCATTGCATCTTCAAATACTGGATTTCAATGAACAAGGAACTGAATATTTCTCCCCATTGTTAATGTAGGAATTATTGCCATTATTTCTATACCGATCCTTTCATTATTGGCTCGTTTTGTGTGTATGCTGGCGGTAATAATATTACCTACACACAGGAATTTCGACAAATACCAATATCATTTTCAGAGGTTTAGCGTGTTAGCCTTCAACGCAGTTCGTATAATTCTGCTATCATGACGGCAATACTCCGTCATGCCATAGGATCATGTCATGTCAAAAAATACATGTCATAGGATCAAAAAAATCACAAATTAATAGTAGAATCGAATCCTGCCCGGTGGTCGGTGGTGCGCCCGAAAGTGCGACATCCTGTATAGATACCTCCCAGATACAGACCTATAGGTACATATATTTATACAGAGATATACAGACCCGTTTTTACTAATACATGTATATATACATACCTCCCGTTTGTGGAAATATATATATATATATATATCACCTCCATGTAAGTTGAAACAATTCTTCAAGTACCATAAGCCGAATGAGAAACCAAATCAACGCTGTTGGGGTCTTTTCTAGAAGAGGGCCGCCATTACCTACCTTGCGTCTGCGGCGCACCCCACGGTGTATGTAAGGATTGACAAATGATCGACCGATTTCTCTCTTATCTGTCTTTGCTAAAATCATTGAGCGTTTGGCTAAAGTGTATTTTTTGCAGTATTTGGAGAGTCAGGGGAAAATCAGTGATAGGCAATTTGGGTTTCGAAAAGGTAGGAGCACTGATGATGCAATTTGTTTTATGACGAAGACTATATTGCGAAGTGCATTAGATGCGGGAGAGAAGGTAATGTGTATATATAAGGATTTAGCCAAGGCCTTCGATACTGTTGCACATTCAAAACTAATCTCCGCAGTAGAACAAACTGGTGTCAACCGAGGTTTTATCGAGTGGACTGCAAGTTATCTGGAGGATAGATCACATTTTACTAAAGTTGATGATGTTATTAGTGACCATGAATTTTGCAACTGTGGGATCCCTCACGGAACTGTCCTCGGGCCGATTTACTTTATAGTATTCATGAACAGACTTCTTAACATGGAGTCTGAAGGAGAGTCACTGTCTTTTGCTGACGACACAGCCTTTATAATAACGGGTAACTCCTGGGAACATGTCATCATAAAAGCTGAATCATGTCTGACCAAAATCCTTGATTGTCTTAAAAGTATGGGAATGAAGACCAGTTTTTCTAAAACTAATTTCTTAACTTTCGCGTTTAGAGTAAGTGATATCCCGCAGATAAAGAACCTAAAATGCCATGTACCGGAATATACAGATAACCTTCAGTGCTGCTGTGAAGTAATACAACAAGTTGCAAACTGTTCGATACCTAGGCGTGGAAGTTGATGAGAACCTAAGATGGGACAAACACCTGAAAAAAGTGACATCCTCGATGAGAAATATGATCCATGTGTGTAGGGAGCTGGGGAACTTTTTAGATATTGATAGACGTAGAATGGTATACTATGCGCTCATTCAGTCGCTCATGATCTATGGTGCATCTGGTTGGTAGAGTGCAGCGCGTCCCTTCTTGATTCGTTATTCCTGACTCAGAAGCTCTTAATCAAAGTCTTACTTAAAAAAAGGACAAGATATTCGACAGAAGCTCTCTTCAAAGAGTTTGCGGTACTCAAATTGGGAGAGCTAATTGACAAGATAACTAAAATTAAAATATATAAGGATTTACATAGCAACCACCTGAAATTTTTAGATGAGGGAAAAACAAGAACTTGTGGGCAATTTCTTTCGAAACTGCCTTTCCGTAGGACTCACCATGGCCAACGGGCGTATGATTACCGGGGATTAAAACTGTTCAATGCCCTACCCCATGAGCTCCGCTCTATTTCTAAAATTGAAAAGTTCAAAAAAGAACTGAAAAAACATATAATAACGAGGCAATCTGAGACCCATTAGATAATATGCTTACAAGATGATAATCTTAGATTTACTTACAAGATGATTATTGAATAAGGTATTGAATGAGTGTGCTGATTATGTTGTATTACTCCTCCCCACAGCACAAGTCTACGACTTATAGTGAGGAGTAGCATTTATTGATTTGTATAACTTTTTTTGTATTGCAATACCTATCTGAATAAATGCGTTAAAAAAAAAAGAAAAAAAAAAAAGATTTTGCAATAGAACTGAATGAGGTGTATGGATTGGTAGTCTGGATGCTTAGTAGACCTCTTTCTTCATCCTAATAGTTTTGTTTCTTTTAATTACTTACAGTATAAATTTGGATTGGGGTTGCCCGTATAATGAATAAATAAATAAAATAATTATCTTCTAACCCCACGGAATTTAGGGGAAATATTTCACACGATATCAAGGTTTCTTCATAAAGTAGCTTGTATAGTATAAATTTATCTGTAGGTATCTGGTTATGAGGCACAGGGGGCGTCCCGTACCTGGCACATGGTCTGTCGTATCTCCCGGGTAACTGCAATAGATAACCCGAATCCTGAACTACCTTTCGGGGGTAACACAACTGATATTGTTTTACTCTACTGGTCTTTCAGAACTAATTCGCATTTGTGGTCTGTAGTAGGTACCTACTTCGTTTCATTCAGAACAGTTAAAATAATTCCAATAAAACCGACATTTAACTTGAAACCAATCGCATGACAGTGAGAAAAATCGGGAGGAAAAGTATTTTTACACGGTTCCTTGATTTAAAATCAGTATTAGTCAGCCCATAAATATGGGCTTAGCATAGCTTCAATCGCAATGTTTCACTGACGCTTGCTCTCTCCACAAACTCCTATGCGATAGAGTTGCTTGATAACCAGCATTCCTGAGGAAAGTGCATTTATACAGGGTGTCCCAGCTATTATGAACCAGGCTTGTAATCAACTTTTAAATTAGTTATAGTGCCCATATACAATTACTATTACCAAGATTAACTTCTCAACCAAGTGACAACAAAACAAGCGGCATTGTTTACTAAATCCATTTATAACATAAAACTATAAAACCTATAAAACTACGACATGAATAGAAGACCAAGTACGAAAGAAATGCGTAATAAATTGAGAGCTTTCCAACGAGTGGAGAACGATTTCGGTAATAATAAAGATAATAAAGAAGTTTCATTTCCCCAGACGGCTCGGTTTTACGTGGAAATCAAAAGAAAACATTTCGTGACTCATCCGCGAAACTTTTTTCGCTAGTTAGTCCAAGGCTAAAGCATGTTCCATGCTAAAATCATCTTCTCTCGATTTTTGACCGCGCGCAAATCGTACAACAGGTGATGATTTTAGGTGAAATTGTCTATGACCATAAAGCCCAAGTGAGGCGTATGATTCAACTCTATTTTTTTACTTTGAATCAAGTGGTGATGGTCACGCCGCTTTTATGTTTTGGTAACAGGTACTCACCAATAATAGATCTAATATGCTCCGGAAGTCTTCATTGCCGGCTTGTAGCTGAATAAACCACAAAATATTTGTTTGTTTGTTAATTTAGGCAATTATTTATAACTTGTTGTTTTCACCTGTTTAAATAATTTATTTATCACATGTTGGGTTGTTCTTATCTCTGTTTTTAATGTGTAGTGGTTCCGTCCAGGTAGATTTGTTGTCACGGATGGTTGACAAGATCCATGTACCGAAATAGGATATGATCCATGAGTTTGTTGTCTCTTCTGTTGTCATATATTCTAATTTATTCTCATTATTATTTATTGTTATTGTTATTAACATTTATCTTAGAATAATACTTTATTTATTTTCAATCGAACGGACACTAAAGTGTGAATTGTGATGTGACATCTCCTTATTCTGGGACATTCTGCGATGCTACTGCTCACGGCCTTGTGCGCAACTTTCCACCATCATCATCTTGATTTCGTATCTACAATCATTGCATTTTCACTTCTATATTTATCGCTTTCTATCACTTATCTCGCAACCAATCCAATCAGTTTTTCGAATTATTTTCTCATCTTTCGTTCATTGGCGTATTAGTTAACTGGAATACGGTGTCAGTATCTCGAGTTAGGTATTGAGCATCCTTTTTCCTGGGATTTTCGTCTACTCTACGCCGCTTCACCTGGACGTGAATCGCATTGCTGACCTGCCTCACCTACTGGCGACGGGCCATAGAAGAATTTACTACAAGTCCGGTTCAGAGCTTGGACAGACGACAGCTGAACGAAAGAAGGATACTTGTCGGAGGTAACACAAGCAGAAGACAAGGTAACTCACCGTTGCGAGGTAATTAATTCGAACATATACCATTACCTGATCTTTTCTTCTACCTGCAACATTTATATCGTTGATACTTACCTGCCACGTCACTGCCCTTGGTACTCATCGCGAATACGTGCTTCTTCGACCTATCAATACATACCTTCCTGTCAGGATTTCATCATTTTATCATCGAATCCTATGAACTTTAAATTGAAAGCGATCCGAACTGTTTACAGTTGTAAAAATTATTACCTACATACTGTTCGCAGCATATCTTCTTTTTAGTGGCCACAGGTAATTAGAGAAACCCTAGGAAATATATGAACCTGTCTATTAGTACAATTATATATTACACATTACTTGCTAACTTATATCTATTTTTCGTTACTTTACCAACATCCATATATCTTTTTTTCCCATTTAAAGGGAGTGGTCTTTCGAGTACAAAATCATCCATCATCCATTCTTTTGCTTAGGAATTTGGGTAATTGGTGCTCATACACCCCACTGATTCCACCAGGTGATATCCGTTTTTCAAACAGCCCTAATTAAAATACAATTTGTTTTTTATTTTATTTTATTTTTTTTTTTTTAACTATTCAAAAACTAATTTATATATTAGGGAGCAGCGCTACTGGGGAAATCGAGCTAATGAGGAGTTTCCAGCTTCCTAGAGCAACTAAAAGAAAAACATAATGTGTAGGAATAAATCGATGTTTTGAGGGGCTTCATGGCCCCATCTTCAAGCCCCAGGCAGCGGACTTTCCTCTTTGAGCCTCGAATCCGCAGTGAAACCGTCCGGATCGCAGCCATCTGGGTCTTCACCTGCACCCACTGGGTCACTTGCGAAAGAGGTTTGGCCCATTTGTCGGCTAGGACAGTTGCTCCCCTTTTCAGGAAGCAGTCATATTCCTTGTGAGGGGAGCCCTGGCAGGATATCACCAAGGGTGTAAACGAGCCTCTCATATCTTCGGCTACCCTGTCATATTTCCTGTGCTTTCCATTGGTAGCATTTTGGGAGACTCATGTCCATGTTTGAGAGCTGTAGGAGGGGGCGTCAGCGTTTACTATGCGAGTATCCAAATACGCCGCTCTCTCTAAATCCCACAGACCATGGATTTTCAAGTCTGCACCCACTCGTGGGGTGCCATCCTCATTCTCTGCCATCACTGGTTCAATCCCCCACAGAGTTGAATGCCAAGCTAGCCGTCCTTGCGGCCTGGTCTCTGATCAGGTCGTGACCGTATTTGACCTGTCTCCCTTCTTTGCAGTTTAGGGCGTGGCAAATATCCATCAACTCGCCACAGCCATCGCAGCGGTTTGGCATTCCTGCTGGTTTTAGGTCAAATTGTCTGTGACCATAAATTAAGTACAATTATTACAAAAAGTACCTACTCTCTAGGTGAAATTCAACCATTTTCACTTTGAATTGCAACAAAATATCAACCCCTGGTTGTGGTAAGCAGAAATTTGCTTATAATACGAGTATATTCATGTTACAGCCACGCTATTTTCCGAGAATGAAAACAATGTTTTCAGTACTTAGGCGCAAGTAAATTTGGAACCAATTTTAGTTATTACTTAGGTGGTTAAACTAATTAACTAATTCTAAAAAACTAATTCGTTATTTGTTATACTAGTAGTAACTAAATTGTGTTAGTAAATTGATTCTTATTTACTGGAGGTAACTAATCGGATAACTGGGTTAGTTACTCTGAAAATAATAACTGATGGGTAATTATTTGTAGTTATTGTTCACCATTGTAGAAACTTTTTTATTCGTAGTTATTTGTAATTAGTCGTAACTAGTTATTGCTCAACACTGTTTGGGACGAGTTCTTTATGCTTCAAATATGTAGCTAATGTTCGTAATTGTACTTGTGAGTTTCAGAAAGAGACTTGAAATATTGAAAAATCTAGATCTTAGAGAATTTCCTAGAATTCCTAGGCTTCCAAGAATTACCCGATTTTAGGCAGTTCCACTGATTTTTCCTGAATGGTTTGAATCATTTTGAAAATCAAACCACATGTGGATCAACCACATCCACCATTTTCTGTAGAAAACTACTTTGTCCCATGTATCACCTAATATGCATCTATTTCGGAAACTTTGAAAAGCTCTCCGGACTAGTATATTCCTTTGAGATGTCTTTGTAATGACGTTTCACTGTTCCAGGTAGTGGCGATGGACTCGGCTTGAAGACACAAAAAAAAATTGTAAGTGGTAATAAAAGTTCAGATCATGATATAAAACGGTCTTTAGCACAATATTTATAGAGCTTTTAATTATTTGCGTTAACTCTGTCGACGCTTATATATATCTAAATTTCATGATGGTAGTTTTATGGTGGACATTTTCCGTAGGTGGAAGGGGTTGATGAGAGAGGGTAATACCGAGAAGGTATTATATTGCTGTTTTTTATTTTATTTTAATTCTCACCAAAATTATTCACAATCCCTTCATAGTGACGTCCCTGTAATACATGCATTACTTAATAATCATTGCTTCGCATAAAATCAATAAATGGTGAAACTTGAGGCTTTTTACAGGAACCTTGTGGTGGAAAGTGTGGCCGGGGGGGGGAATAACAGAATAACAGTTCAGGTCCTCAGCTCATTTAGACCATCGCGTTGTCATTGATTCTTAAAGTTTTGGAGGTTTTCAACTCGGCTACCACTATCAGCATTATCCTTGAAGAGACAATGGCTTCCGGATCAAGGCAAAACTAAGATAGAGCTAAGACTTTCAAGCTGGAAGTAGCATTACAGGAAAACGTCATCAGCCTGAAAGCAAGCAGCTCCGTTCCTTAATTGATGAATGCTTTTAGGAAGTATCATCACACCCTTAGCTACTGATCCTTATCCAAAGTCCCAGGTTGGTAAGTAATGGCGGGGAAGCGCAAGGCGGCGGGGCTGTAATCATGGCGAAGCCGTAATTGGATCCCTTTCCCAACGAGCAACAGATTGCCAACAACACTAAAACGAAAATTAAGGATCAAACGTTCATTTCGATACGACTTTGAGTAATTAGTAGGAGTTGAGATACCGGCTTTGAAACCGATTTCAAATCGCTAAACTGCGGAAGGGGGAGCCTTTTGCCCAATTTCAAAGAAGCTTCTTGAATACTTATCACCCGTTTTCAACGCTATTTACTGAGTTTCATGAGAGAGTTAGAAAATTCTGCGAATGAATAAAAGATTAATATTTGTATTTTCAGTGATAATGACTTCGTTTACCACGACGAACAAGATGAAACGTATGAACGAAAAATGACAACTTTTAGCGAATTTTCGTAGAAAATGAAGCTACGAGTATTGCAATGGCTCCAAAACCTTCGAAAAATCATTGAAATCCGTTTGACAAAAAACAGTTTGACCTCTTTTTTCGGTATCTTAACTCTCTTGAATAATTATGATTTGGCATCAAAAAGATAGGAAATTTAACGTTCTTTCCAACCTTATCCTCAGGTTTGAGAATACTCAAAGAATGATGGGGTCACAGCCATTTTTAGGAGATAAGGTGGAAAACACGAAAAACATCTCAGATCGTCAATAACTCGAAAACGAAGCCTCTGAAAAATAACACTTTCCGAGACACTTTTTGTTGCAAATTACTTGTAGAATTATCCCTGAAGTCTTGCCTACTTAAGTTGAGACACCCTGTATATATATATATATATATATATATATATATATATATATATATATATATATATATATATATATATATATATATATGTGTGTGTGTGTGTGTGTGTGTGTGTGTGTGTGTGTGTGTGTGTGTGTGTGTGTGTGTGTGTGTGTGTGTGTTGGTGGGCATAAGGTAACTGTTGGTGGTTTTATCTCTTCGGAGCTCCTTCAAATACCTACCAAAGTCAAGGTCATACGTTTACTGAAGGGTGGCAGAATGACCCAATGGCGATTAGGGGGGAGGCTCGTGTCAACGGGTCTCCCGACCCTTCTAAATTATGTCTCCCCGTTATGGTAACAAGACATGATGAGCCTCATAACCCCCACGTGCCCATTGGCTTGCGGGGTCTTAGGGGGGGCGCTCGGGGGCGCCCCAGGCAGGGGCGTCGGTCTTTCTCTCCCTCTTCTTCTTCCTCATCATCCACTGCCCCAGCGAATGCCCACCAGTGTGCCCATTGCGAGAGAGCCTTCAGTTCCAAGCGAGGCCTCAGTGCCCACGTCTGGCAGAAGCATCCAGTACAGTCCAACACTGCAATTGATATAGTGGGAAAGCGGCCTAGGTATGCTTCTGAGGATGGTAGGAGAGGAGGCGGAAGCAGTGCGTAATGGGGTAAGCAACATAAATGTTTTCTTGCAAGCCCGTTTTACCATGCGCACGCTTTCTGCCATTCAATCTCTTTGCCTGAGGCCCCACTTCAAGCAGCTTGTCCAGGATGCAATCCTGGCGAATAGCAGTGGGGCCTCTCCCGCAACTCCGGCAGACGTGGGGCAACAGCCCGCCATTCAGCAATCCTTCCCCGTGACCTCCTGTCTTCTTTCAGACTTGAAGACTGAAGTATTGAGGCTCGGAGAGCAGGTAGGCAATATTGTTAGTTATGAGAGTGCCTAATTGCAGGATCTGGCGAGGCGGGCTGTTGAGAGGCCAAATGGCTTGGAGGGCAAGATCGTGGCCTATGTGCAGAGGATCTTCCCGTAGGTTGAGGAGGCGACCGTGGCGAGGCACCAGGGAGAAGTTCCCCCTAATGTGGTGCCTCGTGGAGGTCGCAGAGCGGCTAAGCAAGCAAGGAGGCGGGAATACCAGTGTTTCCAGAGATTGCGGAGGAAGCATCCGGCTCGTGCAGCTGCGGAGGTACTGGAGGGAGCTGGGGAAGAACAAGTTATGCCCTTCCTTCAGGAGTTTTTGATTTACTGGGAGCCACTTATGAGTGCTCCCAGCCACAACTCTGGTGAGCCAGTGGTACTCCAGAGCTTCACCAGGGACTTCAGCTTCCACCAGGGACTCATTACGCAGCATCATGTGCACACCGGTGCTTCATGACGAGGCACAAAAATGCCATGTCAAAAACTCCACTTCTGCTAGACCCGATGGCATTTCCGCTCGACGCTGGAATAAAGCTCCAAAGAATGCTAAGCTGCTCATTGTCAACCTGTTGCTTCTATCGGGAAGACCCCCAAAAGCATTGACCTATGCCCGGACAATTTTCATCCCAAAGAAAGGGGGAAGTTGGCCTGGAGGCTACTGTCCAATTTCTATTTCGTCGGTGGACTTTCGCCACTTCCAAAAGGTTCTGGCATCTCGCCTCCAAGTGGCTGGTGTCATAGCTGACGTCCAGAGAGCATTTCGGCCAGTGGATGGCACGCAGAGAATCTAACAGTTCTCCAAACTGTCATTTTGCTGGCCCGTATCAGGAAACGGCAGCTCCATCTTGCCGCTCTGGATGTCGCTAAGGCCTTTGACACAGTTATTCACTTTGCCCTGATCGATTGTCTTCGTGGTGTCGGGGCACCTGCTCGTTTAGTTGAGTATGTTGCCTGTCTGTGCCACAAAGGCGTGGCGGTCCTCGAGGCACAAGGTGAGATGTCAGGGGATGTTGTTATTGGGCGCGGGGTACGCCAGGAAGATCCTCTGTCGCCACTCCTCTTCAATCTGGTCGTGGATACGGCCTTGGGTAAGCTGCCAGCTGCAATAGGGTTTGATCTCGCCCCTGGGGTGCGAGTAGGTGCATTAGTTTTTGCTGATGATGTCATCCTACTCGCAGAAAACCGTGAGGGCTTGCAGATCTCCCTCTACGCATTTGCTGAGCAGCTAGCCAGGTGTGGTTTGGTGGTCAACCCAGCTAAGTGTGGGTCGGTCTCCTTGGTCCCGTCGGGTCGCCAGCATAAGGTAAAGGAAGTGGATGAGGAGTGTTTTTTCTTAGGACAAACTTCCATCCCTGCCCGATCCGTGTTGGAGGTCTGGCGGTACCTTGGGGTCGACTTTGTGGATGTGGCCAATATAGCCGCAAGCACCAAGGCTCCATTGGAGCCACAGCAGAACCTGCTCCTCCTTCACATGTACTTACTGCCAAAGCTAACCTATGGGTTAGTCTTTGGTAGGCTTACTGCGGGGAGGCTGCTTGAGTTAGATTGTGAAGTTCGCTCTGCTTTGCGTTCTTGGCTATTCTTTCCACCTGGAGTCCCAAGTGCCTATATTCTTGCACCCGTCAAGGCTGGTGGGCTCGGTATTGTCTCTCTGCCAGCATCCCATCTTTACGCCGCCAGCGCCTGCTCGCCCTTAGGGGCTCGAGCTGGGAGGTGGCCCGCACTGCTGCTGACCTGGACTTTGTCCAGCAGCAGTTGTTGTGGTGCGATCGAGCAACACCAACTGCTCCAAAACCCAGCTCATCTGCTGAGTTCGCTGCTGCACTGCATGAGTCAGTAGATGGTAAAGAACTCCGATATTCCTCTGAATCCCCCATTTCTACCCAGTGGGTGGAATGGGCTTCAGAGGGCATTGGGGCCCGCGACTAACGCCATTTTCACGTCGTCCGGGTGGCTACGTGAGCCACCTCGGTGAGGTGTTCGAGGAGTAGTCGCGGGACAGTAGACACCCTTTGGCGTGCCTGTCAGGGTAAAAATGAGAATCTATATCATGTGGTGCAGCAGTCTCCTCTTACTCACGGTGGCCACATTTTATGTCGCGATGCGGTTGCCAAGCAGATAGCAGGTGCTTTGTCATCTAGCAGTTGGGATGTTGAAAGGGAGAGACTATACCACATGCCGAGTGACCGGGGCAAGAAGCCAGATATCGTTGCAATCAAGCCCGATGGGTCTGCCATAATCCTGGATGTCCAGGTTGTCAGTGGCAGCGTGGACATGGAGCAGACCTGGCGGGCTAAGAAAAGTAAATATGATAGATATGATCTGCACCAAGCTGTATGATCTGAGCTAAAAGGAGTGGTACCTAATTACATCAAGGTTATTACCGCGACCGTGTCATGGCGCGGGTTGTGGTGCGGGAAAAGCGCCACGGAGTAATTCGAGTTGGGCATCTCGGCAGGAGTACTCCGTGATATCACCACCCGCGTCCTGAAGGGTTCTTACTTGAACTGGTGGTCATTTTATAGGGGCACTTCCTTTCATCCCATTCTTCCTCCTCGTTCTGCAACTTCCCTTATCCCTAGAGCCGGCGTCGGGTAAACCTGGGAGTCCTCCCCACTTTTATATTTTATTTGTTTATTTTTTAATTTAATGGCGTCTTTGAGAAAAAAAGAAAAAAAAAGTGTGTGTGTTTGTGTGTGGTGTGTGTGTGTGTTTGTCATTACAGACGATAACTCTGCTTAGGATTAAGATAAAAATTCCGTTCAAGCACCAAAAAATTAGACTTTCTAAATTAAAGGATGAGTTTGCTGGCCAACAATATTTGAGCACAATTAATTGGTCAAATTTCAAAAAAGTACTGAAAAAATAATAAAATAGCAAAAAATCGTTAAATTGATATTTTTAGCAGAATATTGCTCAAATAAAAATTATCGACTATAAAATAGGACATTCAAAAATGTATGTACAAAATTATACTTAAAAATGTACTTAAATTCCACTAAAATTTTCTGAAAAATCGATAAAAATGGCAATAAAAAAGCTGAAAATCAAAAACCTCAATAATTGGTAGGATAGTATTGGTATCAATAGTATTGGTAGGATTTTTTGCGGTTTTCGATCAGTGGAACCATTAGTTTTAATAGGTGACGACTATTTTCTTCTCGCGACCCACCAGTTGGGAACCTCTGCATTGAAGAATGCCCCTTCGTATTTTACAGCTTAGAAATTTATCGAGATCCTCAACAGTAATGCTTGGAGACCGTAAAAGAAAATGCTCCTCTGAAAAGTTCGAAGCCGAATCGAGACGCCGGTGGTATTATTAAGTCGGGCACTTTTAGAGGTCCCGTTTCTCTGAGCTCTGGCCCTCCCTCTTCGTCCCAGAAACCTCCCCTAAATTAAAGCGACGGTGGAATTAACGAATGCGATTTGTCTGCTGGGATTAGGCTGTTTGATTAAGTATAAATGCGGACCTTATTCCGCAGTCTGTCGGTACAATCGAGATCATGCGACAGGGGAAGGTTGCTTAGGACGCACACAGCGGGCAAATTTTCTTGGGCTGTATCTTTTTGGACGCGGTTTTTTCATCTTTAGAAAAACTTCATTTATTTATTGGCAAAACGTGCTGACGCCCGATTACATATTCTGATTGTTCTGATCGTTGCATCGGAAAGAGGATGGCCTGAAAAAATGCGAGTACGGACAATGTGACACAAATTGTAATCTTCAGTGTGATTGTGATCTATTGTGTACAGTGAAAACCGTCAAATATCAGGGCGTTAATATAGACCAGAGATTAAAATGGGACTTTAATGTCAAATAAATTTAGAACAATGGCGTTTATCATTAATAACATTAAATTTTTGTCTTCATCAATTAAAAAAATTATATACGACGCAATGGTACGATCAATGTAGCAATTTGCTACATATTTCTATAAAGGGTGTGACTTATAGAACAGTCATAGAACCGTTATTTATTTTACAGAAAAACAAAATTAAAAATAGGTTTTAATAAAAATAAAAGAGATCTAACGTTTGATTTATTTGAAGACCTTCGATTTTTTTTGTTAAAATCAATTATATACTCATAGTATGTGCAGATTTATCTTGAAGAATAAGGAATTTAAAGACAATCTGTTAATGTCCTCTAAAGGGAAGCACTATAGGATGGAACGCCCTAGAATTAAATCGGCTTGTTTTTAACACAGCCCAAAATATAAAATGCTACTAGGTAACATTCAAAAATATATTCGCAATCATGCACACATTATTTTTCAATAGCAATTCACATACCAGAAATAGATTATTAATTATAATTATGAAACATATTTTTACGCTGGATATTCCAATGAAGTCCGATTATGAATCAAAATATCCTACATATGCCTTCTAATATTGTAACTCAAAAGCATAATTGTTCAAAAAATTGTAGTTTCTGGTAGCACGAATTCAAACTGTACAGGTACGGTAATCGACATAAATATATGCATGACAACACAAGATGAAGACTTAATAGACATGCATTTTCTTTCAGTTTTGAATATCAAATTATTTATTAGTAATATATTATTATTATTTTTGATATTTTATGTCCTTACTTTGGCACATGAACGAAAAAAGCGTTAACAAAGAGCGTTAAAAAAAGCATTACGGTTGGTTTTCTGATGATTTCCGCTTACAACCGAGTCGTTGCTAGGGAAATGGTACTTCCTCGTTTTTCATCCCACAAAATTCGTTGACCGTTCGTTCGAAAGCTCTCGATTTATCCAACCATATTATGTTTACTGCGAAGTGCGTGGCCTACAAGCTGAGTTATGAGTATGGTTATTTGAATAATTGTGTACACTCAGGTGATCATTCTCAATAATTGATATTGTGAACATGATTGCAACCGCTTGTTAATTTCTGATGATTTCATTGAGCTGGTGTTTCGATTATGTGATTCACAGCAGGTGATCCGAATATTGCGAGAACGGTTTAATTTGTGAAGCGGCGGTTAAATAATTTTAATAGTTAATTTCTATACTTTACACGCTAGGAAGCTGTAATTTCGTATGTAGCCTTTGCATTGACGACATTTGCTTGACGATGCCCAAGGTCCGGATCAGATGAGTGGCTATTAAAGCTAATTTCTATGCTTTACACTCTAGGAAGCTGTAATATCGTATGTAGCCTCTTTAGGACATTTACTTCATGATGCCCTGGGTCCGGGTCAGCTGAGTGGCTCTTAGAGCTTGCATACGAGTCTGCCACACATACGAGTCTGCAGCTAAAGACATAAAATGTCCCAATGTGTTGCAGACTCGTATGCAAGGATTTCTTATGATTAGTTCTTTCAGCCATCTCTCAATCTTTTTTAATAGAATTTGTCTTCGTTTCGATTCCATTGTGATGAGTATGATATGGGTATTTAATATTGTGTAACATATATACCTACGTCGAAATTTGGTAGGGAGCCTCTCTGAAACAACAACAGACGAGTGCCATCCTGATCAGAATGTGCGTGTTAAAAGTAATGTTGTATGTCTGAATACAACGAAATTCACCATTTTCTCTACAAACTCAAATATTACGAATCCAAATTTTAACAATTCTCTTTTCATCATTTAGGTACATATGGTTCCTTCCCCCGATTCCCAAAAAAAAAAAAAATGTTCTAAAGACTTTTCACCTATTATATTTAACCTATCTATATTCGAAAAATCGGTTCCGCTCACGCAAACTGCGTAAGTGTTTTTTAATTCATTCAATCAATTCGTTTGACTCAGTTGCTCTTTGCTTGCAGAAGTTGAATAGAAACTACCGACTTGCTCAACTAAACCCGAGTGACAAAGACAAAGCGGCAAACCAAAGACCTGCATCATTTTCAAAGATCGGAACGTGATTTCTGCTCTCACGGGGGTGATGGAGGAAAAAAACCAACTTTTTCGCCAGCTGCAAGATTGATGATCGGCCCGACCATTGTTCCTGAAATGATTCTCCCCACTGAAGTTCTTCTGTCCGCGGGACACCGTTTGAGTGATAGTCAACTTATGCCGAACCCCGAATCCCTCATCCAAGAGAAAAACCATTAGCGGACGTGGAAAACGAAGCCTAAACCGTCAGTTTGGCAGGAAGGAACTTGGTAACGGACGGGCATCGTGGATTTAACACCCTTCCACGTCTATCTCCATCCTCTCTCATTCGAACTCTAATCGTTTTGGGGGGGATGAAACGAGGTGTGAACTCTCTGCCCCCATCTGGATAAATGGCTTGGAACTTCCCCCCTTCCCAACCCCGGCGCCTTCATCATCCGGGTTTCAGCATCGCGAAAATAATAATCGGGACTTTTCCCCTTAATGAAAACGCAAATGGCTAAAGGATTTCCATAGTAATTGGGTTTGTTAAAAGGGAGGGTGGAGGCTGAAAATGTTTATTTGCCCGAGCGTGCTTGTCAGCGTTTCCTGGAAAACGTGTCTGTCTCCGCCCAATCTCACTCAACAGCTTTATTTATTTAACCATTTAATTGAAAACTACCGAGTGTACGATGATAAATATGAATGTTGAAGTTTGAAAATGGGTTTTTGCGTTCGAACGGACATCGAAAAGGGTATGGAAAAAGGGTCATAACGTTTTTAAATGGCGGATATGATAGTTCGTATCTCTCTGGATACATTTGTATTCTTGTTCATGTCGATTTATGTTCTGAAATCATCCAGGAAAAAGAATAAAAAGTCACCAGATCATATTAACTGCCAGATCATTTTCAACTGTCATACTATGATTTGACTAGCCGTCTATAATTGAACAGTCGTGCTTGAAAAGTGGCTATTGAAGGGAGGGTCATTTTCACTGCGTACCTTGTGTGGAACACCATGTCTTTCTAAAATCTGTTTCAATACTTTGATGGCGGTGCAGGCTGGGTTATTCCTGACACAACAAACCTCCAAACAACGAGAGAAATAGTCTTGAAGAACGATATACAGCTCTCCATTAGCTTTCAAGAAATCCACACCAACTGGTAGCTGTGGTAGCTGTGCGAACTCCGTCAGAATCAAAGGATCCATATACTTCGAGCGGAATTTGGCACAGCTGTTAACAATCCTTTCTTTCGATGTCAGTCGTGATCCCTGGCCACCACACGGTTTCTTCAGCCAGCTTTCTACACTTTACGACTCCTAGATGGCTGTAGTGGATTTTGTCTAACATGAGACTCCTCAAAGTTTTGGAACTACTATCCGCGTGTCATATATTGTCAACCCATCGTGCGAGGACAGCTGACGTTGAAACTTGTGGTATTGGCGAAGACACGGATCATCCTCATGCTGTCACCCATGTGTGTAATTGTTATGTTTGGTCTTTCCGGTAGTGCTCTTTAATTAGGATGTGCAGTACATCAGGAACTGGAATTTTGTGACCAATAACGATGTAATAACTATTGGCTACAGGACAGTACTGATCTTCAAAGTAACCTTTCTCCGTAAGTATGAGACTTCAAGCATCAATTCTAGAAGTAATTTCTAGCAAAAGTAAATGGTTTCAGTTTTATGTGTTTTTCTTTTCCCAACACACACTTGGAATTATGTTCAACTTGGTTTTTGTGCTTTTGATCTCATTACCTTAAAACCATGTAATGGAACCAAATGAGAATCACGAAAATCGATCGAGATTTTTAGCTTGGGCAGCGGTTGAAAGAATCAGAAATTATCCCATCCACTCCCCACCTCGACATCCAATCCGAGATTTCAAAGGTTTGTTCCACAACTAGTCTAAAATTGGAATCGAACCAAATAAGAATCATGAAAGTCAGATCGGAGTTGTAGCCTGGGTGATGTTGACAATATTTGTCGAAAAAAACACGTTTTTTCTACTTTACACCCTCCATTTCCCCTATTCCATCACGGAATTCAACATTTTCGAAACACGAGACGTTCGCGAACTATCAAGTTGAGACAAAGGACTCCAGACCCTGACTAGCTCTTTACTTAGTTCGACTAATAACTGCGAGGCATTCTCAGCGCTCCAGTCGCCATGAGATTTTACACAGATCTTTTCTGCTTAGATTAGTGGTCTAGATGCTCGCTGTGCTCGCATCTCAATAATACATAACATCAGGTAATCAACCCCTTAGTGAGAATTCAGATTAGTTGGTCTCAAATTGATTGTTCGTGTCAAAATGATTCAGTCTCGTGTCTCAAATTGATTGTTCGCGAACGTCTCGTCACACACACACCCACAGACATACACCTATGCGGATTCGGTCTTAGAATGGTCTGAAACGGATTTGTATCAGGGTGTCTACTAGACCTGCAAAATAAAAATCGGGGTCTTTTGGGGTTGTAAAATTTAAAAATCGGTGACCTTTTACAGGCCTCAATTTCTTTAGGTATAGCGTACCGAAATACTGACCAGTAGACCTAAAGTAATCATGAGTAGCCTATATAAAATTAGATCTTCATAACTTTTTTATTGATTAAGTATGTTTTGTGAATCCCGGTACTGGCATCATATTATGATTATTTTTTTACCGACGCCAGAAAAATCGGTGACTTTTATATTAAAATCCGTGACTTTCGGAAATATCCGTGCCCTACTATTAAATCCGTGACTTTCCAGGAATCCGTGACCTGCCGACAACCTGTGTATACGGTAATTTTTTCCTCGTGTTTGGGATGTCTCTTGCTCTCTCTCTCTCTCTCTCTCTCTCTCTCTCTCCCCTCCGGATCATTCCCATTAGGCGTCCCACTTGTTGTTAACGAAGCCTTGCCAATTCTTCGAACGAAGCTTCAGAGGGACGTCCTAAAAACGATTTAACTTAACACGAAAAAATCTGACGGAGTATTTTAATCGAACCCCGGGAAAAATCCCTCTTTCTCTTGGATTAGCATAGCTGGAGCTTACTTCAACCATGAAATGACGTTGTTCCACTAGGGTAACGTAATTAAAGCAACCAGTTAGATAATGTACGGAGCGGTTTTGAATAGGCTCACAGTGTTTGATATTCAATTAATGCCTACTGTATGATTAGCGCCAACCCCAATGAACATCTAATGTACCCCAACAATAACCAACCACTATTGAGGTAAGCTTGGAGGAATGAAAGTTTCAAGGTACATTTATAAATAAAATGTCCTACCACACTATTCCTAGGATTTTTGAGTGAACTGTATCTCTTCAATAGGTAGTATGGTTATCATGTTGTATGGTCTATACATGAGGGAGATTGAAGAAGAAATTATATAAATGGTACCTAATTTATTGGATACAATAATGTGAATGGAAGAATAGTTCTCAAATGAAAACGGAAGTCATGAGGTCTGACAAATACTCATCCAACGGTGATGCGTTTTAAATTTCACTAATGAAATAGGATACGAATTTATTAAGGGGCAATTTGATGGATGATGATCACTTAATAGATAGATGATAGTTGGATCGTGAATATGAGAAACCGGTAACAATTGTCCAGGTTATTGGCAGATGACTCAGTGATGTCTGATGAAGGCATGAATCACAGCTGACACTTTTACAATTCAACATTCACTTTGACCACAATTAACGAGCTCATCAATACTCGAAGCATTATTATAATAAATACAATAAATAACAAAAATGATTCAATAATTAGTGAACAATAATACTATCATAAATTCACAAACCGGAACAAGTGAACGTTTGGATTGGAAAGGAACATTAGTATCATAATAGCTGTGTTCCAAGAACCGCGAGTTCATGAACTTTTCAGACCTGCTCTGAAATAGGGTTGAGAACTCAAACTGAAGGAAACTTTTCTGAACCTTCCGAAAATTCATTTCACCCCAAACCTTCACGCTAAACGCCTTGTCATTGGCCTGCTTGATGCTTGTTGTGTTATCGTTTTTCACATCTCTTTTTCAATTTGCTTCATCAAATAATTATTACAACCATGATTTTTCTGTTATCAGCTGTCTACACATGGATAGAAAACATTTCTTTAAGGGTGGTTGGTACTTGGCAGGCAAATTAAAATACTTTTCTCTTACTTGAAAAAACTTCGTGTTTAGCACTTTTTTTCTTGCATTTTCTCAATAATGGCTTGAGGAATTTTGATGAAATTTTCAACAGTTACTCTTCTTTTGGGTAGGAATGATATACCATACCCTTCCTACCTGGGAAAATACTCTGAGGGTGGCAATTAGCAAATAACCTTCAAAAACAGTTGGAAATGCCGTTTTTTGCACCTTTTTGGCCTATTCTTCAAATTGCACAAAGGATTTCGATGACGAGGTTTTCACGTTACTAAAGATGACGCTAGCGCTGGTTGGTGCATTGAGTGTCAGGTGAACTGTAGTGTTCCCACCGACGGGTTCTTGAACCTAAAAGTTTCATGAATTCGTGGAACTCAGACGGGTGCTTGGAACACACCTAATGTTGGCATTACTGATTGGTATCAGACATGCCTTTTTGATGATGGCGGGTGGGCTGATATCATCCTTCTATTCGACAAGTGTGAAGGCCATATCACACTTGCATTTTTAAGCTTTTTTCTCGCATTTTTAATGCTCAAATATGAAGAAGGCAAAGTGCTTTGTTTCCTAGGCACAGCTGTGAATGTCGAAGAGGAATTAGTGCAAATACAGCACATTCTGGCGGAATGCAGTTTCATTAAATCTGTCAGGTTCGGGCTCCAAGGGATTTTCCATTGAATTGTTACCTTCCCAAGAGTTACATGCTAGCATTTTCAGTAGTCAGTCGGCTCTCGTCGAGTGAGCATCGGGCTAGTGTTGCGATAACGATCCTCGCGTTAATCTTGTTTTTGTTTTCGTGGCCGAGATGGACTGTGCGAAGTGCTCTCGTGACCTGCACTCACCGAGAAAAACTGTGAAGTGTTCTAAGTGCAAGGCTTCTTATCACCCGGCATGTACGCGCCTTAAAACTGTAGAAAACTACAAAAAGTTGCGCAAAGACTTAAAGGAAACTTGGCTGTGTGATGCATGTCGTGACGGAGATAGGGAGGAAGAGGAGGAGGAAGAAGATGTTGACGAGGGGAACAAATTGGTTGAGAGCAACGCCAACAAACTGAACTTGAATATCGAGGCTCTTTCGAAGAAGTTTGATTCGTTCAATGAAAAATTCACGTCCCTTGAAAAATCGATGGATTTTTTCAACACAATGTATGAGCAGATGAGGGAGACTTTAAAAGAGCTTAGTGAGAGTTTGAAAGAAGTGAAGAAAGAAAATGAAGAAATACGATCAGAAAATGCTAAACTAAAGAAAGATATTTCTTCTTTCCAGCAGAAAGTAAATTACCTAGAGCAAGCTACGCTCCGTACAGCAGTGGAAATAAGGGGAATTCCCGAAACACCTAACGAGAATGTAGATGAGATTTTGAAAGCGCTGGCTAATCAGGTGGATGTTCCTTGGCAGGATGCGGATATCCTAACAAGATATAGGGTCAAGATGCCGCCTGGAAATCACCCTGCAACAAGTGGAAAGGGGCTAATAATAGCCGAATTTGGAAGCGTATCTTTGAAGAAAAAATGGATTTCTCAGATAAAAAAATTTAAAGAAACAACTGCAAAGGACGTTCACCCATCACTCCCAGAAAATAGAATCTTTATAAATGATCGATTAACTGGATATAACAGGAGACTTTTTTGGCTCACCCGATTGTTCGCAAAGAAATATGAGTATCGTTTCGTCTGGACATCGGAAGGTAAAATTTTTGTTAAAAAAGATGACTCAACCCCGTCCCGACCGATTCTCATCAAGGATATGGATCAGCTTGTGAAAATGGATTCATTGTCGGACCATCGAATTATTGGCTTCCGGCTGGAGCATCCGACCTGCTTCACTGAGACATATCGGAGTCCTAAGAATACTAACTGGACTCTGTTCAACACTCTTCTAGCTGATGAGCTGGAGGACCTGGACACTAACATCCAGACAACAAGAGATCTTGACCGAGTTAATGAACTCGTTTGGGCAGCCATTCAGCGAAGCTACGAGCTAAGCTGCCCAGTCAAGACTGTCAAAACGAACAGGTCTGTTCCATGGTGGAACAGGGACCTGGGTTTCCTTCGCAGAGAAGCGAGAAGGCTTTTCAACAGGGCAAAACGGGATGGGAGATGGCAGGCCTATAAAGCTATGGCCAGCTCCTACAGCTGTGCCCTTAGAAAGGCCGGGAAACTGTCCTGGAGGAACTTCTGTCAGGACATTACGGAGTTGTCCGTGCTGTCCAAAGTGCAGAGGATCCTTGCCAAGGACAGACCAGCTGAGCTGGGCACCATACAAAAGGCAGATGGGGGGTATACCGGAAGCTCGGAAGAGACCCTGGAGGAGCTCCTACGGGTGCATTTTCCTGGGTCTGCACGCATACACAGTGAAAGCTTTCCACATCAGCATACTGATGACTTCTGCCGTGAAAGGAAAGCCTAGTATGCAGCTTCTGGCAGGATATTTACACCCCACAGAGTTAAATGGGCACTTGGCACATTTAAGCCCTATAAATCTCCGGGCCCGGATGGGATCATCCCAGCCATGCTACAACATGGAGGGGGGGCTCTCGTGCCGGTGCTGGTTAAGATTTTTAGGGCCAGTTATACACTGAACCACATTCCTAGGATGTGGAGGAAGGTCAGGGTGGTCTTTATTCCGAAAGCAGGCCGACAGGGCCATGCAAAAGACTACCGCCCCATCAGTCTCATGTCCTTCCTATTGAAAACCATGGAGAAGATTGTGAACCTTGTGATCAGGGAAGAGCAATTAACCCAGATACCACTCCAGGCGGCACAACACGCGTATCAGAGGGGGAAATCCACTGAGACTGCTCTGAATGAATTAACAGTGTTGATTGACAGGAGTCTGGAGGCCAAAGAAGTAGCTCTCTGCTGCTTTATGGATATAGGTGGAGCATTTGACAATACGTCATATGACTCCATCATTAAGGCAGCAGAGGATCGAGATGTCGATCCGCAGATCACCAAATGGATACACACCATGCTGAAGGGCAGGGTTGTATCCTCGGAGTTGGGGGGAGCAATCGTCAGCGCCATTCCAAGTAGGGGATGTCCGCAGGGCGGCGTGCTCTCCCCTCTATTATGGCTACTCGTGGTAGATAGCCTCCTACAAAAACTCAAAGACAAGGGCTTTGAGGTGGTAGGATATGCTGACGACATTGTGGTCATCGTCAGGGGCAAGTTCGAGGAGACAGTCCGCGAACGTATGCAGATGGCGTTGGATGTCGTACAGCAATGGTGCACGGAGGAGGGGCTATATGTGAACCCTGATAAAGTGACCCTTCTTCCGTTCACCAGAAGACGAAAGGTTGACATGCAGGTGGTCTGTCTGGGAGGCAGGCAACTTCCCTTCTGCACCAGGGCCAGATACCTGGGAGTCACCTTTGATCAGAAGTTAACCTGGACGCCTCACATTAAGAGGGCCGTGGACAGGGCCATCTTTGTTATGGCGTCGGGCCGACGCATGTTAGGGAAGACATGGGGCTTGAGCCCAAAGATGACCATGTGGTTATATACCACAGTGGTCAGACCAATGCTGACCTACGGGGCCCTTGTCTGGTGGACAAAGGTCAGCCAGGCAACGGCTGTGAGTCAGCTAGCAAGGCTGCAAAGGATGGCGTGCATTGGGGTTACAGGCTCCATGCACACGAGTCCTACAGCTGCACTGGAGGTCCTTCTGGACCTTCCTCCCCTGCACATCCATGTGAGGAGGGTTGCCTTCCTGCAGGGAGTGAGGCTGTGGAGGAATGGCTTTTTAAAGCGGGAATCTGGGCGTACTCACCATGCCATCTTGAAGGAGGTTGCAGTGGATGAGTCAGCGCTCAGTGTTTCCGATTACATGGCGGAGACACGGAACTTTGATCTCCCCTTCAAGGTCTACATTCATGATAGATCAATTTGGACAGAAGGGAGGCCCCAATTCGAACGTGGGGCTATAGTGTTCTATACAGATGGCTCGGTCATGAATGGTGGGGCTGGATCGGGTATCTTCGGCCCACGAACGGAGATTTCAGAATCCCTAGGAACAGTCGCCACCATTTTCCAGGCAGAAATATATGCCATAAGCTCCTGCGCTGACAGACTGGTGAGTCGTCAAGTGAATGGAGCAAAAAAATCTACATCTTATCAGATAGTCAAGCAGCCTTGAAGGCACTAGCTTCTTTCACTATTTCGTCGAAGCTGGTGTGGGAATGCCTGACTAACCTCAAGACCCTTGCCAGGAACAATAAGGTTACCTTGCTGTGGTGCCCAGGGCACCAGGGGGTGGAGGGGAATGAACAAGCCGACGCTCTTGCTAGGAAGGGAGCGGCTTCTCTCCCTGTGGGCCCAGAACCTTTTCTGGCCACTACGGAGAGTTTTCTCCTCGGAGAGCTCACCAAATGGGAGAGTAAGAAGAGGACTGCCCACTGGCTTCAGGTCAAGGGCCTGAGGCAGGCGAAACAATTTATTCACTTTTCTAGGAAGAGAGCTAAGGAGCTGCTCAGCCTGGGGAGAAGGGAGATACGTATGGTTGTGGGGCTCTTAACTGGGCACTGCCCACTTAGATACCATCTCCATAAAATGGGCAAATCAGACTCCACTCTCTGTCGCTTCTGTGGGGCAGAGGACGAGACGGCGAGTCATGTGGTCTGCCATTGCCCTATGTTGGCAAGAAATCGCTTCTTGAATTGGGGCAGGACCTCCATCGATCCCCAAGACATTAAGATGGGGGAGATTAAGACTCTCCTCGCTTTTGCCAAAACGTGGTGGGGAAGGATTGACTTCCCAGCTGTGACTGGCATTGGCGATATGGCGCCAAGCCAGACTGGGGCTGCGACTCAGTAACTTACCGAGGGTGAAGCACTCGGGCCCAGACAGTGCCTGAGGGCTGGTAGGAGTGCCGGAACCAGACAGATAGTGCTTGGTTTGGCAGGGCTGTTGGTATCGGGCAGACCTAGTGTCTGGGATGGGGAGGAGGTACGGCCTCCTTCTCCAGCTACAATAGGCCATTACGGCCTCAGTGGCTTAAACACAAAAAAAAAAAAAAAAAAAAAAAAAAAGCTTGTGAAAATGGACTCACGCGGGTGTTTGGCCTCCGAAGTGGGAAACAACAAGTAACTGTAAATATTTAATTCAATAAGAGTTTTTCATTCATTTTTGTGTTTATGGTTGATTTACTGAAAGAAATAGATAGTTGTTTTAACGTTCACACGTATGAACTGGCGTCAATGATAGATGTAGAAGCATGTTGTAAATTTCCAATTGGAGCCAGTTCCATTTTTATTTTTCACGTCAATATCAGAAATGTAAGGAAAAATTTTAATTCGCTTTTGATTGAACTTTCTTTTTTAAAACGAGGTCCAGATATTATTGTCTTAAGTGAATGTTGGCTTCCAGTAATTAAGACCGAGCATATAGCGCTTAAGGGATACAGTGTGTTTTGTTCTGAACGTAATGTAAATCAGAATAGCGGGACAATGTTATTTATAAAAGATGAAGTGAGGGACCTGGAAGTGAAGGAAATTTCCATGTTTGGCAGTAGTGCTTTAAAGGTGGGGGGTGTTTTCAACAAGGTATCATTTTCACTTTTGGCTTTTTACAGATCGCACGTAAGCAAGGAGGGAGAACTTATGTTTCTGAGGGATTTCGAAAGTGAAGTAGGTTTACTTGGTGTGAACAGCATTGTAGTAGGAGATAGTAATTACGACATTCTAAAGAACTCGGGCACTTCAAATACGGCTTTGTACATGGACATATTGGCTAAGCACGGGTTTCTTTCGTTAATAAATGGCGTGACCAGGCCTGAGAGTGGGTCGTGTGTGGATCACATTTTCACTAAAATATAGTATTCGATAAGGAAACAATGAAGCCAGCCATAATCCATACAAAAGTTGGTGACGATTTTTTGCGTTATGCTAAATTGGTCTACGAGCGGTCAAGCTGAACCCAGTTTAAAACAAAACGAAATACGGACAGAAATTAACTTCGAAAAATTAGTAAATTCTTTAAATGAAGAAAAGTGGGAGATGATTTTGGGGTCTTCTGAGGTTAATGAATGTAGTGTTAATTTTATTAATTGTTTGCAAAAATATATAAATTTAAGTTCGAGAATAAAAAAGAAAAATTCAAGAAGCACAGCCTTGAAGCCTTGGATAACCGCAGCGTTGCTTGCTTCCATACGTAAGAAGGAAAAAATGTATAAGGCTACAAAAAAACAACCCTTTAATTCGGATTATTGCGCCTACTTTCACAAATATCAGAATAAATTAAAAATATTGATAAGATTGAGTGAGAAGAAATACTATAAATCTAGGCTAGATAATGTAGTAGGAGACAGCAGAAAAACATGGAGCTTGATGAATGAAATAATGATGAAATCTAAGAATAAAAGTATTAAAATGGTTAAAAAATTGGCAGTGGATAATAAGATAGTTGATGCCCCTAGAAAGTGTGGTAATATTTTTAATGAATTTTTTGCAAGTGTAGGAAGTAACCTAGCGGCGTCAATTCCTCTGGTGGATCGGAGTGAGGCGAATGGTTTGGAGGAGCATAAAACGTGTGTCCCCACTGAAGGGATGCTCTTTGCGAATATCAGTGAGAATGATGTTCTTCGTGCGATTGATTCGCTAAAGGGTGGCTCTTGTCCAGGGTGGGACGAAATAGATTCAAAAATTTTAAAACTTTGTAAAAATGCGGTAAGTAAACCATTGGCACATTTAATTAACCTAAGTTTCGGGTCAGGTATTTTTCCTTCCAACATGAAGTTGGCCGTAGTTGTTCCTCTGTACAAGGCGGGAGTAAAAACTCAGTGTACCAACTACCGTCCGATCTCCTTGCTAAGTAGTGTATCTAAAATAATAGAGAGGTGTGCTAAGGAACAACTACTTGCTTTTCTTGAGGGAAATAAATTGTTGAGTAACAACCAATATGGGTTCCGAAAGACTTATAGCACACAGGATGCAGTTTCTCGTTTAAGCTCCCACATAATTAACGATTTAGATAAGGGTGCTAAGCCATTAGCAGTTTTCCTTGATTTAGCAAAAGCTTTTGATAGCATTTCCCATGACCTTCTTTATAAGAAAATGGCTAAGATGGGGATTAGATCGGGTACATTGGCGTGGTTCAGCAGCTATTTAAGTAACCGTCAGCAAATGGTCAAAATAAATGGCGTAAAAAGCGACAAAATAGAACTAAGTGGGTGGGGCGTGCCGCAGGGAACAGTCCTGGGGCCAGTGCTCTTCCTAATCTATATAAATGGTTTGGGTGAGTTGGGCATTCCGGGAATTCAGATACTGTTTGCAGATGATACAGTGCTGTATTTTAATGGGAACACATGGGATGAAACGTTTTCTAAGGCAAATATTGGGTTGCGTAAGGTGTTTTTGTGGTTAAATGCTAATAAACTTAGTCTGAATGTTAGAAAGTCTCAGTATGTGGCGTTTGCTTTGAATTCTGCGGGTGTCCCGTCTAATTGTGACCTTAAATTACACATTGATAAATGCTCACTCAAAAACTGTAAGGTAACGTGTAAGACTTTGGACATGACCGATTGCGTTCGGTACCTTGGTGTCTGGTTTGACTAGCACATGAGATGGGAAAAGCAAATAAACCAAGTATCCCAGATGCTACGTAAGAACATGTATTTGTTTGCCCGTTTAAAATCCTTCCTCTCTGATAGACTACTTAGAGTTGTGTACTTTGCTCTAGTTCAATCATTACTAACTTACTGTCTTCCTTGTTGGGGTGGAGCGTATCAAACTACGCTCGCCCCATTAATCACAGCCCAAAAAGCCATTGTGAGAATCATTTCAAGGAAAAATTCTCGAGAGCACACGATGCCTCTTTTTAAAAAATTTAAAATTTTGCCATTCTCCATGCTGAAAGAGCTGGCATTTGTAAGGCACTTTGTAAAATCTAAGCACTTTGTTTACCCGTCTCATGAAATTAGCACTAGGTTTAAAACAAATAGTAACATAGTAGTCCCCCATAACACCACAACACTTGCAAAGAATTTCTATGAGTTTTGTTCGGTTGGAATCATCAACGGTTTTCCGACGGATCTAAAGACATTTATTTACTCTGGTGCGAATTCAATTAAGCAGGTTTCAGAGAAATTAAAATCATATTATGTAGGCCGGCTAGCTTTGGAACAATGAATTTGTTGTTTGTTAATTTTATGTGCATATGTTTATACATACATTTGTTGTAAATCTATAATTAAGTAGAAAAGAAATATTATTGGATTTATTAATTTGGTAAATCGTGAGGTTACCCAGCACTTGTATCTTGTGTAGGCATAGCTGTTATACTCGTAACTGGTTCTTCTGGCTTGATGGGAGTCATAGTGGCTGCTCATCCCCTGCCACGGGCATTTGCCCATATAGGGGATTAATTTCCATAATTGTGACAGGCCATTAAATGGCCTGTGCAGGATTTTTTATTGTATGCCATAATTTTGTAAATTTTTTGGAAATAAAGAATTATAAAAAAAAAAAAAAAAAAAAAATTTCTTGCGACGGGTAAAAATTAGAACATGCTCTAGTTTTCTCAAGTGAGTTGCGTAATGGTCGAAAAAGCTGGCCTTGGAACAAAGCACTAAATGCAAGTGTGATACGGCCTTTGGGAATTTTCCGAGTGGAACATAAAAATGATATGAGTTGGTGCAAAACAGAGGATATTACAGAAATTGATTTTATGAAGAAAGGAATAGGAGTGATGTTCAGATATGAAGTTGGATGAAAGGATTGACGTCGGCAATGGTGATAACAAGTGAGCTGTTTTATTGTTTTGGTCTGAGCTCGATGTTGCAGATTTAGATAGTTTTCCAAACAGACTGCCTACCCGCCAATCAGGTAAATACAGGATTAATTTGTCGTAGACGAAAATGAGATGTTTTGTGCTTGTGTAAAAAAAGGTATGATTGCCTTTGGCAGATAAACAAGAAAAGTTTCTGAGGCTGAGAGGGGTAAATGCCCTCACAGTCACAAACAACAGACCCTCCCTTCCACGTCTTCGCCAAACCACACTGACCTGAAATCTGACGTATTTACGGTCCCATAAATATCGAGTTACTTCTTTCAAACTCTGATCCTACCAATGGAAAATCGAGTTCAGGAACTATTATTGGAAAGGCCAACTACTGGTGAGCAGCTCCTTCGAGAGCGCTCATCTCAAAAACAACTATTTACCTTTAGGTCTAATCCATCATCGTGAAATGTGAAAATAATGTTGTCTTTCTTATACAGGGTAATTTACCAGGGTGTCTACTAGATCTGTAAAATATCAATCGGTCACGTTTTGGGGACTTTTGGGGTTCTAAATTTTCAAAATCGGTAACTTTTTACAGGAATTGATTTCTTTAGGAATAGCGTACTAAAATACTTAGCAGTAGACCTACTGCTATCATAATAGCCTATATAAAATTAGATCTTATAACTTTTTTATTGATTGTAGCCTACTTATAATGTACAGAAGTCTAAGTAGGCTGTTTATATAGGCTGTTCGTCCAGTGGACGCGATTTCGCGCGAAGAGGCGAAGACGCGAAAAGAGGCGAACGGTTCCCCTCCCTTCAAACACACAGTCAACATCCATTTCGCTTGTTGACGCGTTGAAAAACAAACCGGTTTGATTCTCTTCGCGTTCGTCCCTTTTCGCCCCACTTCGCGTCTTGCGGTGGACGGGCTCTCATTTAAAACAATGTGTTTGAAAGGGAGGCGAACCCTTCGCGCGAATTCGCCTCTTTTCGCGTCTTCGCCTCTTCGCGCGAAATCGCGTCCACTGAACGGACAGCCTAAGGCTACTTACAGAATATTAGCAAAATACAATGTACAAAATATTCAATATTATACGTTTTAAAAAGAATTCTTACCTTAGGTTTGAAATTCTGCAAAAGTGATTAGTGCAATTAGGCCCACTTCAGCATATTCTATTTTTTTTTTTTTTTTTTAAATATTAATAAAGCCGCTTATTTACAAGAAATTATTTGTGTGACAAAACAAAGTATTAAGTATTTGATACCTACAAAAAGAATATAGGTAACTGAAAGAAAAGGAAATACAATTTAAGGCAATTACTGATCTCCATAATTTGAAGAAATTGTCCGGAGATCAGGAGTTGCGTACAAAATAAAATAAAATGCTCAATCAAAACATCTCTGAGGAGCAAAAAGAAATCGAAAATACAAAATTCATATAGAAATCAACAAATAATATCATAAATAACACATCATATTCATTAATAAAGGAGGGTTAGTAATGCAATTTCGTAACCCAAACCAGTAGTATAATGATGCATCAAATAATCATGTATAATAGCTTAAATTTCTTTAAATTTTCAATGTTTTTCATATGAGGAGGCAATTCCATGAAGAGTCTAGGGCCTAAATACGGCCACTGTCTCATATAAAAGTCACATTTAGGGTGAGGGATTGATATCACGATGCTAGAATGCAGACGAGTTACACCATGTAATCGGGGGACAGAGGAAAAGTGATGACTAAAATAGTATTGGAGTAATTTGGAAACATAAATGAGTCGTGGGAGTAAAATATTAATTTTTAAAAATAATGGTTTTCTATGGCTTTGATTAAAAATATGACTGGTAAGCCCCGCCCCATACAGTAAGTCAGAACTGAGAACATAAACGCATGGAACGTCATTTTTAATATAGAAATGGGAAGGAATTTATTGAGAAACGAAAAAAACAAAAGGGGATCTTCTGATTGAATTACTTACTGAAAGAATGTGTGATTTCCATTTCAAAAATTTGTCAACTGAAACTCCCAAGTATCTTTGACAATCAACTCGTTGAATTCGGGGGCAAGAACAAGGATGAGATGAGCATAAGCTGGAAGGGACATGGAAACTAATCTCAGACGAATCAGGCTGACCTGCCTCAGTGATGGATTGCGTCATATAGGAAGATTTGGATTTGTTAGCAGTCAATGCATTTTGCACAAACCACTCCAGCACGACTGATACCCCATGTGAGGCAAGCTCATGAGCATTGTTCCACGAATCTGACTCAAAACGCTGCAAATTATTTCACAAAGGTTTATTATTTTTTCAATTGAGTATGATCATAGTTTTAGTTGGCTTGCGTACGTCATAAGGCCCGTCCAGACTCCTCGGCGTGTCCTACTTCGAGTTGCCACAACCTATACTTCTATAATTATATACGCATGTTTATATTTCTCGATTTGAGCTCCTATCTATTCAAATAGGTATTGCCTTAATAATATAATTATCTAAGTGCGTACGAAAAGTCGAGAGGATATGTTATTAAATATGCGTAGGAAAAGCTTTGGTATTAACACACAAATATGACCTTGAAAAAAACATACTCATGCTTCGAACGAACGCCGGCGCCGTACCCACCACAAGCCGCGGCGCCGGCGCCTCCTCTCACTCCACCTCCCCCTCCCCGCTCACCCCCCCCCCCTCGCCACCCACCGTGACCCCCTGCCAAGCGTGCCAGGCGTGCTCGCGTCGAAAAATACACGTTTTTGCCCGTTTTTGGCCCATAGCATCTATGCGAGTAAAGCGATCGGGATGGTTAAACGTTAGGACCAACTAGACCCCAAATGGAGTCTATGTGCGAAAGAACGGGTTTTTTAAGTCAATTCTTAGGCCTTTTATGGCCCGGACGGCGGACGGCGAACGGCGGACGGCGAACGGCGGACGGACATTTCAAATTTGGATTCCACGTACCTTGAAACGTAAAGTGACAAAGTTTGAGGGGGGGTTATAAAAATTTTTTGCTACACGATCACATAGGCTTATTATTGGAAATAATAAACCAAAATCAGAGCTAGGTCATCAGCAAAGCCTATTAGCGTGCCTCCAGTATTCAAATGAAAAACATCATTGATATAAAGTAAAAACAAAATAGGCCATTTTGATTACAAGTTACTACTAGGAAAAAGTTATGGAAGTCTTTAACAAAATGTATTTACGGAATATATCAATTGGTTCTTTCGGATGTTTTGTGAATTCCGGTACTGTCATTATATTATGATTATTTGGTTACCGACGCACTAAAAATCGGTGACTTCTATATTAAAATCGGTGACCTCCTGAAATATCCGTGCCCTACTATTAAATCAGTGACTTTTCCGGGACTCTCCGGGAATCCATGACCTGTAGACACCCTGTTTGCAACAACAGTGTCCCACAAAATTCATTTTATAGCCTGATAGCTAAAAAAAAAAAGTTTTTTTGTTTTGTTTTTTCAGAATTTATCAAAAAATTTGTTACATTCCCACTTTTTCTATCGGGAAATAGGAGGGTTTTGTTTCCTCTGTGCCAATTTCGCCCCGATTAAATGGTCAAGCGTATTATTCAAAGCGAATCTCGCCTTTCAGTGTTCTCTATCATATGAACTTCGATCGGTTCGCCTATCTGTTGGCGATGGGGTCAATTGACTTGAATAGGTTCAAAAATTTGCCTAGAGCTTTATTTTTCTTGGCCTTGTAATGGTAATGGGGTATGAAATTTTTTCATTTTTTATAGCAAACGTAAATCTCAAAAAGAATAATGACGCAATCATTAAGCGGAAAAAGTTCCGTTTTATCCTTCAGAAGCGTAAAGAAATTTGGCAGATTTGAAGCAGCGCTTGCAGCTTATGACGACGAGGCCAGAGGCAACCCGGTCTACGGAATTCTAAAGTCGCTTCCACACAAGCGCTCCGAGCGTGTGTGCCGACATTTTCTATCAAGACGCTCAGACAGTGATCAGAGGGCTCCGAGCGTGTACATTGTACACTGACATTTTCACCAAGACGCTCCGAGCGCGCTACGCGGGCGCTCGGAAGGCGATTTGTATTTCTGATGATCCTTCCGCGCTCCAGTTTCCCTCCGCCAGGCACAGAGCAGTGTTGGGCATAATCTCATCGTCTAATACGAATACGATTGTAATCGCGATAATTATTCGTTGATTCCGAGTCGATTATATTCGTATTCGTGTAATCGTATTCGTCTGTCTTCAATTACACAAATACAACCCATAAAAATGCGTCACAGTCATCAATTTAATTTATTCATTTATTTATTTGCATCAAAATAATACATATAAGTAAACCACATTCATGCAAATAAAAATATACAAAACGCTTCAGTTATTCAATTCCAAAATTATACTGAAAATTGTCGACAGTAAAACTTATAGGTAAATAAGAATGAAACAAATGACGCCCACCAGAAAATAAGTTCCTAAGAACTTGTGCTATCTGGTGAAGTCGCAAATTCCAAGCATAGTCATCATTCATTAAGACCAAATAACAACAACAAAAATAAATAAATGGGGCCGTATTTTCATAGGTACTCATAAACAATCTCTTCTAACTGAAATTAATTTCATATAATTTTAATAATTTGCAACCTTCAATTTTTGCAATATCTGTTTTATTGCATACAAGTTCTCCCATACAATATATGACATATTAGGGTGGTTCAAAAAAAAAAAAAAGTTCTGGGATTTCTGGTCCCCATTGTGTTTCTGCTTCCTCGGTATGTCAGGATGACCCTCCTAAATTTTTAGCAAAAAATATTAATCCAAACCACTTTACCTGGGTCGATTTTTGCCAGTTATCGACCGCTATCGTAAACCAACCTCTAAATTGGTGCCGACGTGATGATTTGAAGGACGAATTTAAATTATTTTGGGTCAATTTACGGGTTTTCGCATGCGCTGAACACGATGAACTTATTTATTTTACGCTCCGTCCACTAGTTATCCGGTAAATTGGCAGAGGGCACTTCTTGAAGATAAGTAAAAATCGAAAATTTCACCGAAAAGGCTGTCGCCCGGTTAAGAATTGTACTAGAAACATGCTATTATGGTCGGATAATATCCTTTGGCATGTTCTGAACATGATCCCGTTTTTTACTATACTTTTCCGCCGGTGATTGCTTCGTTTATCGGCCATAAACATCAAAATTAACTGTAGGGTAATAGACAAATTCACCCTAATTTCACCGGAAATTATGTCGCGTTGATAATTTAAGGTCCCGAAATACCTTGTGCCGATAAAATTGGGTATTTTCCAGGATACTCGGTAAAAAGCCGTTGGTAATTTGGCAAGGACTCGAACCGGCATTGTACTTATTCGCCAAATATAGCGGCAAAATGGAGAAAATAGCTAAAATTTTCCCATTTTTCTGTGAAATTCCTTAGTTTCCATCGGTTTTCCGGGGTAAAATTCGTAGTTCTGAATTTTCTGAACTGTGATTGGATGGTAGTCAGCCTGACTATCAAGCCTTATTGATATCTGTACAACACCAGACGGAAAAATTTCCTAAAACTTGCCGTAAACTGGATATAGCTGAAACTTTGAAGACTGAAATTATTATTATTTTTTTTTTGTTTCAATATTTTATCGAGGTTAGTTATTATTTTTGTATATTTTTATTATATTATGTTATTCTCGTTAAAATGTTATGTTTTATGTTCCACGATCATGGATTCTTTCAGGTTCTCAAATTACAGATTGTCCCTCGAGCAAGTGAAACTGAAATTATATTACATTATTTTCAATTATATTACATCATTTTTTATTTAACGATCCAATCACAGTTCAGACAATTCAGAACTAAGAATTCGACCCCGGAAAATCGATGAAACTAAGGAATTTTACAGAAAAATGGGAAAAGTTTAGCTATTTTCTCCATTTTGCCGCTATATTTGGCGAATAAGTACAATGCCGGTTCGAGTCCTTGCCAAATTACCAACGGCTTTGTACCGAGTATCCTGGAAAATACCCAATTTTATCGGCACAAGGTATTTCGGGACCTTAAATTATCAATGCGACATAATTTCCGGTGAAATTAGGGTGAATTTGTCTATTACCCTACAGTTAATTTGAGGTTTATGGCCGATAAACGAAGCAATCATCGGTGGAAAAGTATAGTAAAAAGCGGGATCATGTTCAGAACATGCCAAAGCATATTATCCGACCATAATAGTATGTTTCTAGTACAATTCTTAACCGGGCGACAGCATTTTCGGTGAAATTTTCGATTTTTACTTATCTTCAAGCAGTGCCCTCTGCCAGTTTACCGGATAACTAGTGAACGGAGCGTAAAATAAATAAGTTCATCGTGTTCAGCGCATGCGAAAACCCATAAATTGACCCAAAAAAATTGAAATCCGTCCTTCAAATCATCACGTCGGCACCAATTTAGAGGTTGGTTTACGATAGCGGTCGATAACTGGCAAAAATCTACCCAGGTAAAGCGGTTAGGATTAATATTTCTTGCTACAAAATTAGGAGGGTCATCCTGACATACCGAGGAAGCAAAAACACAATGGGGACCAGAAATCCCAGAACTTTTTTTTTTTTTTTTTTTTTTTTTTTGAACCACCCTAATGACATATAGTAATGATTGGCTTCGTAGAGTAGAGAAAGAAAGACCGGGGAGGCCTCGGGTAGAATCGGAATCGTTCGGGACAGTTCGGATTATGACTGACGCTCGGGCCATGACGGACGGTTTTCACGGGAAGACTCCTCGAGCGGCGAGCGTTAATAGCGGGGAGGGGGGGCGTCAGTCAGTCAGTTTTAACCTTCGCTACAAAAACTCTCGAAAGCCCAATTATTGAAAGAAAAAAGGAAAAGCGCTAAAACATTTAATTCGAAATAAATTTCCATGTAAAACAAAAATTCACCGAAAAGAAGGGTGATTAAAACTTATATGTAAAATTTTACCACCTTCTTAAAACTTGACAAACAATGAAAGTATGACATATTAATATTATTATCAAACAAACATTTTAAAACTGGAACATATTGTTCTTGAACATATTGTTGTTGTTGCTGGACCTGGTTACGACTGATTTCTCTAAAGCATTCGACAAGCTGCCTCATAGTGTGATCCTTGATGTGCTCTCATCGCTTGGTGTCTTTGGACCACTTCATGCATGGATTGCTAGCTACCTTGCTGCTCGGCAGCTTTTAGTGCGTGTAAGTGGTGTCGTTTCTCACTCCTTTCCTGCCACTTCGGGGGTTCCTCAGGGCTCGCATCTTGGTCCCCTTCTCTTCAATCTGGTGATTAATGGCGTTATTTCCTTCCTGCACCACACACAGTTCTTGATATATGCTGACGACCTGAAGCTCTTCATCTCCTTCCGTGACCCCTCAGACTGTCAACTTCTCCAACAAAACCTGGATGCCCTCTCTAAATGGTGTGACATTATCGGACTAGCCCTAAACCCATCTAAATGTGCAGTCATTTCCTTCCATCGTTCCCACTCTCCAGTCATCCACCCCTACTCAATCAACGGTGTGACAATTCCTCGTAGGGCTGATATTGTGGACCTTGGCGTGCACTTGGATTCCCAGCTTTCCTTCTCCGACCACATAGCTGAGGTGGCGTCCCGTGGAATGCGCACACTTGGTTTTCTGAAACGGAATACCAGAGAGTTCTCTGAGGCACCAGCTCTCGTGACACTCTATAAGACTCTCGTGCAGCCAACTCTGGAGTATGCATCAGTGATTTGGAGTCCATATTATGAGTCCCATATTGTGCAAATTGAACGCGTCTTCAGGGCTTTCCTCCGTTACCTGGCATATAAGCTCTCCATTCCTCGTGAGAATTTGGACTACCAACTACTCGCTCGTCGCTTCAGCTTGATGTCTCCACGTGACCGTCGCCTGTGTGCGGATGTTACATTCCTTCATGGTTTGCTGTCGGGTCGGATTGATGCCCCTGATCTCTTGGCTCGGGTTGGCTTTCTCGTACCTCGCCTCTCTTCCCGTTCTGTCACGCCTTTTGCCATCCCCTTTTCTTCCACAAATTACTTATATCACCGCCCACTGAGCCGACTTCCTCGCCAAGCAAACCTCCTCTCATCATCACCTCCCTTCATCGACATTCTTTCTTCGCCCATCTGAACCATCAAAACTCAACTTTTCCGCCACCTCTGCTTGGATACCCCTCAATAACTTATTTTGCCAACCTGTGTCTTTGGTGAAGCATTGTGATTCTCTAGTGTGGTTCCATTTCATATATTTATAATTAATTTAGGTACTACCTGTTCACTTTTCTTTTTTCTCTCTCTCTTGTAATTGGGTTCGTCCCGTATCTTCTAAATAAATAAATAAATAAATAAATAAATAAATAAATAAATAAACATACGCACTTCTCTGATAGAACTCTGTATGAGCTCTTGGCAAAACTATACCTGAATCAGAATAGTTTGTACTTAGAAATGTAGAAACATATTCCTCACGGATTCCAGTAGTACCTATATACATGAATGTAAGAATGAAATAAGAAAATCTGTTTAATAGTTTCAACATCAAAATATTTGAAGAGTTTAGCAGACGGGTACCTTGAAGTTTCACCGAGAATAATGTTAATTAACTGATTTTGCATACGTTGCACTTTACTAACGTACGATTTATATGCTCCACCCCATAATACGAGTATAATACCATATTTAATAATGGAATAAGCTAAACCATAATAAATCATACGCATTTGTTCCTAAAATCTTGACGTTCGTCCAGTATGGGGCGGATTTCATTTTTCGATCCGTCATTTCTATGATTTATTGAGCGATGAAAGGAAATTCGTCCAATATTTCAGGATGTCTCTAGAAAAGTTTTTTTGAGCTTCATGAAATGATTATGCCACTGATAGTGAAGCAAGACACTAAGTACATTTCGACGTGCCATCCATCTATTAGAAAAATAACGGAGAAAGTGTTAAAAAGTTCCAGTCATGCAATGCAACATGATCGTATGATTAAATTTTCATAAATTACCGTATTATATTATGTTACATTGTTTTGAAAATTAAGGGCTTTGTGGGCGAAGAAATTGTTAACTACCAATTTTATGGCCAGCAACCCGTTCTAAATAATATTCTGCGATTAAAAAAGAGATTTTGGATTTTATCGAGTTTTTATAAATTTTTTAGCACATTTTAATGAAATTTAAGTACACTTTTGGTTTATTATTTCCAATAATAAGCCTATGTGATCGTGTAGCAAAAAATTTTTTTAACCCCCCCTCAAACTTTGTCACTTTACGTTTCAAGGTGCGTAGAATCCAAATTTGAAATGTCCGTCCGCCGTTCGCCGTCCGGGCCATAAAAGGCCTAAGAATTGACTTGAAAAACCCGTTCTTTCGCACATTGACTCCATTTGGGGTCTAGTTGGTCCTAACGTTTAACCACCCCGATCGCGTTACCCGCATAGATGCTATGGGCCAATAACGGGCAAAAAAGTATCTTTTTCGACGCGCGCACTCTTGGCAAGCTTGGCAGGGGGTCACGGTGGGTGGGGGGGGGGGGGGGGGAGCGGGGCGTGGAGTGAGAGGAGGCGCCGGCGCCGTGGCACCTTGTGGTGGGTACGGCGCCGGCGTTCCTTCGAGGCATGAAATATGTTTTTTCCAAGGTCATATTTGTGTGTTAATACCAAAGCTTTTCCTACGCATATTTAATAACATATCCTCTTGACTTTTCGTACGTACTTAGATAATGATATTATTAAGGCAATAACTATTTGAATAGATAGGAGCTCAAATCAAGAAATATAAACATGCGTATATAATTATAGAAGTATAGGTTGTGGCAACTCGAAATAGACGCCGAGGAGTCTGGACGGGCCTTATGACGTACGCTAGCCAACTAAAACTACGATCATACTCAATTGAAAAAATAATAAACCTTTGTGAAATAATTTGCTGCGTTTTTAGCATAATTTTGCACATAATTTTCCATCTATATAATATTTTATGTACGAGCGCTTACGAAAATGGCCGAGGTGGAAAATTTTTTGCTTCGGCCTTCGTCCACTAGGTCGATGGGCGGTGCTAAATAATTTGGCGGCGCGCCGCGCCGCGCTCCAAAAGTTTGGAGAGCGTTCGAGAGCGAAAAATTTTCGACTCACCCGCTGTCGCGAACGCAAATTTATTTATATAGTTTGATTATTTATTGATTTTTATTTATATTAATTTCAATTAGGACATTAAATTAAGTTATTTGGTTACAACAATTTTATCCCAAAAGTCCCATATGTTATTTTCAAAACCCCAAATGTTGAATTAGTATATTCATTACTTCAAGAAAAATAGACGAGAGAACATCAAATAAGAAATAATCGAGTTTTCATTCATATAAACTTATTACTCCACAAACAGAAAAATAAATTGTGTAGGTACGAAAGTAAACAGAAACAGAGAGAAACAAATAAACTGCCTTCCCAACAGTTCCAAGACACCCCATATTTTCCATTATATTTCTAGAGACAGATTTTGGCGTCGCGCCGCTCTGTCGACCTAGTGGACGGCCACCTTCAATGTTCAACTTTCTAGGATGAACAGGGGACAATTTAGCTCACTCAGCCGATTAGGAAAGAGACCATAATTTCAATTATCTCTTATTGTCCGAAGAGTCACCTTATCAAAGTTTAACTTCCTAGGTTGAACAGGAGAGAATTTAGTTCACTTAGGGCCCGTTTATCAATCACAGCGGTAACTTCTAGACAAACCCCAGGTAGTTACCTAGAGGTTACTGCAACCTATCGAACGAATTTCGTAGGGCGTTTATCAATCAACTTTATCCCCTCAGGTAGCTACCTACAGATAGCTAACTGCTCAGATAACTTCGTCTGAGGGAAAAAGGGGTACCACTACTATAACAATGATTTCCCCACAAAACAGCCTTACAACACTGGTATTTTTAGTTCTACGCGACGTCTATCGGTAAAAAGTAGATAGGTATAGTACAACACAACAACACTCCTGTCCTTTCGGTTTCATCTCCCATGTGTGATCGCGGTTGCAACTCTTTAAAATTTTCCTTCGTGAATTTCATATTTAAATTCATATTTCATTTATATATATATATTTTTTTTTGTTAAATTAAGATTTCGAATTATTTTTAAGAAAATCATGTTAGGAAATGAAAAAGGAATTGTGGAAGGGGTAACGGAGCGGGTAATAATGATAAATATACCGTAATGTTTCCATATTCTGATTTGATTTTTGTTCGATCCCGATTTCAGTCTAGTTATGCAATAAACCTTGGAAGTTTCAAATTTACTATTGATTGAGATGTAAAGAGGGGGTAATCCCGATAAATCATGCTTTTTTCGTTTGGATGTGCTACAAAATTTCATTTTGTGGACGGATTTTTGAGAGGAGGAATGATGGAGGGGGGAATGAACTGTAGTATTTACGCTATTTTCAACCGATTGTTTCTAAATGTATTTTATTCTTTCCCCCCCCTTGGTTTTATATAATATTTTGCTCGATATAATTTGGTCTCTGTAGAAATCATTCTCAGTAAACAAAAATTTCATCACGGTGGGTTAGGGAGCGGGTAATATAAATATATTTTAGACCAATTTGTAAAAAAAGTTCATTTATATTTTATTACGGTTGTGATGATGGTTTTGTGATAGGCGATATAGAGTTGTTCCTATCACTGTGGGATTTTATTTTACCTTCTATCAACCGCAGCACAAACATAGTAGTTTCTTTCGACAACCGGAAACGTGTGTAAAAATCCACATCGTCAAGTTCATTAAAATAATCCTGGCGTGGCCGAACCGTGTACGGTCTCCGTTCATATTCCAAAAATTGAATGATCTCCTCATCCAAAAAGTCCGAATCCATCAATTCAACGTCGTTATTATACATCATGACTATCTTATATGACTTTAATTTATTGTTATATAGATTATATAATGATTTGGATATAGATTTAGAAATTATTGTTATTTAGTGCAAGCTATATAACCTCTCCACATAACTTTACCCACAAGATAAATCGCTTAACTGAGGGAGGTGAGTCTCAGATAAGGATACCAAGCAGATAGCGGTATCTTGCGGATAAATGTGAGTTGATAAACAGCCAACGAGAAGTTATCTGAGGCTGCTAGTTACCTAGAGTTTGCCTGGGCTTTATCTGTGATTGATAAATGGCCCCTTAGTTGATCAGGAAAGAGCCCATAATTTCAATCGTCTCTTGACCCCGAGAGTCTCTCTAGTGAATTTCAACTTCCTAGGGTGAAAGGAGAGAATTCAGTAAACTTAGCTGATCAGGAAAGAGCCCATAATTTCAATCGTCTCCTATTGTCCAAAGAGCCACCCTGTCAAAGTTTAGCTTCCTAGGTTGAACAGGAGGGAATTTCGCTCACTCAGCTGATCAGGAAAAAACCACGATTTCAATCGTCTAAGCACCTTTCCTTATTTTGGCATGTTTTTCGTGATTTTGTATTGATCATATCCTTCTTCTAACCTTGGTACTGCATGAATATCTCATTAATATTGAACTTAAATTCAAGGCGAATGAAAAGTACAGGATGTGTAATACTGTGTTTTATTTGTTACAATTTTTAAAAAGTACTATGTGACATGCCACAAAAACTCAACTTCAGGATGGGAGGTTGTTACCCCTTTTGAGACCCGCGCTGAATAGGTTGATAAAATTCGATGTCTTCATGATTTTTCCTCACAACCCATTTAGCGAATTTTCGTAGAAAATAAAACTATAGCAATGGCTCCAAAAACTTTGAAATCAAAATTTTCTTCATTGGAATCCGTATTGAGACATTCTGAAACGAATCCTTGAGTTTAACGCTTTTTCATATGTGTGTGTGAACATATATTTATGTATATTATGATCGAAAGTTCTCAAAGATTTTTTTTTAACGCTTCATTTTCGAGTAATCTAGTGTTTAGGATTTTACTCAACCTTTCGTAGAAAAGGGGTATAAAAAGCTGTCGGCACGGCGGCAGTTGGGGTGGGGACCAATTTAACGTACTCAAAAATCGTTGGCCAGCAAACTCATCCTTTCGTTTGGATAGTTTGATTTTTTGGTGCAAGAACTGGATTTTTTACCCAATCCTAAGGAGTGTATTTGTCTCTAATGACATACACACACACGCGCGCACATATGAAGAAGCTCAAACTTCAGGAATTGGTTCAAAACGGATTTTAATGAAGAATTTTTTCAAAATTTTTGATATAAAGTTCTCCGAGGAAATGCAATAGCTTCATTTTCCACGAAAATTCACTAAAATCCTCAGTTTCTTTGGGAGAGGGACTTTTTTCGTCCAACTGCCAATGCTCTCGTAAAACTAGCTATATTTTAGGAAAGCTGGATAAATTTGAACGTTTTTACGGTCCTTGCAAACAATTAATATTTTAAGTAGAAAAATGGATCAAAAGGAAATTAAGTTGTGAAAAATTGCAATGAATATTCTAGTACTCAGTCTCTGAATTGATGGATGAAATGTCAATATTAGGAAGCTACAAGATCATAGTTAACTAATGATGCTATACTCACCCGAAAGGGTGAAGCGAAAATTGGAACGGGCTGGGAGGGCAAGGCTTAGACAAACTAAACAAAACTCCTATCAACAGAGTCGGGTGGGCACGGAGTTTGTTGGCCGTGTAAACCAAACTCTAGCAACTTCAGGACGACGGAAAATCCTTCTACCTCACCCCTCTCTTGGCAAAGTGCGTGCTCTTGATGGGATCCCCCAGGCCGTTTGAGACGGTTGAATCCATCACCGCAGGATTCAGAAGCGGGACGAGGCGTTGAAATGTTAATCGAGGGCACATCTCCGAAAGCAGATTATGAGCGTGATCGCGCATAATTATAATCCATCTCAGGAGCCATTAGGGTCAGCAGGTCTCCTCGTACTGAAGAGCTTGTGATGTGAGCCGTTAACTACGAGTTCGGTCGCCTTTCGCCGCTGAAGTGATTCATCTATCAGACCTGCAAATGGAGCACCAAAATCGTTGTATTTCAGGGAGATCTTATGGTATTATACGATTATATATATATTTTATTCAAGAATAAGCACAGAGTACCAATAACATGCACTAGCGATATTTTAATCTCTGATTGAAACCAGTTGCCCCAACAGCTCAATGAGTCTCTTACTGCGCTGAGGCCAGAGACTGTGACAACTAGGCCGTTACTCGCTTCTAAAAATCGGCAAATGAAATGTCAACATGATCTTGAGTGCCAAATAAAATATCAACATTTATGTTTATGTGAGTTAGAAATGCACGGCATTCTGGCCATACTGGTTATCTGTGCGAAGAATCATCTTTATAGGAGGGGTCATCTTTATACAGTCAAATATAATCATTAGTCGCCCTAAGTCACAACTCTTCAAAACATGGTGTGAACGACCTATTTTCATATAGACTGATCTCATGAGTGGAGTGGAGCAGATACACCCTCTGCGCAACCGCCGCTCAGCTGGTATTGCCAAATTTTTCGGAATACCCTAGCCGGGGACCTAGCCTAGCACAACCTCCACTTCACACTAACCCCCATTGTTGCAAAGAGGCTATTTATTGTCCTTCAAGGGGCTAGGTCCCTCAATTTTTCTGGGGCCTTCGAGTTCCCCGACCCCCTGTTATTTTACACTACCACTGACACTGACAGTTATGGCACTGCTACAGTAGTCCTCCTACCAATCAGCTATTTCCCATCAACCATCCTGCCACCGTCCAGGTTAAAATCGTTCCACTGAGAACATCAATGGTAGCACGCGCCACTCCATAATGTACTTAGGCGCCCCGTGATGCGATGGGGGCCTAAATCCACAATCATAGAGAGAGAGAGGAGAGTGGCAGTACCATAAGAGATACAACTAGTACTAATAGCATATATGCTACGTTCGGAGAAGATTGGTTTTCCAGTTCATGGATCACCCATCCATGGCCAAACGCGGTCTTTCGAAAACATGGGAAGGAAGCGCCCGACGCCCGTTGGGAAACAGCAAAGCGACGGCAGCGCATTCCTTTGGATCTCGCGGGAACTGTCACACTCCCCCCTTTAAAAAACATACTTGATTGAAGAGCCAGTATGTAAACTAGGTGGAATAGCTTACTGGTTGAGAACTGATGCTCACTAAAAAATAGCTACATTGGCGATTGAGGATAAAAAGGTGAAATTAAAACAGGATGGATTGTCAATGAATCTTTATGTGAAGTATTCATTAGGTAGTTAACCCCCAATCAAAGATATAACTTGCTCAACCAGGAAACTTACAGTAAGGAGCTGCCCACTTTGGGGACTTACGAAAATGGGAACTATGCCCTGGAGAATTAACTTGCTCAACTTTGGAGACTTACAGTGGAAGGTGCCCACTATGGGGACTTAAGTAACAGGTAACGATGCAATGGGTTTGGGAACAATGCCCTTGAAAATTAAGTATTTTAAATAGAAATGATATGAGGGGATAAATTGAGAAAATAATAATCAAGAACCAATGAAAGTATTTTATGTTTCCAAGGGAGTATACTGTGTATTCCTTCCGGAAACCCGGGCTATGTTTCTTCTGAAACATTAACGCCCCAAAAATAGTGGATTGGATTACTAGGCGTCAGCCGTACATAATCCTAACCACGCTCTGCTACCATGTAATTTACTTAGGCGCCCCGTGGTGCAATGGGGGCCTAAATCCACACTCATAGAGAGAGAGAGCAGAGTGACAGTACCATAAGAGATACAACACGTACTAATAGCATATATGCTACGTTCGGAGAAGATTGGTTTTCCAGTTCTTGGATCACCCATCCATCGCCAAACACGGCCTTTCGAAAACATGGGAAGGAAGCGCCCGACGCCCGTTGGGAAACAAAGGAGCGACGGCAGCGCATTCCCTTGGATCTCGCGGGAACTGTCACAACTCTTAGACAGGTGTTCCGCCATAGTGCCCGCAGTTTGGGAAAAATTTGACCGATTAGTGCTATTTTCGATGGGCTCTGGTCAGCTAGCCCCAAAACAATGTCAGCCACCCGATGGGTCAGCTGGCCCGGTAGATTTTTTTTTTTTTTTTTTTGTAGAGTGGGGAAAATTCTTTATGAAAGAAAAGGAATGACTGTACCTCCTCAACAGTGTTGGGGTCTCCCTTTTTGGGCTTTTAGGGCTAACCAACTAAAAACCACCACTCTATCTTCTCATACAGAACTACCCCAGAACCACTTATTTAGTATTACTTCGGGGTAGTCCCCCCCTTTTTGTGGCCATTTAGGCTCCTCATCCCTTAAAGCGAACTCAAGGATTGGAGCCCAGCCTACTGGTCCCAAATCCATTTCAATAGGACGTCCCTCTGAAGCTAGGTAATATTAGCGAGGCTTCGCATATTGTAGGAGGGACGCCCTATTGAAATTGACGACCGTGACGCATTTTTATGTGTTGTTGTCGTGTAATCGCCGACAGACGAACACGATCACACGAATACGAATATAATCGCGGTTGACTTAGAATCAACGAATAATTATCGCGATTACTATCGCATTATTATTCGACGATAAGATTATGCCCAACACTGGCGGTGTGCGGTAGTGAGGTATGTCCTGTTCTTGTGCCAAAATATCAAGCTTCCCAAATGGAAGTATGAGTTCTTTTTCCCCCACTTTTATTGCATATTTAATTGGTCAATGTCCTGTAACAAATATTAAAAATTCATAAACTTATTGTGAAAGCTGAATATTATTCGAGAAAAGTTGTTTTTGTTCCCCTATGTAATGATGTATAGTGAATGATTTGTTTGCACACAAAGTACTTGAACTTCAAAACAATTTAACATCATGCTAATATGGAAAATTATAAACATTAGCGATCATTATTTATCAATTTTTTTTTTCCAGATGCGACTATTAAATGGACTGATCAGATAAAACTTGATGAAAATACATAATCTAATCATTGATTCTTAATATCAGGGATGTACATGATGCGATACAAATGTTTTCAGTGGAATATAAAATCCCATGAGCTCCCTGAAAGACGGGTAAATTTTTATAGTATTAGTTTTTTTCAAGTCTTCATTCCTATGCGGAGTAGCAATCCACGGTTCCGCGCTGCTCCCCCAGACTTTTTATTTAACTCGTATTTGCTTGCAAAAACACGGAGGAGGATTTCACCTCCGATTCAATTCCACTTCGCTCGCACTCTAAACGTTGCGACCGATCGAGTGAAATCAGCTGAATGAGCAATCATTTTAAATTCTGTCAATGGAGCAGGTTTCTGTCGCTGAGAGTTAATCAGGAAGCCACAGCCGTCATTGCATTTCATTCTCCTGGGCTAGGCAACGTATTGAATACAAATGAACGTGGAAATCAACCACCTTCAGACAATTGGATTTTAAGTTATTTATTCTCCACCCATCGGTAAATTTATCAAATGCAAATAGGAGCAATGTTTTTAAAATCCAAAAAATCAAATCCAGACAAAATCCAATTGAGAGCCTTTGTAGATACGAAATGTCTGATGACGGTGTGTAACGTGTTTGTTAGTTATACTTTATTGTATTGTCTTCCAACTTGGAGTGGAGGGTATGCCTCCGTATATGCCTCGTAAACCAGCAATTTTAACTCAAAAATCAATTACCCGCATCATCACTAATTCCAATTACCTAAAACATTCTCTGCCCTTATTCAGACGTTGAAGATTCTTATTTTCCCAAAGTTGATGGAAATAGCTTGTTTAAAACAAATAATGGAGAATGCAATATATCCACCTGACCATTCACTGAATACAAGGTCAAAGGAAACCTATGTAGTCAATTTACCATCACATCGAACAAATCTTGCGCAGCTGCACTATAGATATAAGGCAATTAGTGTATTCAACCAGTTTTGATTAGATAATAAAAAGAAACTTCCGCTAGGAAACACTAAGAACATATTTAAATGTTTACCAATTATCTATTTACATGAACTGTAAAATATGGATGTATTTTAGTCAAGTGGAAATAATAGTTAAGTTTCATTGATTTGACGAGGAATGTTGTTATTCGTGCGAGAGATGGGATGAGATGATTTGTGGCTCGGGGAGTGACCAGGGCTTCATTTCCCAACACCAGCTATTGCAGCTCATATGGGAAATTGAATGTTCCAGCATTATTTTAGTGTTTTATTTAGTATACCAAGTATTGTTCCACTTTATCACAATGACTGTAAATTTTCATTTTTTATTTTTGTAATTTGTCATGAAATAAATAAATTTAAAAAAAAAATGTTCAAACCAATAAATCCGATTGCTGAGTTGTGTGAACTTGAAAATTGTTTGTTAATATTCCGATATCAGTGTATAATATACAATTTAAAATATATAGCCATTAGAAATGGATTGTTATCCACCACCATGCCACATGTTCCCAAATTTTTAAAGAGTAAAGGCCGTATCACATATTGTACATATTGTGAGCATTTTTTTGTCTTCCTTCCCGACTTGAAAATTATTATATCTACTGTTTACTTGCCGAATTACCAGCCTCCCTCTATGTGTGAATCACACTTTCTCGAGCTTGACAATTTGACGTCAAATTACCCGGATTTTCGTATCGTGGCGACGGGAGATCAATGTTCCAGGGGTGGATTGGCTGGGGTGGAATGATGACGAAGTCTTAGTCAGCCTCAGCCCCCGTGCACGAACCTTATTGGAGTTTACTAGACTTCTAAACTTGAAGGAACACAATTTCACACCTAACGTTGCAAACAATGTTTTTGACCTTTGCTTCTCAAATGCTCAACTCAACCTTAAGCCCTCTGATTCTATCTTCCCTGTTGATGTCGCTCATCCACCCTTTGAGTGTATAATTATGCCACCCGCTGATCTTCGATCTTCTCACCCATCAAGCCAATTCGCACCTCTCGGATGTTGACTGGAGCGAGTGTCTATGCCGACCAAATATCGACGATGCTGTTAGTGCATTCTACGAAATACTCCAGAAAGTCATCTCGATATCTGTTCCAAAAACCAGGGAGGTTCAGACTTCATTCCCCAGATGGTTCAATGGTACCTTTATAGTACTGACACTAAAAAAGAGGCATGCTCATGTACGATATAAAACCACTGGGAGCGGGGAGGATTATGTTTATTTTTCATCCATGAGAGATCAATGTAAGCACCTGTCTGGTGAATTGTATATGCTCTACATTGATGAGGTCCAAAGGTCTCTTGAAAATAACATTAAATGTATTTTGGAATTACGTAAATTACCGTAGCAGGAAGAACCGAATTCCAAATTATATGACCCTAGGTAATACGACCGCATCATCGCCTAACGAAATAGTAGAACTTTTTCCAACATTTTTTGCCTCAGTCTACGATCCTCAAACTGTCTCTGACCCTTAATATGCGCCCAATGACGTCGTCTCCCTCGGAGGTATCCTCGTTGCCGAGAATCAGGTTTCAAGGGAGCTGAATTCGCTTGATGCTAGTGGTGGTGTGGGCCCGGATGGCGTTCCACCAGTTGTTTACAAGCATTGTTCTGCCAGTCTGGCCCGCCCTCTTGCAGTGCTCTGCAATAAATCGTTGTCATCAGGATGTTTCCCCATTTTGACATGGATATGTCTTTTGGCTGGGGGTCAAGGAATTTTTCGCGACACTTTTTTTTCCCGACCGACACTTTTTCCCGACGGACACTTTTTTTCCCGACCGGCACATTTTCTATTGATTTTCACGTACAACCAAGGCGTTAGGCGTTACTAGGGAAGAGTAATTCCCATAGTTTTCATAGTAGGAAAATCGTTCGCCACTTTTTGGAATGCTCTCATTTTACCACGACATTTCATGACCTCTAAGCCACTGTAGTGTCAAGGAATGCTGATTTATTACTCTACGTTAAAAACTAATATTGTTTTGTAACCATAATGGAATAATCTTGTGAAAAGAAGGCACTACATGGTTGGTATACAATTGAGTAGTAGGTACCAACTGGTAATCAGTAGGTACTAGACATATCCATGATCTTTTGTTTTTCTCATCAAGGGAGAAATTAAAATGCTTGATTTATAAGTAAAATTCCATTAAAAACCTGATAAATTTGATTCTCCACACAAAATGCAATGCTCCTTTCATTGTCACTTTCTTGCCCGAGGGATATATACCTTTGATCCTAGAGTTTTTTTCTTCCCATGCGTTCCACACCCCCATGCTCTTTTGACATGGATAGGTATGTCTTTTGGCTCGGGGTCAAGGAATTTTTCGCGACACTTTTTTTTCCCGACCGAAACTTTTTTTCCCGACCGGCACATTTTCTATTGATTTTCACGTACAACCAAGGCGTTACTAGGGAAGGGCGTTACTACTCCCATAGTTTTCATAGTAGGAAAATCGTTCGCCACTTTTTTGAATGCTCTCATTTTACCACGACATTTCATGACCTCTAAGCCATTGTAGTGTCAAGGAATGCTGATTTATTACTCTAAGTTAAAAACTAATATTATTTTGTAACCATAATGGAATAATCTTATGAAAAGAAGGCACTACATGGTTGGTATACAATTTGAGTAGTAGGTACCAACTGGTAAGCAGTTGGTACTAGACATATCCATGATCTTTTGTTTTTCCCATCAAGGGAGAAATTAAAATGCTTGATTTACATTAATTGAATTTCTTGCTTTCTCGCACACTCTGGAGGGTTTTTGAAGGATTCTTATATTACACCAATACATAAAAATGGAGATTAATCTGCAGTAGAGCATTACTGTCCAATTTGTACCATATCAACGGCTCCAAAGGTTTTAGAAAAGATTGTCGTTGGGAGAATCTCCCCTCTTTTCTTGTCCTACATCAATTTGGAACAACATGGCTTTGTTCGACACCGATCCACGACAACAAACTTGATGATCCTACAGAATTATATCCTAGATACGTTTGAGAATGGTCTTCAGATGGATGTCATATCAACTGATTTTATTAAGGCATTTGATCGAGTGTCTCATAAACATATCATTGCACTCCTCGAGTCGCTGGGAGTATTCGGATCGTTTTTGAAATGGATCACGAGCTACTTGGCTGGGCGCCATCACATTGTGAGGTTGAAGTGTCACTGCTCATCTCCGTTTCTTGCAACATCGGGTGTGCCCCAAGGGTCCCATCTGGGGTCTTAGCTGTTAATCCTCCTCATCAACGGAATCAATGTTTGTGTTCCAAATTCCAGCTGCCTTCTGTTCGCCGATGATCTCAAGATTTATCGAATCGTGGAATCTCAAAATGATTGTGTTGCTCTCCAAGGGTACCTGGATTCATTGATAGAATGGTGTGACTCGAGCTGCCTTAGACTGAACCCTGCCAAATGCTCCTCTATGTCGTTTTTCCGCTCCCATAGGTCTTTTAATCATTATTACTACATTGTTACTGCATTCGGGATCTTGGTGTCAGGTTGGACCGGCAGCTCCACTTCGGGCTTCACATTGATGATATCACATCACGTGCGATGAGAACTCTAGGATTCATTAAGCGTAACACCACAGAATTCAAAAGGATATCTACCCTTAAGGTACTTTATGTTTCCTTGGTGAAGCCTATATTGGAATATGCGGCGGTGATATGGAACCCATACTACGCTGTACATCGTGAGCAGATTGAGATGGTGCAGCGCGTCTTCTTGAGATATGTAAGTTTTAAGATGGGTCTGCAAGCGGAGGATGTTGTTTACGAGAATATTGAGAAACTAATTGGCATCCCTTCGCTTCGTTCTCGTCGATTCATGATTGACATGTGTTTTATCCACAAACTGCTTAATGGAGTGATAGACTGCCCATCTCTTCTTAAGGAAGTGGAAATTTCAACACCCCAGCGAAGCAGTCGTAACCCTCCTTCACTTCATGTGCCGATTGCTGCGACCAACTACCTAATGAATCGACCTCTTACCCGCCTAGCCCGAGAATTGAATCTAGTCATTCAAACAAATCCGTCTGTGGATGTCTTCCATCATTCTTTATCAAAATTCAAAAACTCTTTAATTATCATGCCTGAGTGTTTATAAATCTAATACGTGGTGTGAATTTACCTATTTAATTTATAATATACAAGTATTCTTGTTTTCTCTATTGAATTTCTTGTTCGTTGGTTATTATTAAACTTGACTGCACTCTTTCCTTGTTTATATTCTTATAATTGTTATTCAACTGGATGAATTTAATTTGTTACTTTGTAATTGGGCTTGTCTCGAACTAATAATAATAAATAAATAAATAAATAAATATCACACAACCGTTTTACCTGCTTTTTTCTCGCATTTTTAATGCTGTATTGTTTAATGTACGTAATGTATTTTCGGATTACCCATGGGGGAGGGGTGTTATTAGATACTTAGGAAACAATTTTTCCATTTTTTGCCGAGTGAAGCATCATTTCAAAGATTTTTCTAGTGCTGAACACGATGGTGAAGCCAGAATTGTGATATCTTATTCCGTTCTCAGATTAGTGCTGATGACCGTGAAGAAGCGCGATTCCTCCTGTTTCGAAGTTTGAGATAAAACAAAAAGAACAGGGTGCATCCCATCTCCATTAGGTAGGGACCAAATCATGAGATGCAATGTGAACTTTGTCCGATTGATCTGGGGTCTTTGGCGTCTACAAGGAAAAGTGATCCCTTAGGTAATTCTTTTGAGGTTTGTAGTTGAATTTTATGGTAAACAAAATATTTCTTCGATGCAGCGGTTCACAGGCTCAGCTTTTTAACTATTTATGACACCTTTGTGCGTATATTGATCAGCGGACCTGCAACATCAGAAGATATAAGCGTAAAATCCCTTCCGGACTGCTATAGGGGGTCGATATCTAGGAAATACCTGCTCTAGCACGGCTATCTCCACTATGCTTTTGTCTCCGTATTAGCGAAGGGGCGTTCGTGGAATGGCAGACACTCAACGATCGTCAGCTGAGTATAAATCGGCGGTCGGGGTTATACCCGTCCTTCAATACCCAGCGGTCGTGCGGTTTAGCCTCTCACTAACACGAGTCCGGTGGCGGAGCCTCTTTGCCGTTCATGTCCCGTTCATCACAACTTTCTTGGACCTCTTACCCTTTGTGGGCTTGGCACGCACGAAAGCCATAACTTTTCAAATACCTGGTTAACTGCTTTTTTTTTTTTTTTTTTTTTTTTTTTTTTTTTTTTTTTTTTTTTAAATCTTGCTTGGTATGGTACTATAACTGATACTATCTCAGGAATAGAATCGTGCCACTTCCAATGTCCCTTTGGACACCTCATTCAATGCCGCTAATGACCCTTCTGGTTGAGATGTGGCTTAAACCTTAATAAAAAATTTAGAAAAAAATCTCAGGGCTTATCCTGTTATCCGACCTCCAGCACGGCCTCCAGGCAGTATTATACGACCGCCAATGATCGGGGTGCGTAAATGAGTGTAAAGGATGAATGTAATCAGCACCGTATATTAAATCATTTTATGACGAGGGACAATAGCCAACATTAAAAGTAGGTACCATTGAATAACTAAAATAAAACATTTCAAATTAACTAAAACCCACCGGGTGGTCAAAACGCTACTTGGTACGTCCTGTATAATTATGTCAAATGACTCCCGTTGCTGGGTCCTTGTGATCTGCCTCCACAAAAACTCATTCAAATAACTGCCAAGTAGAGCTAGATTGGTCCCTTACTGAGCTTTGTTTCCAATTTTGGCTTTGCCCCACATGCAAAACATTTTGCTTACAACATATTGTTTTCCAGTTTCACTGGTTATAGTTCAAACAAGTACCAGATTCAGTTTTCCTCTTTCATAGTGTTCGAACTTACTTATCATTCCCAACCTGGCCATGCATATTCACATTTTCACTTCAATTCCATCCAGTAATTTCCCATTTTTCTGCACTACACATCACAAAAAACTTCACTGCTACGTATTTTTCACCTCTTAGTTTCATAGCCTTATCATTTTTCTATTTTTCAATAAAACAGAGATTGAGTCTTATCTCTTATCACCGTGGAGTAGGTTTACCACATTTTTTGATACCTTCCTTCTGCGGCACCATGGATACTATCAAGTGGAGGAATCCATAATCACATCCGTGTGTAACATCCATGCATTTATTTCTGCATGGTTTTTCTAGGCATTTGTTCATTGTTTATTTTTATAGTAATTTATTACATTGTTAAATATTATTAGTTAATTTTTGGTACAACTGCACCAGACCTTCTCGCCGCTTTTTCATCGGATTCCACCGCCAGCTTCTCATCAACCCTGAGGGCTTGAAAAAGAACAGCTGTGGCAGACATCTTATTCTTCTTGTCTTTGTTCTGCTCCTGAAAAGTTGTCCATGCTCAAAACGAAAATTAATCTCCAGTTTTATCAATTATTCTCTGTGCCATCCACGTCAAAAAACGGTCCTATTTTGATCAGTTTGCTGTGTTGTGTCGTTTAAAACCACAGGAACTGGTGAGCCATTGCATTTTTCGGCTTCATCATTACATCTTGGTTGGGACACCTCTGTGAGGTTAGCAGATATTTCTCCTACCAACTATCTACTGGACGTTTATTGCAATATAAATCACTGGAGTTGCCACTGGACCTCTGAAGTTACCAAGGAAGTTACCACTAAACCATTGGAGTCGTCTTGGATCTGGACCTTTGGAAGCCACCACATGAACTACCAGCTCATCATACAGCTAAGCATTGTAGTCATAAGTATATATGTAAAATTGGTCTAGTACCTATAGCACTACTTCTAGTCATCAAAGTAACTTCCTTTTGTCAGCATAATTTTATTTGTCTTTAGTGGCCACTTAGGAGCAGACAATATCAATATCAATATTAAGTACCTATATATCACCCACCTGAACCACTTCAGCATTGAGTCCCCTTATAACCATTGTTTATTTTCTTTAATAAACTATTTATTTGTTGATGCTTCATCAATTAAAACTTGTGTTTTCATCTGAGCACCCACAATCACATACATATCTATCTTTTCCTCATACTGAGGTGGTCCTTCGAGTTATCGAGTTATCTTATTGATCTCAATTTAACAAGTGTGGTTGGACATTTGCTGCACCCAAAACAGTAGGTCTTTCTCATACATTTTGTGGTCGGTTCGAGCCGGATTTGGCCAGTGCATCAGCTCATTCATCTCAAAGTTTTTCTGTGTGGTGCTCACCTCATCTCTTTATCAGTGTTGTAGACACTCTAACTCTACCATTTTTATCTTTATCAGTGCTCTAGTCAAAGTGGTTCAGTTTTCATACAAATCATAGTATATTTTTCTATATTGTGTGTATTTCTCCATATATATTTTTCTATATTGTGTGTATTTCTCCATATTTTTTGGTATCTATTTTTCTACCTACATAGGTAACCAATTGAATTTTCCTGTGTAGTATTTATCTGTGATATACAATGGCACCTCCCGCTAATCGTGAATTGGCCAAGTGTAAACGCCTTCTCAAGGCTGCTGGCGATGACATCAAAGCCATCAGAAACAAGGGCATGGTTGCAATGACCACTGTAGCTGAACGTATCATGTTCCGGGGTATGATTACTAGTATAGAGCAGCTTTTCAAAGATTTCCGTGAACAGTATGACAATGCTATTGAAATCAGTGAAACCACTGAAGAAGAGTCATCATTTCCTAGCCTTCAGGATGCTGCACTTGTTGGTGAGGTCAAAAATGCCTATTATGAGGCTTTAGGGTATCACCAGAAAATCATGGCGTTGTCCCAACCAGCTCCTGCTGATCCCTCAAGGCCTTCCATCCCTAATCTGGATACATCCCAGTTTTCACTCCGTCAGGCTAGGGCAATCCTCCCAAAGATCCCTATCAAGCGTTTCAGTGGTGACATGTCTCAATGGCCGACATTCAAGCAACTCTTTTCATCCTTGATTAAAGAAGAGCCATCTCTTTCAAACTCAGAGCGCTTCCACTACCTGGTTAGCTACTTGGAGGGTCCTGCTTATGAAACTATTAAGCATATTGCAGTTACCGAGGAGAACTTCGAGCAAGCTTGGGCTGCCCTCTTAAAAGTGTATGATGACAAGCGCAAGCTTGCATCTACCTACCTTGACCGCTTGCTGAGCTATAAAGCTGCTAGTGGCAAACCTACCAATGCCTCATTGCAGTCATATCTTTCCACTGTAATGGAGAGCATTACATCCTTAGAGAACTTGGCCATTCCTGAACTTGGCAAATATCTGCTTTGCGAACTGGCTTTACGGGGCTTAGATCCAATTACGCGAGAGGCCTTTGAGATTCATAATGTTGAGACAGAATTTCCAACGTATCCTGCACTGCAACAATTTGTTCAGAATCGATGCCATGTATTACGTCTAACATCGGAAACTGTTAAGCCCAGTGATGTGGTACAGCCTAGGTCTGCTCCTCCTCCCAAGCCTCCAAATAAATTCTCACGATCTCGTCAGGCGTTGATGACGCATGATGCTACATCTTCCGTTCCAAGCAGATCAATTCCCACTAAGTCGCCTAGCTCTAGGTCATGTTTCATCTGTAGCAAGGATCACAGCTTATCTGGTTGCCCAAAGTTCAGAGCATCCACTCCTACTGAGCGTCTAGATTTGCTCAGGCAATTTCGGGGTTGCAGGAACTGTCTACATCCCAAACATCGCACCAAGGAATGCAGCTCTCCTTACAAATGTAAGGAATGTGGTGCTAGGCATCATTCTGATTTATTCTTCTTGTCTTTGTTCTGCTCCTGAAAAGTTGTCCATGCTCAAAACGAAAATTAATCTCCAGTTTTATCAATTATTCTCTGTGCCATCCACGTCAAAAAACGGTTCTACTTTAATCAGTTTGCAGTGCTGTGTCGTTTAAAACCACAGGAACTGGTGTGCCATTGCATTTTTGGCTCATCATCATATCTTAGCTGGAACACCTCTGTGAGGTTAGCAGATATTTTTCCTACCAACTATCTGCTGGACATTTATTGCAATATATATCACTGGAGTTGCCACTGGACCTCTGAAGTTACCAAGGAAGTTACCACTAAACCATTGGAGTCGTCTTGGATCTGGACCTTTGGAAGCCACCACATGAACTACCAGCTCATCATACAGCTAAGCATTGTAGTCATAAGTATATATGTAAAATTGGTCTAGTACCTATAGCACTACTTCTAGTCATCAAAGTAACTTCCTTTTGTCAGCATAATTTTATTTGTCTTTAGTGGCCACTTAGGAGCAGACAATATCAATATCAATATTAAGTACCTATATATCACCCACCTGAACCACTTCAGCACTGAGTCCCCTTATAACCATTGTTTATTTTATTTAATAAACTATTTATTTGTTGATGCTTCATCAATTAAAACTTGTGTTTTCATCTGAGCACCCACAATCACATACATATCTATCTTTTCCTCATACTGAGGTGGTCCTTCGAGTTATCGAGTTATCTTATTGATCTCAATTTAACAAGTGTGGTTGGACATTTGCTGCACTCAAACCAGTAGGTCTTTCTCATACACATAGGCTAATATAGCTCCAACAACAACTAGATAACAAAGCTGACGATGCTTTAGATTACGTTAGAGGTCGTATACATACAATCCGGAGGCCGCGCTGAAAGTGGTAGCGGTCGGATAACACTAACGCCGTGTCCTACGTGGACGACCAAAGAGCGCGAGCGAGCGACCGGCGCGTGCGAGCGACCTCATGTCGCTCGCGCGCGCCGCTATAGTGTCCACAGTAGGCGTCCACAGTACGCGTCTAGAATCCTTGCGAGGTTACCAGTGTAAAATTTGTTTCTATTTTTGCGATATTATGAACAACTTACCTATTTCTTTCTAATAATGCAGCAATGCTTTATTGATTGAGTTTTATTGAAGCCTATAGAGACCAGCATTGAAAATGATGTGCGCATTGTTAAAGCGATTACTTTATTACACAACATTATAATAGACAGGAAAGGTAGGCAGAGGAAGCAGACGAATTTAGAAATAACCCTTTTTCCCGGACTAGCCAAAATTTACAGAATTTCCGACCTTCCCACAATAATAATAGGTGCTCAGCTTCTGCAAGTCAAATAAGGAAAATATTTAGAGAATATTTTATGCAAAGAGATTAAAACTATTCCTATGTACCTAGCACTGTAAATAGATTTGTTGAATAAATCAATTAAATAAATTATATTTTCTTCCATTACACCTAACCTAATACCTACCTAAATAAATTATTCCTATCTAATTATTCTACTTTATTGATGCTAGCAACACAGGCAATGTTTTTACCCACTTCTGTTATGCTGTTGAAATTCGTTTTTAACGGTCGTGAGATCTCGCTTGTTTCTATTTATAGATGTTATTCATCAGAAGTAGAGACTTTTATCAATAATATGGTTGATGAACTTGAGTCGATTTTTCGATCGAATAATGTTATTGTATGTGGAGATATTAATATAAATATTGCAAATGATATCAATGCTTATAGAAATGATAAGGTTTCGAAGTATCTCGATTGCTTAACTTCTTTTGGTTTTACCAGTTTGATAAATTCACCAACTACATTAGTGTCGTGTTTAGATCACATTTTTGTAAAACTGGATCTATCGTTGTTGAGCGTCTGCAAAGCTGGTCAGTGGTATTCTAATATTACAGATCACAATGCCACTTTTTTGAAATTTCAAATTCAAGAAAATATAAATAAATCTTTTAGAGCTTCAAAGTCTAATTTTACGGGGATAAATGACAAGAAATTAGTAGATAATCTTGAAAAGATAAATTGGAATACTGTTTATGCTTTAAGTGATACTAATTTGGCCTTTAAAGAATTCATTGATATTATATCTTTAGCAGTGGAATCTTCCTATAATTCCTCCAGCAATAATTATTTAAAAATCAAAACTGTAAAGAAAATTAAGCCTTGGATTACAACGGGACTAGTCACTGCTATTAACAAAAGGGATAAACTTGCCAAAAAAGTTAAAAGTCAACCTTTTAATACTCAATTAAAAGAATACCTAGATAAATATAGTTCCAAGTTAAGAAACTTGGTGCAATATAGCAAGCAGTCTTACTACAGACTTAGAATAAATCATGCAAATAACTGTCCGCGTAAAATTTGGAAAGTTGTGAAGGAGGTAACGAAGAATAATATGAAAGATTCGCCGATTTGTAAGTTGTGTGTACAAAATGAAGTTGTCACAAATCCCAAGGATATAGCTGATGAATTTAATAGGTATTTCGCTAACGTTGGGCAGTCTTTGTTGAATCAATTCAAGGATTTTGATCCTACCTCAAAGCTTCCTAAGAAAGTTGACAGCACAATGATGTTTAAACCTGTCATCCTTGAAGATGTTGCGAGGTGTATCAGGGAGTTGAAATCTGGGAAGGGTTCTGGGCCAGATGTTTTTAACTCGGATCTGGTGAAAAGGATTGCCAGGTGGATACAGGAGCCTCTGGTTTATCTGGTAAACCTGAGCCTTGCAAGTGGAGTTTTTCCCGATTTTTTAAAAATTGGTAAAGTTAAGCCACTATTTAAAAAAGGCTCTCGTGTCCTTATGGAGAACTATCGTCCCATCTCTTTGCTTTCTACTTTTTCAAAGATATTTGAAGGGCTAGTGAAACGACAATTAGTTGACTATTTGGAATGCCATAATTTGCTTTCAAATTGTCAATTTGGTTTTCGTGGCGGGCGTAGCTGTCAGGACGCTGTAGCAGTGCTTAGTTCTAGAATTGGTGATGCTCTAAACTCGAATGGCAAAGCTATAAGTTTGTATTTCGATTTAACTAAGGCCTTTGATGCAATAAATCATGACCGCTTGTTGAACGAACTGGATCAATATGGTTTGGACGCTAATGCTAAACGCTGGTTTTTTTCTTATTTGAAAAATAGATTCCAGTTTGTTGACATTGATGGATGTCGTTGTGACCTTGTTCGTGTGCCGATAGGGGTCCCCCAGGGTTCAGTCTTGGGGCCTATATTGTTTTTAATTTATATTAATGATATTTTTGAATTGGGTACCGGGGGAGCTCTTGTCGGCTTTGCGGATGATCTTGCCTTGATAATTGTGGCAGATTCGTGGACTGCTGCACATAAGCACGCTTCTTTTGCGGTAAGAGTTATCTCTGATTGGTTTGTCCAAAATGCACTGACTGCTAACAAACTAAAAACGTCATATATGACTCACTCAATCACTGAAGCAGGACAGCCTGACTCTTCAGAGATCCCTTTCCATGTCCGCTCAAGTTCGTGCTCTTCAGCTCCCTGTATTTGCCCTCGCATTCAAAGAGTGGATTGTCAGCGTTATTTGGGTGTTTTGGTTGATAAGCATTTGAAATGGAAAAACCATATCCTACATGTGAGCAATTCAATCAGAAGATCTTCTTTCATTTTTTCTTTTCTTAATAAATTTCTTCCCTTATCTGCCCTAAAAATGACTTTTCATGCATATATTTATTATATTTTAACTTACTGTATTCCTGTGTGGGGTGGGGCGTATCAAAATACTTTTAAGTCAGTTGAGGTGGCCATAAAGTCGGTATTGAGACTGATATTTAGAACTGGATATCGGAGCCATAGTAAACCGTTGTATATAAAAATTGGAATACTCCCCCCTAGACTCACTTACGTTTTTATTTTACTTCAATACTTTTTCAAATGCCAACTTCCGAAAATCCCCCAATTACATGGGATAACTCGGCGTAACACATCTATGATTGTACCGATCCCTTACCCCAAGTTTGATTTTTATTTAAGGCATTTTTGTTTTTTAGGTCCCAGAATTTTTATAGAATTACCTCTTAACATTAAACTTATTAATAAATTTAGTCAATTTAAAAAAAGTGTTTACGAGTTTCTTTTGCAGCAGTACTTGACTGATTCCTATATTAATCTTCCATTACTGAACTTTTTTCATTGACTTACATTCCTCCTGTTTTACTTAGTAAATTTTTTGTTCCTTTTTTCGCTATTTCCTCTACGTCTTCTTCTAAATTATTTTTGGTTTATTGATCATTAGTGTAAATTTTATATATTATTAGTTTTTCATGCAACTCCTGATCTCCGGACAATTTTCTAAAATTATGGAGATCAGAAATTGCCAAAATGTTCTTTTTCTTTATATTATTTGTAAATTATGTAAAAAGTAAATTTTTAAGTATCTAATACTTTACATATTGTAAACTTTATATTTGCTAATAAATGGCTTTTATTAATAAAAAAAAAAAAAAAAAAAAAAACTTACCAGCTTATTTTAATAATAAAAGTTCATAATAAGAAGTAAATAATACCACTAACTTGGCAACTTCAATAGATTCGCGACCTCTTTCCACAATGCTTCTACCAAAAATCTGTTTTTATACGATTTACTACGCTTGTTCCACAACGCTTGTCTTTTTTGAATTTCACTAATAAGCAGATCGCAGTCAATACCTGCCATTTCTAGGGAAAGAATTATAAAAATACGGGAACACAAACAAAACTTGAAAACACAAATATAACCTCCCGGCAGCTAAAGGTTCTGATACTTCTCATACTTAAGGAGTCAATGTAAAGTATTAAGTAAGTAATATGACTCTTAATTAGTCTTGCGGAATCAATCAAGTACATACTACAAGTATGAAAAAAAAATGTATCCAGAACTATTATAAAGCATTAATTACGTAATGCAATGACAATTGCTTAACATTCAAGGTGGAAATTGTTTAAATTAATGTAAAAAAGAAGTTTAATTTGTAGTAAAATATTTTAAAATCCAAATTAAATTAAATTAAATAGGTCTGAGAAAAGTTTAACTAGAGCTATATAATAAGTTGTCATAATACCTTCTTGTTCAACTTCACTTTTGGTTTATTATTTTCAATAATAAGCCTATGTGATAGTATAGCAAAACATTTTTATAACCCCCCTCAAACTTTGTCATTTTACGTTTCAAATTGCGTAGAATCCAAATTTGCAATGTCCATCCGCCGTCCGCCGTCCGGGCCATAAAAGGCCTTAGAATTTACTTAAAAAATCCGTTCTTTCGCACGTAGACTTCCCTTGGGGTCTAGTTGGTCCTAACTTTTCGCCAGCTCGATCGCTCCACACCCATGGTTGCTATGAGCCAAAATAGGTGAAAAAGTGTCTTTTTCGAGGCTTAGAGTGTTAGACTGACGTACGCGCGCACGCCTTGTGGGTGGGAGAGGGTGGGCGGGAGAGAGTGAGAGGTAGGGCGAGGCGAGTGAGTGAAAGGGTACGGAGGGCGAGGGAGTGTGGGGGAGGCGGAGGGAACAGAGGGAAGGGAGGGGAGGGGAGAGGGTAGGGAGGGGAGAGGGAAGGGAGGGAAGGGAGGGCGAGGGAGTGTGCGAAGGGAGTGAGAGGGAAGGGAGGGGAGGGAGGGTGAGGGAAGGCGAGAGAGAGTGTGATGAAATGAATTCCAATTAGAAGATATTGTTTATGAGTATGAAAATACTATATGGTTTAGTTTATTGACCGCTAGGTGATAATTATGACAGTTTTTTGGGGTTCTTGAGAGTCGGTCAGGTGACCGACAGAGGTTACCGACTCTCAAGAACCCCAAAAAACTGTCATAATTATGAAAATCATCATAATTCTATTCTACGCTTTATGATATAAAGGTTTGCTTCCTTCGGGCGTCCCTAGACGGCCCCATTTATTTTGGTTTATTATTTCCAATAATAAGCCTATGTGATCGTGTAGCAAAAATTTTTTATAACCCCCCATCAAACTTTGTCACTTTACGTTTAAAGGTACGTAGAATCCAAATTTGAAATGTCCGTCCGCCGTACGCCGCACAGTGGAAGAAAGCGTGCAAAAACCTCAAAAAATGAAAGCATTAATAAAAATGTTTTTCCATTATTATATTGTTCCTAGATACCTTCAGACACAAACTTAGCCCTTATTTTCCCCTTTTGGGGGTGTAGACATTTTTGACAAGGCAGGACAGGATTGAGTGTGATAATTGGTCGTATGCTTGAAATTAAGGTTTTGGTGTAGCAGGTATTGATGATTTATTACGCCTCCAAAACTGGGGAAATTCCCCAAGACGAAATATACCATGTATTCTATACACGTTTAGGTGTACCTGATCATTTTTCCACATTTTTTTGGTGCATCACCAAGAGTAAGTAGTGATAATGGGGTGTGATTATTTAACTTTTATGGAGTGCCAAAAGTGCAGGCCATCTCCGATCGTCCTGGGACTGGAATAATCCGACTACGCACTCATTCAAGTGTCTTGTGTATTAATTTGATCGCCGTTCTCCGCCGTCGGTGATCACAATGAACGAAAACGTTGAGGAAGGTACCGCCTATCGGCACTCCTGCTATGACGAGTCAAAGTAAATAAACCACTAGGTGCGAACCTTGTCCCGAGAATGAATGTTACGATTCATTCTTCGTCTAGAAGAATAGTTCTTTGATAGTAGTCTTCTATCACTATCAAATCATTCAACGTCAGCGGAAGCGTGGTACCCAACATTTAAACACACATTGTGGAAAAAGAAAATCGTAACATCGTGGTAAAAAAATGTCTCTTGAAATTCCATATTCAGTGCTTTGCGAGATTTTATTTGAGTGGAAGTGATTTTGAGAAAGATCTGCGCGGAACGATACCCAAATTTGGAAGAAACGGTTTTACATCAGGTGAATAAAAAATAATTAAGTAACCCAATTTCGGTTATACCTACGTTCCTTCAAAATAATTATTCAGCTTGATTTACCTACTATTAATTCAGCTTTCGCGCTATTAAAAATGAAAATACCACGATCCGATCACATTGTAAGCATTTTTCAAGACCTCGATATTTTCTCTAGCCCGTTTTATGAATTCAAAGCCTGTATTCTCTCACCCCTTATTTAGCTTCCCCCCAAATTTTGTGTTTACTAGTTATCATTTTGGTAGTGGATACTTGGTGTAGTAATAAGGGATATGACTGGTTTCGGCTTTTCCAATGTAGAAAGCAGGGCATTCTTATATATACAAATATATATACATATAAAAAAGCGTTAAAATCCAGGAATCGTTTCAGAATACTTCAAAACGGATTTCCATGATGGAAAATTTTCTAAATTTTTATTTTAAAAATGTTGGAGCCATTGCAATAGCTATATTTTCTAAGAAAATTCGCTAAGACGTTGCTATCCGATTAGCCATGATAGTTAGCGAGTTGGGAATGGTTTCAATCGACTCAGCACTCCAAAAAACATGAAAATCCATATCAAGTTCAACCACTTGGCTCATCTAAGAGGTTTTTGCACAAAAACTGCTGTTTCCATTTACTGTGCGCCGTCCGCCGTTCGCCGTCCGGGTCATAAAAAGCCTAAGAATTGACTTGAAAAACCCGTTCTTTCGCACATAGACACCATTTGGACGTTTAACCATCCCGATCGCTTTACTCGCATAGATGCTATGGGCCAAAAACGGGCGAAAAATTGTCTTTTTCGAGGCTTTGAGTGTTAGACTTACGCACGCACGCACGCGTGAGGGGGGGGGGGAGCGGGGGTGGAGTGAGAGGAGTCGCCGCGGCACCTTGTGGTGGCTGGAGTGACCAGGGGCGTAGCAGAGGGGTGTAGGAGAATGGATATTTATTACTTTTACGTGTTATACCCACATAATACACCGCTGCACCATGAGGTGGGTGCGGCGTTCCTTCGGGGCATGAATTTATATTTTTTCTAGGTCATATTTTTGTGTTAATACCAATGCTTTTCCTACGCATATTTAATAACATATCCTCTCGACTTTTCGTACATACTTAGATAATGATATTATTAAGGCAATAACTGTTTGAATAGATAGGAGCTCAAATCGAGAAATATAAACATGCGTATATAATTATAGAAGTATAGGTTGTGGCAACTCGAAATAGGACACGCCGAGGAGTCCGGACGGGCCTTATGACGTACGCAAGCCAACTAAAACTACGATCATACTCAACTGAAAAAATAATAAACCTTTGTGAAATAATTTGCAGCGTTTTTTTTTTTCTCAACTTTACTATAAAGCGTAAAACTATGGGGTCCTGGAGCTGTAATGCAGTGAACGAGTGAACCAAATATCGAAGCCCCGAGTTTCGATAGTAAATATACTATAAGTGAGGCTAAATAATTACGGTCAGTTTTCTACGTAGAAGGTCTGTAGGTATGACACAAAAATAATAAACCTTTGTGTAATAATTTGCAGCGTTTCCGTTTTGAATTCGGACAATGCCATAAGGAATCAGGGCAACGGAATATAAATATTACAGTATATCAACACTACGTCTAATTTGTTTTATTAAAAGGACATTCGACGGCACGTTCTTCCTCCATTTCTCTCTCTCTCTCTCTCTCTCTCTCTCTCTCTCTCTCTCTCTCTCTCTCTCCTCTCTCTCTCTCTCTCTCTCTCTCTCTCTCTCTCTCTCTCTCTCTCTCTCTCTCTCTCTCTCTCTCTCTCTCTCTCTCTCTCTCTCTCTCTCTCTCTCTCTCTCTCTCTCTCTCTCTCTCCCTCTCTCTCTCTCTCTCTCTCTCTCTCTCTCTCTCTCTCTTTCTCTTTCTCTCTCCCTCGGCCTTTTACTGAGTGTTCAGATTAACAAGTTTGGCTAGTTCAACCTTTCGCGGTCAGACGCGGTTCATCTAACAGATCAACAATACAATTCCAGTTTGAGCATATTGAAAAATGCTTAAAATCCTAAATTTTACATGTGTGAATAATCGTCGTTTTAGGTAACTTTCCCATAGCATATTTCAACAATAAAAATTATAAAGTACATTCACATTTTCTGAACAGTCTGTCTGATTATTTGCTAAGCTACACGACCAGACGCAATTCAGCTCACACATTATGTACTACAATAAGGGTCAATAATATTAAACTAGGGGCTGGAACTTTGGTACCTATAGTTCAATATTATATGAGAGATAAAGAGAGGTATGTTGATATTGTATGACAGATAAACGGAATGATCGAAAAATATTTTAAACTTATTAAAGTAAAAAATACTCACTTGATAGGTCACAATTTATCTGAGGGATTAACGTGCCCCTGATTGTGAACGGGGACGCGGGGAGAAAAAAACCAAGTACCCTTTGGTGAGTGATGCGGAATGGAAAAGCTACTAGGTGCCCCAACCTCCTAACCCCTTGATCTTGATCAAAGAATATACTGTGCCAAGAAAGTTAATGACTATAACTTCTATAATATGATAGCTATTTATTTCCCTAAATAGGGCTATTACATCCCTAATTTCCAGATTTGGCGGATAGTAACCATATCTTGATGTTAGTTTATAAATATGAATAGTGTACACAGTTCCGCTCCGGCTCGCTAATAAGTGCGCTAACCGTAAAAACTTTAAAGAAAGTTAATGACTATAACTTCTATAATATGAAGGGCACTTCTACTCTACTAAAAAGGCTATTTATTTCCCTATTAGTACTAGATGTATAACCTTAATATTTCATTAGGGCTATTACATCCCTAATTTCCACATAGAGATAACAAAAATTAAAGAATATCGTGGTATATCATTGATAGACACGACAGACAGACAGACAGACGGAGTTAGTTTATAAATATGAATAGTGTACATTATCTTCAATCACGTTCGTATGAGCACATAATGTGAACAGGAAACTAACCAAATGATAGTCTGGAAAACTTTAATCGCTCGGCATATGGAATATTTTGTCCCAGTTGGATTCCGTAATGCCCTCTGTCCATAGTTTCGAGCACATCTCCCCACTCGCACTCAACTTCGTAAGCACATTTGGCTCGGTCGACCTGGCAAAGTTTAGGCCCCGGGAAGGGATAGTGAAGGGATGGGTGCTTTCCCATATATTCGCAGCACATCCCCTTGCGTTGCTTTCCCAGGAACTTCTGAAGTAAATTTCAAACGAGATGCGGCGGGAGGGTGTTATGCTATGCTTTGTTGCGAGGGTCCTTTGACGGGCCCGGAATCCCGTGTTAAACGTCGCTGTTTGCTTCTGCGGTCGAGGAACGACCGCAGTTTACTTTGAAAAGCTGGAACATGCGAGCCGACAGTAATTATTGTTATTTTCTGAAAATACAGCCCGGCTCGCAGCCTTTTTCTATTTACAAACATATCCCTCTATAAGGTAGTAAGTACCTATCTGTTCTAGTTTCCGTGATGTACCCACTACCGGAACACCCGATAGACAAAAATTCTAGTTGTACAAATTACTTTGATTCATAAAAATTCGGTTATTTAATAATTTAGCGATTTTAAACACCATTGTTTACTGAGTTAAAGTTACTACCATTTAATAAACTTATCAGAGCTTCGTCAATTGAATTGCTACTTAAAACAAGTACCCATAATTTCCGCAACATAGTATGATCACACGTTTCTTCACTGAAGGATCAATAAGCCTCTCCCTTGTTATGTTAGCACGGTTGGACACAATTATTATATTAATAGGGCTATTGAATTTAAATGCACTACCACGTGATATTCATTCAAAATGTTGGGGAAATATTTCAGTAGATAAATTATACAAAGTATTGAATGATTTGTTACTAAACTTGAGTTAGCACTTTCATGTTTTTCTCTATTTGCCTTGGCTTCATGTTATACACTATGTACAACGGTAAATACTGTATTGATTTATTTACAAATATTTAACATGTACAAATTTTGAGTTTAACAACAGATTGTGTCTATATTAAGCCTATTGATTATTTTTTATAAACTGTTTATAAAACTCTTACTCTTGCCGTGTCCAGTGATTAACATTAATTCAATATTCATAATTTGATTTGTTTGGAAATGAGTCTGAACTCTTCCCTTGGCACGGGCTATGCTCATATCGGGGGATATTTCCAATTCCTGTTGTATATAAACAAATCACTCTATCTGGTTCGTGAAAAAAGTAAGATTTTATTAAGAAATATTGTGCAACTATCGTTATATGGAAATAAATAAATAATAATCACAGTATGGGCTTTCAAATTACTTCAATCCATTGGTTCATTATAATAACCTTCTTCAGCTCGCGCCTCAACGTATCGCGGCCCGGCACGTTTTTCCTAATTTTGAAGGAATATTCGTATTTTAACATCAATAAATTAACAATAATTCATAAATAAAAATAATGTAATTTTTATTAGAGAAGCTAAGTTGAAAACGTGAAATCAAATACAATTTAAAAGAATATATTTCAAATACAATTGCGGGCAGAAAGAACCAACCCACCCCTCCGTTGAAGAGATAAAGGTGGGGTGACCATTTCTTCGTTATGTGACAGTGTGTATATGTCAGTCGTATAGAGTTGGGAGTAATCGTAATTAGGGTTTTAGAGTTGTTATTACAAATATGATTATAATTACAGAACCTGAAGATATGACGACGATTACGATTACACTCAAGAATACGATTTTGATTATGATTACGTTCGTAATCACAATTTTTCTGGGATACAATTCGTAATCACAACTTCTTATGTGATTACGATTGTGATCACAAGTTTTTAATGTGACTGGCCAGTATTTTCCCCTTAAATAAGCCCATTAGCTCACATTTTCCCCTGTAATTACAGTCCCAATCATTGTTTTTCCTGTGATTTTAGCTGTACAAGCGATTGTATTCACAGGAAAAACTAAGATTACGGCAGTAATCATAGAAAAAACTAAGACTACAGCTGCAGTCACAGGGAAAATTATGATTCATCATAATTATGATTCGTCATCGTCATTATGATTTGTCACATTCAATGATTATGACTGTAATTGCAAGGAAAAATGTGCGGTAACGGGCTTATTTATAGGCACCATCGGTTGTTACGGCCAAAAACACATTGAAAACTTGTGATTACAGTCGTTATCGCAAAAAAAGTTGAGCTTACATATTTATATAATTACAGAAAAACTGTGATCACGAATGTAACCGTAAACCGTAATCATTAGATATAATCGTAATCTTAATGATATATTCGGGTTCTGTGAATATAATCGTAATTGTAAACATAACTCTAAAACCCTATGATTGTAATCATAATCATAATCGTGATTACGATTACGCCCAACTCTGCAGTCATAAGTATCACTGAACTGCAGGTTGTAAACATTAAACACTTATCGTGGCACCACAATGTAGGTAACTCACTAGTCCAATGACTGCTTATCAAGAAGTGTCTCTCTAGAGAAAATCTAAAAAGGTCCAGTCATGCAGCATGATCGTATGAGCTAATTTTCTCAAGTTATCGTATTAAACATATTAAATTGTAACAAAATTTGAGCAATTTGAGTGCAAGGAAATAGTTAAAAACCAGTTCAATGGCAAACAAACTCTTACTTAATCAAATTTGGCGATTCAGATATTGAATTTTCCGATTTTTTGCAGTTTTTATAAATTTGTCAGTGAATAATAATGAAATTTACGCTTTTCAGCTTAATTTTGTGCTACGATTTATCAACGCCCAGGTTAATCTCTAATATTAATAAGAATGAAACTCCGTTTGTCTGTCTGTTTATTTGTCTGTCTGTCGTGTCTATGCACGGCCAAACGGCTGAGTGGGGGGAGTGTACGAGTGGGGGGATCTTCTTGAGATTTTCCAAAAGTGGGAGCGAGCGAATTTAAAATTGTTTAATCCCACCCGAACCATGGGCCGTAGGGCGGGAGGGGGGTCGAAGTAAGAATTAATGTGCGCTTTTTGGACTTCCCCGCTTCCCCTACCCCTCTAAACGGCCGTTGACAATTCCGGAAAAATACGGGTTTCGTAGGTTTTTGAACGAGGAAGACGACGGCGCTGGACGTGGAGGCGAGCGTAGCGAGCCGGAGCGGTTAATCGTTAATAATTTTGTTTTGACTAAAATTTGGCAAAAATTATCCATTTAACGATTTCTGGCCGTTATTAGGCCTATTTAGTTATTTTTTATGCACATTTTTAATTTGCACAAAAAGAGCTGGCCAGAAAACCCAACCATTTTTTTAAAGCTTGATTTTTTGGCGGAAGAACGGGATTTTCTGGAATGAACGATAGCCTGGAATGTCATACACCCCCCCCCCCCCCACACACACTTGATTTTCTGGAATATAACGATAGCCTGGAATGTCATACACCCCCCCCCCCCCACACACACATGATATATATATATATATATATATATATATATATATATATATATATATATATATATATATATATATATATATATCAGAATGTCTCAAAACGGATTTCAATGAAGAAATTTTTAGAAATCTTTTATTTTAAAATTTTTAGAGACAATGCAATAGCTTCATTTTTACGATGATTTGCTAATTCAGCGGTATCATTCCACACTCTCACCCGTTAACTAGTACATGTAGAACACGTACATGAGTTTATGTACACGTAAAACACGAACATGAGTTCATCTACACGTAGAATGAATGGAACTTTTTTTAAGCACAACTAGTTCGTGTTATTTTCAGTATAAAACGTCAATATGTAATTCCTCGATCGAAGAATTGCGTTGATCGCGACGGGCTCGAAGGTCTGGCCGGAAAACACGTTTGTTTCTCGGCAGATGAAATAATAACACGGCTGCACTCACCAACTTTCTCACGACTCTCTACGTGACGCCATTTTTATCGTCAATATTCGTTCTCAGGGGATTTTGTTCTCAAATGAATATCAACGAAGCAAACTGTTTCTCCGCAGTTCAGTGCTGTCGAATGCAAACAAAATAATACCTACTAGCGGATTGACCTGAAGAAGTGAGAAAATAATGGAACTATATTTTTATCTATGTTATCGAAACCAATAAAATGTCTGCCAAGTTGGGTGTGACACATAGCTCCCTCGTATCCATATCATGAATGTATAGATCACTGAAAAGTTTTAAATGGTCTTGAAAAATTCCTTTTCGGAAAAGAGTAAATCATGCGCAAAATGAAGTGATGAGTTGAACACAATGAAATAGGTACGGGACCATCTACTATTTAACCCACGCATTCATTGACAATTTCACCAGTGTTAAACCATACAGAAAACCGTACACTTTTCTGGTACCCTCAATTCACTGGTAGAAAAAAGTTACCTTTTTATGCAAGCTTGTCATTCGAGAATTTTTTTTTTTTTCCAAGTCTACATACGTCCATAACACAACAACTTAAGTCACCATACACAACATTTTCAACAACAAAATATTTCAAGTCAGTTTATATTCATGCTGGTCGTTTTGAGAGTTTTTAGTGATTAAAAAAAAAAAGTTCAATTTGGTTTGGAATAAGTTTAATTTGGTTTTAAAAACGTTTAATTTGGTCGGAAAAGGTTTAATTTGATTTAGAAAAGGATTAATTTGGTTTGTATAAATTAGTTTCCAATAATTTTAATTTGGACTGGAAAAGGTTGTATTCGGTCTGGAAACGCTATAGCTCAGAAACTACCTTAAATAATTTCTTCTAGACTGTGAAAACCTGTTTCTAGACAAGACTTACATTTCTCATACCAAGTTGTAAGCCGTCTTAAATATAGACTAGAGCCAAAGAAAACATCATCATCCTGACGAGCTCCCATGAAGAGGAAGCGAAAAGAATGTTGTTATCCAGTTTTATGTCCCACTCTTCCGAGAGTAGTAAAACAGCGTCCGTCAGTAATTTTCGCTTTGTCTGCATCACTTTCTATCGCACCGTAGAGTTTGGAAAGGTTTGTTACGGCATTATTTCAAAACTCGCGTCACAATTGCGAATTGCAACTTGAACAAAAGAGAAACGGTCAATAATCCACGCAAATAAAGAACAACTTAAGATCCAATACGGCTTCAATCATACAATGAAAAGGTCGTTTGAAGCATCCATTTGTGACGGTTCCTGTTTCAACCAGGAGAGTGCGTTGTCTCAATCAGGAGTTTTTCTTCAAAAACAACAAATATTGTCGAAATTTGTAGCTAGTTTCTTTCTGGTAAAATATATCTCATCACTGTAACCAGCGTAAAAAAAAAGGAATAAAATAAAATAAATTATTAAAACTAACCTCGTAATTAAGTAAGTACCATGTGTTTCAAAAATCGAATCGTTAAAGAATGAATTATACAATTATTGGAAATTGCGGGTTTCATGAGGCTTCCAGTCGAAATGTCGAAAATCTAAATTCTAAAAATCTGTTGGTTTTAAAATAGTTATCGAACATTACTTACTGAAAGGAAAATGAATGGTAAAAAAATTAAAAATAATAATTATAATATTAAAAAAAATGAAAAATAATTTCTAGATCACTGTACCTAATGGTTGCTTCGAATACTACCAGATAAATTTGGGCTTTAGGATTGCGAGGGGAAAAAACTCGACATTTCAGGGCTTCCAATTGCGGAATCTCTACGAATGATAATGCGAAATTGATAAAGAACCAACATAATCTCTCATTTTCCGTAATGTCCAAACTCCAATTTTCGGCGGTATTCTGTATGCATTCATACCTACTATTTGGTGTTTTACCTGAAGTTCCGGAAGCATTGGCTTTCCCTAGAAATGGACACATAAAATCGAGTTGACCTAAGTACCTCATCCGTCTATTTATGTCGACGGATACTAGTACGAGATGGAGATAAAATCTACTATTGCTTCCGAGTCTACCTATATGTAGCGGAAGCATTGTTGGTTTATTATTTACGATAATGAATCTTTGTAATTGATCAAGAAAAAAAATTGTTTATCCCCCCCCCCCCTTGAAAATTTTTTGGTTTACGTTTCAAGATGGGTAGAATCCAAAAATCGAATTTAAAAAAATCCGTCCGCCGTACGCCGCGGCGCGCCGTCCAGAACTTTTCTCCAAAACTATACAGGACCAAACTTTTTGAAACTTGGCTCAAAAATCATACATCGTACCAGTAACATCGGCTTTAATTTTTATCAACCCTTAAGGGTTGTATTAAAGGACTAAACATTCAAAAATCGAGATCTCGAAAACTTGTAAGGTGACAGTAATAATTGTATGTTTGTCAATGACAAATATAATCCCAAAGGATCGATCAAAACCATCCGCAATGCTGTAGATTGAACGGTTTACTCTCCCTAAGGGCTAGAAGTTCGAAAAACATTCAGATTTCTACATCATTTCATCATGCGCTGCTAGCGAATCTATTGATTAATCAATCAAGCTCTAAATTCCAACCCCCCCGGTAGACATCCCAAGGAACCCGGTAGACATCGAAATTGCCTTGTAAATATCAGCTGATATAATGCCAATAATAGAATTATCAGGTGATATAGTTGAAATGGTATTATTTAATTGATATCTACTTAGGCATATTGATGTCTACCTACGGATCTGCGATTTTAACAGGACCTTCTTTGTAATATCGAGAATTCAATATCAGTGCACACTGATCAGCTTTGGGGTCTCTGAGTCTGATTTTTTTTTTTTTTTTTTTTTTTTTTTTTTGGAATGGATTTGGATTTCGGATATTTGGAATACAATAACAAAGTATGGAGGGACTCAAATGTGCTTCAGGACCTCCAAGGCTAACTTTCCTATTCGACTCACGGTGCTGGTTTTTCGATGGAGCTCCCTTGGAAACTCCTCGGAAACAATTACGAGGTACAGAGTCCCACTGATCAGCTGAGGTGCCTCTGTACCTATATTCTTTCCTCAAATACAGACCTTTTTTTAAACATTGTTACTGTGACGCGTGAAATTGCGGGGTCTCAGATAGGTGTTAAACCTCTTGGGAGGTACGAAGCGCCATGTTCTGTTCGTATATTACATACGGGGTTTATTATTTAAAGACCAATGATCTGTGTAGAAGGGATATCTAACGCAGAAATAATAAACCTTTGAGTAATAATTTGTAGGGTTTTTTAACTTTCGGGGGAAAAAAGTTTTGATCTCCAAAATCAAAATTTCCACTCGCATTATACGTATTAGACCATTCTGATCAACTTTTGATCCGTGTCTGTGAGTGTGTCTGTGTCTGTAGTATGTATGTAAATCTTCGAAACATGTTTATTTTCCACAATTTTCATCCGATTTGGGTTTTATGGAAATGTTTGTGCTACAATGTAGATGTTCCCCTAGCAGTTTCATCGTTTCTTGCTCAATACTTCAATCTGCGCATAAGCAAAATTAAATTCTACCAAGCATCATTATCTCACGCCCTAGTCGTCCGTTCTCGCTCAAATTTGGATGATAGTTGGGGGATGACAATTTTATCTTCCCTTATCAATTTCAACATGATTGCATCTGTAATGGCCACAGCGCATGCGCCAATGTGAAATCCTTGGAACAAGATTATTTTCCAATGTTTTCATTCGATTTGGATGCAATTTTCAGAAAATCTGCGGGCTAGGATGTAGACAGTGCCCTATCAGTTCCATTGTTCCTGACTCAATACTTCACTCTGCGCTTGCGCAAACCTAAATTCCATTAGGTATGCTCTTTTTTTGTGCCTTAGGCCCAGCGCACACGGTGTGACTGTTTTGAAACTGCCGTTGCAAACTAGTTGCGTCTGAAACCAGTTTGCAACGGAAACAAAACTTCTGTCCGCACACGGGTGTACTGGCAAAGGGCTTGTTGTAAATCAGTTGCGTCTATTGCAATCAGTGGTTATAATTTAGTGCAGTAGGCCTACGTGTTGTTTTTAAGGCCTTGGATTAGCCGTATTGCGCTTACTATGTCAGACTCAGACGAAGAAGACGTTGTTAACTATTATCAATACCGAAGACGGCGAAGGGTACAAAGAGAGCATTGGGTTCACCCTTATTTGAGCAAGAATGTGAATTCTAGGCTATTTGTAGCAGCTAGAGAGCTGTCACAGTCGGATAGGAAATTTAAATGTTTTTACAGAATGACATCCATTTCATTTTGAGATCCACACTATTATGGCTGTCAAAATACCACCAAAACACCACGAGGTCTCGTGCAACTGAAGTCTGCAACGCAACTGCAACTGTGGGTCCACGGTTGTATGCGACCGGTTTCAGACTGATTTGAGATCGTCAAAAACCAGTTGCGTCGTGTGCGCCTCCCCACTCCAATACATTGTCAAGGTCACAAAACAGTTGCGCGCGCAACTGGTTTGCAACCGCAGTTTCAAAACAGTCACACCGTGTGCGCTCGGCCTAAGTCGTTTGATGTCGCTTAAATTTGGATGGTAGCAGTGAGAAGGCGATTCGATTACGTCTTATCAATTTCAGCATGATTGTATCATTAATCGCTACTGCTCATGCGCCAACTTGTAATGACTTGAATTTCGGCAGTTTTCATCCGATTTTGATGAAATTGTCAGTGAATGCGCGGTTAGGTTGTAGGTGGCCCACTACCTATTTCATTGTCCCCATAAATTCGTGAAATTTGTCTGAATGCATAATGAGTGACGTTAATAGAAAATAAATGCATATTTGGCTATTCCGTGGAGGCCCTAAAACGCCAATTATTTCGTAAGGCACCTTATAATGAACTACTTAGTATTGTGCGAATTACATAGCGTTAGCGAACTGTATGGGGATTGAGCCGGTAATATTGGTCGGGTTAGTTATCCAATGAAGTGTCGACGAATATTTTCCCGACTGAAGAATTGGGTTGATCGCGTCTAGCCTGAGGGTCTGGCAGACGGAAAACACGTATAGTTCTTCGCGAGATGAAATAATAACAAGGCTGTATTCACCAACTTCCCCTCTCCGAGTCGCTGCGTGATGACATTTTCATCGTCGATTCTGACCTCAGGGGACTCCGCTCCCGAATGAATATCCCCGTAACAAACCATTGTACCGCAATTCGGCGCTGTCGAGTGAAAATATGAACAACACATCGGGGAATTTGAATTATCTGGACCGATCTATTATATTAATATTTACCTACGCTTTACATCCACCTGTGGAGTACAAGCAAACAATGTTCAATTAGGTTACACAGAAAGAACCAACACGATGTAGAGCTGAATTGTATCTCATTATTATTGAGGTCACATAAAACAGCCAGATGACGAAACACATTGAGAGAAAAGGGGATAAGCAAGTGAAAAGGTACATGGTACAAAGCCTAGTCCTGGCAATAAATATATTATTAAGTAATGCTATACCTTGGTATACCTTTAACTTCGTTATGCGCCAATAAACCAAATTCGAACATTGAAATACATTTTGTGTGCACTTTGTTCTATCAAAAATTCGAGTGATGGATCATTTTAACAAGAAAGTTCATGCCAATTAAAATAAAAAATAAAAAAAGGGAACATCTTTTAAATAAAAAAATTGGTGGGCATTACGCACAATGTGCGCAAAAAAAAGTATAATATATAGATTCCTTACAATAAATTATGGGGAGTGGTGGCACCAAAGGAGGGGTTCTCTATAACCACAAAAAAACGCTGCAAATTATTTCACAAAGGTTTATTATTTTTTCTATTGAGTATGATCATAGTTTTAGTTGGCTAGCGTACGTCATAAGGCCCGTCCAGACTCCTCGGCGTGTCCTATTTCGAGTTGCCACAACCTATACTTCTATAATTATATGCGCATGTTTATATTTCTCGATTTGAGCTCCTATCTATTCAAATAGTTATTGCCTTAATAATATCATTATCTAAGTACGTACGAAAAGTCGAGAGGATATGTTATTAAATATGCGTAGGAAAAGCTTTGGTATTAACACACAAATATGACCTTGAAAAAAACATATATTCATGCCTCGAAGGAACGCCGGCGCTGTACCCACCACAAGGTGCCGCGGCGCCGGCGGGCGCCTCCTCGCACTCCACCCCCCCCCCCCCCCCCCCCGCTCACCCCCCCCCCCTCACCGCCCACCGTGACCCCCTGCCAAGCGTGCCAGGCGTGCGCGCGTAGAAAAAGACACTATTTCGCCCGTTTTTGGCCCATAGCATCTATGCGAGTAAAGCGATCGGGATGGTTAAACGTTAGGACAAACTAGACCCCAAATGGAGTCTATGTGCGAAAGAACGGGTTTTTTAAGTCAATTCTTAGGCCTTTTATGGCCCGGACGGCGGACGGCGAACGGCGAACGGCGGACGGCGGACGGACATTTCAAATTTGGATTCTACGTACCTTGAAACGTAAAGTGACAAAGTTTGAGGGGGGGTTATAAAAATTTTTTGCTACACGATCACATAGGCTTATTATTGGAAATAATAAACCAAAAATTACCCACAGTACCAATATTTTATTCTTTCAATTTCTTTAAATTTCGCACAAACACATTAGAAGCTGTACCTAGTTTTCTTATCTTAAATAAAGAGCTCCTTCTAATATTAGGCTAGTACCTATTCGCCTACGAATTGTTCGTATAAGAACTATAACATTGTCAAACAACTGATAATGTTTCTTCAATTTATGTTCTTATGGATCTAGATTATTATTTGAATAGTCTGAACGTTTTGTGTGACGTGTGGAGCACGCATCCGTGCATTGAGAAAGACATTTCACCAAGATTTGAATCGACGGCAGGTATTCCAAAGCCGAGAACGAAAACTACCATGGACGATGATGCGACAAGAAGATGTACGGTGCTGCCTGATACGCCACTTGGAGCTGTTATCGAAAATAGAAAAATAAATTCAAATTGTCCGTGAATATTCACTCCATTTGGCTGCGGACAAGTCGTAGCTCGTGAAATGGATAAGTTCACAAAATTCTCATCGCTTACGTCGAAATAGATAGAAGTGTAAGGGAAATTTCAAGTACAGTTGGGACGCTGATGACCCGTTCTGCAGAAGAAGATTCCCGATTTTTGGTTTATTATTTCCAATAATAAGCCTATGTGATCGTATAGCAAAAAATTTTTATAACCCCCCTCAAACTTTGTCACTTTACGTTTCAAGGTGCGTAGAATCCAAATTTTAAATGTCCGTCCGCCGTCCGCCGTTCGCGTCCGCCGTTCGCCGTCCGCCGTCCGGGCCATAAAAGGCCTTAGAATTGACTTAAAAAATCTTTTCTTTCGCACATAGACTCCACTTGGGGTCTAGTTGGTCCTAACTTCACGCCAGCTCGATCGCTCCACACCCATGGGTGCTATGAGCCAAAAATAGGTGAAAAAGTGTCTTTTTTTTATATTTCAAGTTGTATAGAAATTGGAGATTTATGAGTGAAAAGAAAATGTTAGCTATTAATTTTACGGGAAAAAAAAGTTTTCTAAATGATACTCTTCTATTCAAAAATAGATTTTGGATTTTAGGCTATTTTTTGCAATTTTATAGATTTTTAAAAACAAAATTTAATGAAGTTCAAGTTTTTAGCATAATTTCGTACATAAATTGTTGAATGTTCTATTTCATAGTTGATAAACTTTATTTGACCAATCTTATGCTGAAAAATATCAATTTAACGATTCTTAGCCATTTTCAGTAATTTTGTCAGCACATTTTTTGAAATTTGACCAATTAGATGATATCAATATGCAGTATATAGTAACACTTTTATGTGTTGGAAAGATGACTTGGTAATAAATTGTTATGTTTATCAACTATATTAAAAAGCGTAAAATTGTGAGATTCCGCTGCTGTAATGGATTGAACCCATTTGTGAGGTCCGAAGCTCCGAGTTCCGATACTAAATATACTATAAGCGGCGTTTAATAATTATGGACCAGAGATCTACGTAGAAGGGCTGTCTAATACATAAATAATAAACCTTTGTGTAATAATTTGCAGCGTTTTTGGTAGAGAAATTCCAATTTGAAAGGTAGGTACGGGAAGCTTCCAGAGATGAGATGGCTCGCCGAGGATAACAGACGGCTTGAAACTTACTGAAGTGTTTCTGAGTGAAGCTCCACTATCCAGACGAGGTGAGGCGTGGGAGGAGCAGTGTGTCGCAAAAGAATTGATGCGATTAATAGATGAAAGAAGAAGTCTTATCGTAGACACACACTCATTCACAACTTACGAGTATTTTTATAGATATGTACCAACCTACCTATCGACATTTTAAAGAGATAAAATAACGCTTGGGCGTGAACCAGGGTTGGCAGGTGGTATGAAAAAACGCTGCAAATTATTTCACAAAGGTTTATTATTTTTTGAATCGAGTTAGATCGTAGTTTTAGTTGGCTTGCGTACGTCATAAGGCCCGTCCAGACTCCTCGGCGTGTCCTATTTCGAGTTGCCACAACCTGTACTTCTATAATTATATACGCATGTTTATATTTCTCGATTTTAGCTCCTATCTATTCAAATAGTTATTGCCTTAATACTATCATTTTTTAAGTACGTACGAAAAGACGATAGGATATGTTATTAAATATGCGTAGAAAAAGCATTGTTATTAACACACAAATATGACCTAGAAAAAAACATATCTTCATGCCTCGAAGAAACGCTGTACCCACCTCATGGTGCCGCGGTGTATTATATGGGTATAACACGTAAAAGTAATAAATATCCATTCCCCTACACCCCTTTGCTACGCCCCTGATCACTCCAGCCACCACAAGGTCCTCCACTAGGAGGACGCCGCGCCGCGGCGCCTCCTCTCACTCCACCCCCCGCTCACCCCCCTCACCACCCACCGTGACCCCCTGCCAAGCGTGCCAGGCGTGCGTCTAACACATCTAACACTCAAATCGTCGAAAAAGACACTTTTTCGCCCGTTTTTGGCCCATAGCATCTATGCGAGTAAAGCGATCGGGATGGTTAAACTTTAGGACCAACTAGACCCCAAATGGAGTCTATGTGCGAAAGAACGGGTTTTTAAAGTAAATTCTTAGGCCTTTTATGGCCCGGACGGCGGACGGACATTTCAAATTTGGATTCTACGCACCTTGAAACGTAAAGTGACAAAGTTTGAGGGGGGGTCATAAAAAATTTTTGCTACACGACCACATAGGCTTATTATTGGAAATAATAAACCAAAAACCGGACGTAATAGGTAAGTCGAGAAGGTAGATTTAAGTAACTAAAAATGATTCAGTCATAAGATCGATGTTTGCAGCGCAATAATTGTTTTGAGTAAGATTGATAGTTAATATGAATTATCTATCTGATTGGCTAAAACTAAGTGATTACGCCGTAGTATGTATCTGTTGTTATATTAAGAGTGTTGTGTAAGCTAGTGACAGATTACTTATGTGTGCAAAGTTCCTTCAAGTTCTTCTGTGGAATCTACTGTCCCTTCTCGCAGCTCAGCCGTCTATTCCAGGAATCGGCAGCAGTCTTCATTGAATCTTCCAAGCAATCATTAATCGCCCGACGATAATCTTTCGCTCGTCTGTGCGTTTCACAACTTCGCCATTTTTTCTGTTTAGCCTCCATCACCCTTGGATGATACGGTAGTTACCAGCGTGGACCTCTCCGTTTGTTTGGTATTGCCAGGAAATGCTTCTCCTCAAAACGATGAGCCATAATCGGATGTACGGGATTTTCAAGGTACCTAGCTATAGTATCTCCCTAATTAACTATAAACTGTCTGCCTACTAAAGGGACCGACGTATTAAATTCTGAGAAACCGCCACGCTACGCGCTTGAAGTCCAACATATTAACATATACATACCTACTGCAATAAGAACAATTTTATTTTCAAGGAAGTTTCAATATCAAAATAAGCCTGAATATTTAATTCTGCATCGTTTACACTTTCTAATGACAAGGTGCTCCTTAATTTATTTTCCTTTTGTACATTTGGCCGAGCTAAATCTAATTTGTGCGAATTTTACAAAATGTCAAAATACATGCATATTTGAGTTGAGTTAATTGGTTTAGTTTTTAGAAACCCCTTCCCATGCTCAACACTAAGTATATTTTCTTAAAATGAAGTTATTTTTGTTCTGCGTTGTTTTAAATACATTTTTGTGTACCGATAAATACAACCGTCAGTGCCACTTTATCCATCCCTATTACACACGTAAGATTACGTTGTGTAAAGATTATGTGTGATCACACCAAGTGCACAAATCAATCCCAAGTACACGAATCACACAATTTAAGAAGACTGAAGAATAATCGATAAAATAATAATTACTATCCACCATTCGGTTGGAAACCACTAAAGGCTTACGAATTTAACGAATTCAACTTTATAGCCTGATTATATGTTGGAAGAACATACAGAGGTTGATTATGCTCGTTGATGAGTTCGTACCTAATTAAATTATTAACAGCTGCAAATGATTAATTTTTGGTTTTATTGGTTCATTGAGACTCAAAGTCACGAAAAATGGAGTGAGAGTAAATACTGCGATAAATAAAGTAAAGTAAACAAAACTAATTAGTGATGGTATTTAAGAACTTCATATTTATATAGGTTACACCTACTAGAATGGCAGGAAACATTTGAATCAATAAATAGCCGATAACTTGAAATTTTAGCAACAAAATTACGATATTAAGCATAGATTCAAGATTATTCACCTCTGTCCAAAACGGAAAGAGCGAATGCACAAGTAATGGCTAAAGGAAGAGATCGAGAGTTTCTTCGTATGAATTAATGTGACAGGAGTACAAATGTTTATGATAATGGACGTTTATATAGCTTTTTATGGTCGAATTCCAAAAGATAACTTCAAACAAGTTGGTCGGAAGGTTGATGTAGGTAGGTCCTCTAGAAGTCACGGCTGACTTTGTGGAATAGCAACCTAGGATAAGATACACAACTGGAAATGTGCCGTTCAGCTTGTTAAAAAACCGGACACCTGGCAACCCTGGCGTGAACAGGGAGTTACAGTTTTAATTTTTTTCAAAAACGCAAATTAGTACAGGGGAGGGGGGGGGGGGGTTAGTTAGTGGGGAACCCTGTATAGCCCTAGAGTAGGTGGTTTTTGAAATTAGGGAAGTTTCAAGTTACTCCATGTTATTAATGTGTAGGAGCATTTGCTCATCTCATCGTAAGTATATGTAACATCGTAGGGTACAATGTTTTTTCTTTTATGACGTACTCTAAAAAACGCGAAAATGCGTAGCCTTTTTCGGGGCGATCGCGCGGTTGCGTTGGAGAGGGGAATACACGCAGTGTAAGTAGCGGTAGAAGAGGTCCGTCTATTATTTATAGAGGTGGGAACAAACAAGCCATTCCTCCTCCCTATTCAGCCGTGACCCTTGTTAGTGGGCGCCCTTACAAAAAGGGTTCGCCCCTTTAGGTTCCCTCTTTGCCTTCATTTATGTCTTCGTCAACTCTGACAGTTTTCTCATATCCCCTATCGCGTTTTCTCCTTCGTGGAAAAACATTTGAGGTGACGCAATTCTCGACTGGCCTTAGTCCTCCCAATTTAGAGAAGGCAAATCCTGAAAATTTACCCTAAACGTTATTAAACACCATCCTATATGTTTCTATACTTGATATAATCTGTAAAAGTGCAACAGAGAGTGTCCCGCAGAAAGTGGTCAGTACTTCAAGAGTAAATTGTTTAAAGCTCATTTCTGATTAAAAGTTCTTGAATAGATCTTTTTTTAAACGCTTCTTTTTCAAGCAATTTAATATTTACGGTTTTTAGCGAATTTTCGTAGAAAGTGAAGCTATTGCAATGGCTCGGAAAATTTTTGATAAGAAAATTGTTGAAAAATTTCTTCAGTGTCTGTTTTACGGCGCTCAGTCTAAAAGTATTTCATGATGAAAGCTCCACGTTTTGGGTTAGTGTTTGACAAACCTCATTTGGCAGTTCACACACGAGGGGAGGGTCTCTAGTCCGTAGTCCGATTAGCTCGCTCAATGTTAGTAAAATCCTTGCTTACCTGAGTTAAAGTGAGATGTTTCTATGGAAGCGTGAAATCTAATTAGACGTGACTAGAGGCTGACCTTTGAGCCTAATAGCACATACAAACGAGCAGAGAATAAGAAAAAAAGAGGCAGTTTTGAGAAAAACACAAGACGAAACAGAAGAATTGGAAAGAATCAAGAGAGAATTCCCTGTTGATCGTCAAAGGGCAATTAATCGTGCAGTAGAAGCGTCAGCACAAAGTTCGTCGGGATGGTTGTCAGCACTACCATTGGAAAGACACAACTTTGATTTGTCAGCCAGTGAGTTCAGAGATGCGATAACAGTACGGTACAAACGAAACCCACTGAATATGCCAGAATCCTGTGACGGATGTGGTGCAAGCACGTTCAATGTTGAGCACGCTCTAACATGCAAAACAGGAGGTCTAATATCCAGACGCCATAACGAAGTACGTGATGTATTGGGCGAACTCATGTTTGAAGCCTGGGGAAATGTTGTTAAAGAACCCGTCATAGTGGAAGCGTCCAATACCTCAGCAGGGCTCAGGGGCGATCTGGCGTGCAGAGGTGTATGGGAAAGGCAGAGAGAAGCCATCTTTGATATTCGTGTCACTGACACTGATGCGCCCTCTCATATTTCCCGTCCAGTCTCAGCGATTCTGAAGTCTGCAGAGGAAGAAAAGAAAAGGAAATATAATGACGCGTGTATTCAAAGACGATCCTCCTTCACCCCAATGGTTTGCACAACAGACGCGATATTTGCTCCTCAAATGGCGAACTGTATTAAGGTAATGGCAGAACGGTTGGCAGACAGATGGTCTAAACCGCAAAGCCATGTTACCGGGTGGTTACGAGCACGGGTTTCCTTTGCCATTTTGCGAGCAACGTCTATGTGCATTAGAGGAACAAGAAAGAAGTGGAGAAATGCAGAGGACCTGATAGGCTTCCGTGATGGAGCAGCTATAACAATGGGTTTGGGACCTTCATCTCGTACATAAAAAAAAGGAAGAAATGAACACAACCGAATAAGCCTAGCAGGGGAAACAAGAGAGAGAGAGAGAGAAAAACCAACCGATGACCACCCAGTGCCTAAGCGAATGAAAGAGAAGATTTACTTACCCATTCCTTAACTAATAATAAAATATGGATATATGCTTTATAAAATTAGACGTGACTTGCCGTCATCCATCCAAGTATTTTTGCCACGCTCGGTGCTGCATAACTTCAAGATCTGACAACAACCCGTCCAATGCCATCAAAAGGAGGTCCGATGGTTGGCACAGTCCTGTCCAAAAATGGTTCTAAACGCTAAATATATAAATGATAAAAGTTCCACATGGACTCATTCGATCGTATGAGCGAATTTTCTTAAATTACCTGTCGTAATTATAACATATTAAAGTCTTTCGAAATTTGAACAATTTCAGTACAAAGAAATTGTTGAAACCCAGTTTTATTGCAAAAAAACTCAAACTAAATAAAATTCGGCATTCCAACAAAGATTTTGGATTTTCAGATTTTTTCAGTTTTTATAAATTTTCCAGCAAATATTAATAAAATTTAAGTACGTTTTTCAGTATAATTTTGTGGATAATAATTTGCTTTCTTCAAAAACACGCTGAGATTTCCGTAGGTTAGGCTCAGCAGGTAATTCACTCGCGGGCAAGATTCTGGATTACTTAGTAGGCAGCCTGTTTCTTTCGAATTTTAACAATAAGTATATACAAATTTCGAAGCACCTACAAAATCTTTTACTATACAGTTACCTTCTCAGCAGGGAATCCCTCGCGGCCATGTTTCTGGAAGGGCTAGTAGGTAGTCACTCTCACTCTTCCTTTCAACTAAAAAGTATTATCATCGCCAAACACATCCAGGGATACAAGTAGGTACAGGTATATCTTAAAAAACTGATTGACCCCTCAGGCTTTAAATTCACAATCATTGGCTTTTGTTAAGATTTTTAGAAGAAAGTCGTCAAAATTTTTTGTCCTTGTTTTTGATTTATGGAATTGAACAGGTATCGCTTTTAGGTTACGTTGGATTTTTTTATGAAGTAATTCGAAAATTTCGGTTTTACCACTGCTAAGTTATATTTTTGTTCATTCTGTAATGAAAACGTGTCAAATATTTCAATTGTGTCCTCCCGTATTGCCATCATGAACGTAGCAAATCGTACTTCGGGTATTTTTTCGATGAGGTACCAAGCTGTAGCATAACATTCAAAATTTCGTAACCAAGTTTTCCACTTTTGGCTCATATTCGTTCTGCTATCTACTAGGTACTAATGGCTTAGGCGGTTTGGCACTTACTCCGTTGATGTAGGATCGATTCAAAACCTCTTTTTCTCCTAACCTTTCATCATCGTTACTGTCGTCTTGGAATGATTATCTTTCTTTCCTGGTCTTTTGTATCTGCATCATGTAATGTTATATACGCACTTAATCAAGACTGTGTATTCTATTATTATTTATTAATTACAAAATATTATCAAAACACAAAAATAATTTCTTGATTGTATCTTAATTTTGTCATTGAGATTTTGCTGAACACCTTGGTAAACTTAGATTCAGCCAGTCCGAATAATTGGTGATAATAGAGAGTTTCTGGTTACTGCGGTTACAGATCACACGGTGCACGTGAACCATGATCAGCTGATCGGATTACAACCGACAGTTGACGAATATTAAATCGCGCTACGTGAATAGGAGACCGCCTAATTTTGAACGCAATATCGAGTCTTAGTACGTCCTCGATACCACCTCTTCAACACTACGGCCGTAAATGTATAAACCCGAGGGAGGTTTCATTGATAAGCCTGTTCAGTTCAAATTTTTAAACTCCTGTCAGAATTTTAATAAATATATAATTAAATTATTCAATTTATAAATTTAATATATAATTTTATAAAAATAGAGGTGGGTACTAAATCTATTTATATCCACCTCAGTTTCACTCGAAGCAGTCCATTCATCGAGTGTCCAAAACAACAAGAGGATATAGGGTAGCCGAAAAACAGATAAAATCTCTTCATTTGATTCATATCTACCTTTTTCATGATACAAACTTTAAACTACTAAGATACCAACATCATTTTACTGAGTTTCTCTACAAAATGCTTAAAATCTGTATATTTATACCGATCTCTATATCTACACACACCAATATTACTATGAACATAGTTGAGCTAGAACTTACTTGACCGATCGCCCGTGTTCCTGAAGGATGTGTCTTCTAGATGAACCTCAAACACATAGTCGACCTTGTCTCTGCTCAATAAACTAGCGTGATATATTTATAAGCCTACGAATGAATACTTCTCGCTGAATTTCGTTGACCAAATAGAAAGGCGGAAGGACAGACGACGGACTAGGTATTTGATTTTTGAAATCTACGTTTCTTGAAACGACACCAACAAATCTTAAATGGGGGGGGGGGGGGGGGGGGGTTTAAAACTAATTTCTTGGCCGATTACAAAAGTTTACTTTGCAAATATCACTACGAATCGAAAACATGCAATAAACCTTAAGACGGTAGATGATGGAAAGTGAAATCAGGATGAAGGAAAACAGAGTCGGAGAAATACAAGATGTCGAATGTCGGAATCAGCGTCAGGTTACAAAATATTTTAGACGACGTGTGAAGACGCGTGAAACACCGATTTTGCACCGTAGTAACAGCCAGCGTGTTCATAAAATTTTGATTTTCCCTAGATTCATGTACACCGTATTAGAACACCGTGGTAACCAGGAACTTTGGTATAATAAGCGGTAGTTCACCTGAAACGTGTCAATGATAAATATAATCCCAAAGAAACGATTAAAACCACCTGCAGCGCTGTACGTTGAACGGTTCGCTTTCCCTAAGGTTAAAATATAAAAAGAAGACGTACTTGGAAACGCTCTTTACTGAAAATAACAGATGAAAATCAAGACTGCGAATTTATCTATACGTCCTTCTTACAGTGATCAGAACCAAAAATAAATCTAACTCAAAAATCAGGCTGTTCTCAATTCCATTACTTCGATAAGCTTCCA